>JAOQGH010000077.1:28372254-28480831 GCA_025769975.1 Gallinago jamesoni | reverse complement strand
TTCCCTGGAGACATTCAAGGTGAGGCTCAACGAGGCCCTGGGCAACCTGGTCTAGTTGGGGGTGTCCCTGCTGACTGAGAGGGGGTGGTCGGACTAGATGGCCTTTGAAGGTCCCTTCCAGCCTGGACCATTCTATGACTCTATGATTTTGGGGGTTTTACTATGTAGTTGTTTCCTAGTAATACTTTTCTTACAGGACAGCAGCAAGCCCTGGCTGTACTCGTGAGGCAGAGTGCCTCAGTCATGGCTGTAAAGTAACTACAAAGCACCCGTGTCGGCAGTGACAGCTGAACCATGCCTGGGGCGCTGCGGGGTCCCGCGGTTGCTCCTCTGACAGCAGTAGGTCGAGGAGAGCCCTCCGAGCTCCGGCTGGGATTTCATACGGCTCCTGTGGCTGGTGTTCCTGGCAGCAGTGGTGCAGGGAGCCTCTGGGTCATGGCAGGCGGGAAGCGGGCCAGGAATGGGTCTGCTCAGGGAAACGTGTTGGCAGAGAAGCCTTGTAAAATAATGTGCCTCCGACCGCCATTTCTTCTGCTACGTTACAGGTAGTCTCAATCCCTCTCTGCTTCTTCACACACCAGTACATTTAAATGTCTATGGTTCCAGAAATTGCTCTCACTGCTTTTTGAAGTGAAATACCCATTTTGATGCGTTGGGTGCAAGGGGGTGCCTGGGGGAAGCTGGTAGCACACGCTGTGTCCCGCTAAGTTTCTGTAGGTCCCGATCCAGGCTTGTGTGTTGTGCCTTTAACTTCTAGATAATCAGTGGAACTGTAGAGCGCATACAGTTATGCATAAATTTAATCCCATCCTTACATTTAAGCCTCTTTTAATGACACTTTCATCATATCTCTTTTTTTTTTTTTTTTTTTTTTTTTTTTTTGGAAGTGTTGTGCTGGTTACCTCCGGGAATAATGGGTTTTGTGAAAACTACGTGAATATGGTGTTCATTCATGGTTGCAATGTAAAGCCTGTGGTATTTTAAAATGAGACATGAAAGAATGGGTTAAATCCCTAAAGCTAGATTCTAAGGCTTTATTATTGCTCCATTTTTCTCCTCTCAGAAATGTCTGCCCAAACCAAAATGAACGGACTATAGCATCAAAACCCAGCCAAACATTTTTCTTCATAAACCTCCTGCACTATTTAAATGTCGAAACTAAATTTACCAACCTTAGCAGATTTGTCAAAGATGAACAGGATTGCCAAGTGTTCCCAGCTTCAAGTACAGAGAGAGAGAGATAGATACTGAGAGAGATCTAACAGCTCCTAAAATATTTGCAGCAAGCACCTGGTGGTAACTGTAATTTTTTCTACCCAACGCACCTACCTTCCTATCCAGCATCTCCATACTCAGAAGCTTATTACAGTGCCAGAATAGGACAGTCCCAAAATAAACCCCAGCCCCCAGAAGACAAACACTTTCCTACAAAATATCCCCTCTGGGAGAGCCCATGCGATTCTGATGTAGGTTCTCAGTATTGCAACCTAGCTGGTTACACTAAACAAATTAAAAAAAAAAAAAAAAGGAAAACCAGCACATGACTGGGCTTTTTTTTTATATTAAATTTTTTTTGAACCAGGGCTTGTTGTCAGAGATCCTGCGTAAAGAAGAAGACCCTAGGACAGCTTCACAGTCTCTCCTGGTAAACCTAAGGGCAATGCAGAATTTCCTCAACTTGCCTGACTCGGAGCGGGATCGTATCTATCAGGACGAGAGAGAGAGGAGTATGAACCCCAACGTGAGCATGGTGTCTTCAGCTGCCAGCAGCCCAAGCTCCTCCAGAACCCCCCAGGTAAGATGCAATCCTTGTTACCTGTTGTTGTGTGGATTAGTCCAGGGAAGGAGCTCCTATCCCCTCTTCTGCCTGTTGCTCCTCTCACCCAGATGAGTTGTGGAAACCTTTTTATAAGGTTTTGGAGTGGCTGTTAAGAGATGTTTAGTGCATTTCAGCAAGACATTGTGATGATGATTCTAGCTTTAATCAATACTATAAATGCAAAAAAACCATGTAACATTGGTGCTTCGAAGAGTGTGTGTGGGCATTACATAGAGACTGTTGATACGTGTCCACTAAATGACTGTTATAGAATATATTATAAAAAGACAGTGGACATAACTTTTTGTCTGTGTCCATTACATTCTACAGAACACAGAGGAAGTTTCTGGGCTTGTGCAGAGGTTCATATATATTGCAATTAAAAGTGTGTAATGAACAGAGGTCAACAGTGAATTAGACAGATGTTGCTAGAAATTAGTGTGCTCTGTATCATACATAGGAAACCACAGACCTTGAGTTAGAGGTTTACATGACTAATTATTTGAAGTACAGAAAGTAGAGATGGGCAGGATGCTGGGAAGGAAGAAGATGCCTTACAGCTCCAAAGCAGCTGTCATCTCATTGACTTAACTTCATGAGTTTATTAATGTGCTGTTGCCACCCACTTCCCTGGTAGATGTTCCTTTGCACTAAGAAAGAGCATCCACATACTACACCATGATAGTCATTCTCCCTTTTTATCAGGCTGCTTGCAAACCCAGACATAGACTCTGAAAAAGTGAGGGTTCTTTGCACAGAGGTGATGATTAACTCCTGTTGTGACATTTGCCTAACTTGAGTTTGACATTTCTAACTGTGCAGGCATGATGGGTCAGTTCTAGCACTTCTCTTGATCTTTAGTATAAAAATGGGTCCATATAACCCTCCTGCTGTGATGCTTTCACAATTATGTAGTCTGCAAAGCATTGGGCTGTGTTAGCTGTGCTTATAATAGTATTAATGAGCACTTCTCATACTGAATTCTGTGGCCACATTTACTAAAAATAAGTAAGCATTGAAGGGGAGGAGAGTACCTTTACAAGCAAACCGATCATTCTTAAGGAATGTATGTTGATTTTGTAGAAACTGTTGAGCTTGTTCAGTTTAACCCTGACATTTGTGTGTACTTCACCACAATACATGATGTAAAGAACTGTTTTCGCTGAAAACAAACATCCTGCCAACCCAAATTTGATGCTGAATTTTTATCACATGGAAAACTCATTATACAACTCTTACCTTTTTTAGTTACCTGTTAGTGAAAATGAAATTATAAAGGGAACTATTTTAATGTTTTAGGAGTGTATCACTTTATGCATTTATATTTATTCATAAAAAAACTAGCTTATTGCTACTTTTATTTATTGCAATAGATTTCACAACTAAAACCAAATAACAGAAGGCAATGGAGAGGTTAGATGCAACCTATTGAGAATAAAAATTGGATCTGTTGCCCCATCTCATTCCTGTGTCAAAATACGACATTTTCCCTGTGTTCTAGCTGCAAAATGAAAATGCAAAATGCAAAATGAAAATTTTGCCTGCCTTTTTAAGAGCTAAGCGTTTCTATAAAACCATAATCTATAAGTATAAAGCAGCCCCTCCTTGCCTTATTTTGGCTTGAAGACTCCAGTAGAATATTGTGAGGTTTTTAATCAGCAAAAGCAACACACAAAGGTTTGTGTACCCAGTGCTCGCCTTGTGCCCGCCGGATAACGTTTCCCAGCCCTCAGAGGGCCAGCACCAGTCAGCACAGGTGCTGTTTTGACAACTTGGACACCTCTGCAAATGAGGCTGCTTCCCAGCTCCCGGGCAGGCAGCACGGCTACTATGCTTCCCCATATGCCCGGTATTAGTTCTGATGAGACAAATGCCATCCTTGCGTGCAGCTCAGTGATTCCCGGCAGCGTTGCCCCCCCAGGCAGGTACATTACCTACCCCGGAGTGGGGTGCTTTGGGCCGGCAGTGGTAGGAGCTTGTACCATCCTCTCGGGAATTATGTTTGGGTGCTGGAGAAGTTGATGGAATGGCATTTGGAAACGTGGTTTCCATAGATACTGATCTCCTGCGGCAGCACTTCTGGGAATGATGCTTGAGTGCACTGGGTTAGGAGGAGAGTTCTGGCAGATGATACCTGTGGAGGTGCTGGCGCTGGGGCAGTTGTGCAGGCAGGTGTAAGGGCACACAGAATAACCCGGATTGGCTCTCTGAGCCAGCCCCTTGCCCACCTTACAGGTGTCCTCTGCTCAGGACCTGCCCTAAGGTGAGAAGGGCAGATTGATTCGGCAGACGGGTGTGAGAGCTGTGGGGAAGAGGTTCTGAGGTCCTAGGGGTTATGGCATGACGTGGAAGACCAGCAGTAACAGCTGGGTTTCAGTGCTCTGGCACTGTGGTTACAAACACTTCTTTCCCTTTTTCTTCCTATTTTTTACAATGAGGCATTTCAATAATGGTAAACTTCTTGTTAATATCAAACCAGTTTTGCATCTAGGCCTCTAACATAAAATATTTTGGTTTAGTCACTGTGATATTTTGGTTTGGTACTTGCCCTATCTATTTTGGTGATTAAATAAAAAACAGCACAGCTTTCAGGGTGTGTAGGGCAAGCTCATTTCTGACATGTGGCTGTGGAACTAGCGGTGTAGGAGACCCATGCAGAATGGAGCTGTAATTTAAATCTTTCTCTTCCATACTAATTTTGTTCTTCCCAGGATCTCAGGCCTCCATGACGGCCTTTGAGGCCATGGTGACCTCAGCTGCTGTGCTAGCCAAAGGCTCCAGAGACTGAGAAGGGTGGTGTTTTTTTTTTTTATACCCTTCAAAGCACTGCAAGGCCTTTGGTAAAATTAAGCTCCATTAAATGAATCCTGACAGATTTGGACAGTCCTCTGCCTTCCCATGATCTCTTTGTTATTTTCGTATGTTTCCCACAATTGCCGTAACTCTCATCTAACTGTGAACATTGAATTTTGGAGCCTGGTGTCTCTGTCAGTCCATCCGTCGAGCTGTATCCCACACACTTTCATCGCCTGTGGATGGCAGTGGGCATAGCAGTGGCCTCCCAGGGCATGGCTGGCGCTGGTCTGCCCCAGCAGGGCAGGGTGCTTGTCTGGGCAGGAGGAGGAAAATCTTAGGGTCTTTCTACAAGGGTCCTGCCCCACAAGCCCAGAGGAGTGCCTGCTGTGCTCGGGGGTAGGAAAGGGAGAAGATAGATGTTGGTTAAAGCTTTATCTGGAAGCGATAAGAAGTGTGATTAGTCTAGACTGTTGTCTTGATTGGATTTTGGCTCTGTTATTAATGTGGCCTTTGGTACAAAAAAGATGTTAGGGAGAGGAAGATTTGGAGGACAGCAGCAAAACAGAAGAAGTTCAGAAGGTTTGGTTTTGCCTAGTTAACCTTCTCATTATCAAATAGGCATTTGGGCATGTCTGCCTAGTTAAAAATTAACCTTAGGTGTACTCTAGCAGGGCTTCAACTCTGGCATAAAACCAGGAGCCAGCTGAAAAAGTTTGTAATTGGGCCAAATACCTGAATGTCACCAGGGCTATAGGAGGTTTGGATCTGTTGGGAAGTGTGAGCTTTGCCACCTAGGTTGTTTTTTTCCCTAAGACCTTTACCTCTCAAGCAAAAACAGAGGTTTTATATCAGTAACCTGCATATTTCCCTTAAAAGGTATAAGGGGGACAGTGATCAGCCCTGGTATCTCTTCTTTTTGAGCTCAGGAAAGCAAATGAGATCTGTCTCTCCACTGGCTGCTGGTGCTGGGAGCGCTCGGCGAGCATCGCACCGCCCTCGGTCCCTCGCCTGCCAGTACGTTCTGGGCACCGTCACAGCCGAGGGGCTTTAAAATAAAAGTCTTGTAGCAGCCTGCTGAACTGTATTGATAGAAGGCTTGTATGGATAGTCCAGCCCGGGGAAAGTACTGGCAGCATCCGTTATTGTCCTTCATTTGTCACAGAAGCTGATGGGAAATCATTCAATTAAAAGGAGTGCAGCGGAATACACAAAATCTCAATATGACTTTAGGAGAATGAGGGCAGCACATCAAAGGCATGCCAAAGCTCAGCTTTATGAAATGATTATTTTTTTTTTTTCATTTCCACTGATTTCCTAGGTGAAATTAGGTGACTGTCTGGCTAGCATAATGATGATAAAGCTGGGAAACCATACATACTCAAATGACATATGTATAGTTTTAATAAAGGATGAGGGAGACTTGAGGGAGTGCATTAAATTGAGTAATAATTTATTATTTAGAGACCTCTACCCATTTACTCATTTTTTCTGGGAGAATTGGCTCTTCCTCCAAGGTGTAGGCCACTGTTAGAGAGAGGGGAGAAGGCAGAGGCTGGTGTCTCTGCCGCAGTAGCTATCTGGCAAAGCCAACTTCAGCACCTGCCTGCTGCCGAGTGCCCCAGCTACCTATTCTGTTGTTGAGCTGCTCAATGAACATGCTGGGAGAGGGAGAGGGGGAGAGTTGACAGGGCCTTGCATGTCCTATAGGAATGCACTGCAATTATTTCCAATCACAATTAACCTGATTAGAATAATGGACAGGAAGTGTCCCTCTGTAGCTAATGCAGTTTGGCATCAGCTGACTGAAATCCTTTGATAATTTCTGCACAGATGGCTGGGCTGAAAGCAGCACTTTTTTAATTATTATTTTCATGGTCTCTTGGTAGGCCAAAACCTCGACACCAACAACAGACCTCCCCATTAAGGCGGACGGCGCCAACGTCAACATCACAGCTGCCATTTATGACGAGATCCAACAGGAGATGAAAAGGGCCAAGGTATCTCAAGCTCTGTTTGCCAAAGTCGCTGCCAATAAAAGTCAGGTGAGTGGTAGAGGGGATTTCGTTATTGTGGGGCTTTTTGGGGTTTTGGTTTTAAAGCAAACTCTGAGGTTGGAACTAGACCCATCTCCTCCTCCCACCAATAAAAATACATCTGTTCCTACAATAACAATAATCTTCATCTCTGGGGAACCTGTTGTGTTTTTGGCTTTTGCCTGCTTAAGTGGTTTCCTTTTCCCTTTTAAAATAGGCTGAGGAAAGGATGAGCTCACAGCCAAGCTTTTTCTACCCTTTTGCACTAACACACATGTCTTTTCCCACTTGTGGGGAACTTACACCTCTGCTAGTGGGACAAGGACCTTTCAAAGGGGTGGTATCCTTCTCATTTGGCAGGTAAAGCAATTGTTTTCTTAAGTGATTAACTGAGGGAAGGCAATGGGAAACCACATATTAGGCAGGTGTTTCCTTT
This sequence comes from Gallinago jamesoni, assembly GCA_025769975.1. Taxonomy (NCBI): domain Eukaryota; kingdom Metazoa; phylum Chordata; class Aves; order Charadriiformes; family Scolopacidae; genus Gallinago; species Gallinago jamesoni. The sequence goes on along the minus strand of JAOQGH010000077.1, from coordinate 28,473,747 downwards.
TTTTTTTTTTTTTTGCATGTTGTATGTGCTGCTTGCGGTATTGCCATGTGAAAAATTCACATCAGATCAAATCATTTTTACAAAAAGGCATGAGAGGCCACTGCAGTGGGTTCTCCTGGATTAATTTCCACTCTGGGTTTAAAAAATACATGCAGGCAAACCTAGGTCGGGGTGAAATTCTTGAAGAGGATCCATTAATTTAAAAATTTCATCCAACTCTTTAAAAAAATATAATGCACCAGAAGGGATTTTGTTGAAAGGAGGACAGACAGAATTTTTTGTGGGAAGGGCAGCAAGTAGATGGGAGACCGTTAGAAGAAATTGTTTATTTGGTGAAAAGGGCTGGTTATGATCTTGGATGAAATTACTTGGTGATGCTAGGAGAGTGCATCAGCATGCACACCATGCAATGTGTCTGTGACAATGAGACAGTGGGATAGAAGTACTAGATGCATGCACTCTGCAGAATGTATTCTTTCTTTTCCTCTATGCAGGGAAACAACGTTATAGTCATAAAAGTACATGTAAAATAAGAGGTTGAAAGGCATATAAACAAAGCATCAAAGGCTATCAAAGCACCTGGGAGAGCCTTGTCCTTGTTACAGGTATTTGTTCCCTGACACATGAAGGTCTGATTCATTTTCCCTTCCTCATTTAATCATTAATTTTACTTTGCCTTTTGCTTTCTCTTGTCAGGGTACAGTGGTTACAGTCTGCAACCCCTCTACCCCCCAACAAAATCCCAGGCACAGTATGAAATACATAAAAGGAAAATACCATGGAACCCTCTTAAACTGTTAAATGCATAAAAATCTCATGTACCACATGGCAAAATATAATGAGAACTGGAGCTGTTAAACGAATAAAGCTGTTAAAAGCATAATGCCACTTGGCACAACTACTGTGCATTTAACGGTTTTCCACTGTGTAATAAATGACATATGTGGTAAACGTGCAGTAAATATAAAAACTGCACAATTGATTTTGCAAACGTGCCCCTTATTCTTTACTCCATGCAGATATCAAAGTTCCACCCAGAATCCGGACTGGACAGCTTTTAATAAGGAGTGTTTAACACAGACTGAATGCCAGCCTCTCTGAGGTTTGGCTTAAAATTGCCAGCAAGCTTCCTGTCATTATACCCAGAAGCTTCTTGAAATAGAGAGGGACTGAACCACCCAACAATAATTTGGGTGGCTCACCAGCTTCGCTCTGTGCCAGCTTGAGTGCACTTCTTTGGCAGCGCTGCACACCAGCACCAAAACAAAAATAAGCTCCATAGTCTTTCACGTGGAAAAAGAACAGGGCAGATTTTGAAAGCCAGATGCAAAAGGTTAAAGAACAGGATCCACCAATGTTCTTGTTTAAAGCAAAGTTACTGCACATAAAGGTTTTGTTTCTTCAGCAGCAGCAAATAAAGAAGTGTTTCTCAGGCTGATGTTTCTTTTGTTTCACAGCCCTGCCAAAGCAATACTGGCTCCCTGGGATGACCCAGCATTCGCCATGCTGAGATGTCATAGCGCTCTGCTGGAGCATGAAAGTGGTTTATGGGGGCACTGGAAGGCAGGGACAGAGAAGCCATAGCCAAGAACCATAGTGGTCCAGGGCCTCCCTCTGCCCCAAAGCCCACCTACGTGCCTGCCCCCCAGCCTGGCTTGGTGTGCCTGCGGTGTCCCACTGCTGGCTGGGGTGCCCTGTGGCCAGGAGGAATACCAAAAACGAGGACACAGCTGCTTTTGTAGGGGAGAGCCACTGAGATGGTTGGCATGTTGCCTTACATGTAGCTTGTCTGAAAACGAGCAGTGGGACTTTCCCAGTGCTTTGTGCAGGCCAGTTGTGCCAGTCATGGACGTTTTGGTGAAGATGCTGATGATTTCAGAAGCTGAGTTACATGGTGGGAAGCGCTCATTGAAAGCTGCCCATGTTTGCAGAAGAGAGAGTTTGAAAGAGGGCAAAAAAAGAGCTAGTCTGAGGGTTTGCTTGGACTCTCCGCCAAGGTTCGTTCACTTGCTGTTCTCCACAGGCCTGTCTTGCATTGCATTGGCTTCTCCTATTATTCCCTCACCCCAGACTACTGAGAGGATTCCAGTTTGCTAACAAGGCATGTGTTATGTTGGGCGCTGCTGTTCTGTCAACAGCAATCCACGGTGCTGTGAGATCTTCACAGTTTTAGCAGCCAGTGAATCTCCGACAGGGCTGTTTTGACATTTTATACGCAGGGCTGTATGTCATGTACCCAAGAGAGCATCCAGAGCCAATGGAGGCCTCATTTCATCTTCTGTCTTCATGCAGGAAGAGTGGTACCCACTGAGAGCAGTTATTGCAAGTGGCATCATCTACTGGTGGAGTTAATTGACCTCTAATTTAACAAGTAGCCATCTTTATTCTTAAGTCATGGCAGAGTCTCAGTTCAGCAGCTAAAGGGAGGGGCAGCTGCTAGAAGCTGAGGTTACAAATCACAGAGCTCACAAGTCAACATAAATGGAAGGAACAGAGCCTCAAGGAGGTACCAAGGTAATATGGTGAGACTTCTTTAAGGGAATCCACCTTCCTGAAGATCTCATTTTAGACATTGCCTTATTCATCAGTTATTTACCTTAATATGCATTTTATTCCTTGCAACTTATATCTAGACATTTTTACTCTTGTTTGTGAAGTGCTGTGCATCCCTTTGTATTTTTGAAGGCAGCAGGAGCTGAGGGGCTTCGTGCTCTCCAAACAGCCTCCAAAGCTGTCATCCTATTTGAGTTGCCAGCTGTTAGTGATGTACCCACTGGACAGCATGCTTCTCTGGGGATGCTGCCTGCTAGTACCCTTTGTCCTTAGAATGACTAAACCTGGGACCTATATTATCATGTTGGGAGTGTTTCTGAGTATGGCCAGAACACCAGGATTTGGTTTCCAATCTGTGCTTTGGGCTGTCCTGGTTATATTTAATTCATGAGGAGATGGGTTTCCAGTGTGCCATTTCAGAGAGGTTCAGGTGGCCTGTATGTCTCCAGAGCTGGGCAGTGGGACAGGCAGAGACAGGGTCACTGCAGGTTTGGCCTGTTGGTCATGAAAACTGGCTTCTACATCCAGTTTTGCAACTGCTCTATGGTACAACTTAAAAAAGGAAAACCAGTTCCCCCATGACCATGTGCCAACACTTCTGTAATGCTGTGCAGCAGCATCACCCCTCTGAGTGAGGGTCCTAGCAGAGGCTGTGCTGTGCTCAGTGGACATTTTTTTCTTACTCTATGCAAAATGAGTTTAGGAATATAGTTCTTTCCATAATGAAGAGTCACCATCAAAATAGACAGTGGGCAGAGCTGGCTGGAGCACTTGTTGATAATCTGGGGGAGGTCAAAGTTTATATGAACATGGAGACTGAACTTCCCACAGTTCTCCTAGGACAAGAGACTCTCCTGAATCAGGCTGGGGCAGTGTGGGGAAGTGGGGTACATGCTGCTTGGGGATCTGCCCCAGGCAGGGCAAATGGAAGGTTTTGAGCATGACCAATCCAGTGAGAACAAAAAGTAAACCCTTGAAACTGAAGTTCTCCCTCAAGGGCCTGGAATTTGTTCCAGTTGCACTATGGTAAAGCAAGAGAGACCCCATGGAGCAACATTTGAAAAAAAATTTTAAGCTGGCAAAGTTCAGTCTCTGTTTTGTATCTTTGCCCTGTTTAAAAATGAACAAACAAAAAGTAATCTTGACCAGGGATTGGAGTCTGGGGGCAGAAAAGCCCTCAACTAAGAGGCCCTTCAGGTTAAGAAAAACACAGGCCTATGGATGGAAATCACTACAACAGTTCCTCACCTTTCCTTTGACTTTTCCTTTTCTTGAGATCCTTGTCTCATTGCCAAGATTGTCTGGAAGCCTGTTTTCTGGCCAAGGTGGGTGTTAGCCCCACAGTAGGTGCCCATGCTAGAAGGGACTCGGCACCACCACCACCTGCCCATGCCCTCACCTCCTGTCCATGTCCAAGAAGAAGGTTACAAGTGCTGTGAGAGGGATAAGCAGCGTCACTCTGAGGCAGGGTTAGCTCTAAAAACCCTTTATTTTGTCCTTCCCTCTCTCCCCTTCCCAATTTATATTCCTTTGTATTCATTTGATATGATGGGATGCCTTCTCTCCCCTCTTTTTGCTTATAATAGGTATTTTCTATGCCCTTAAACTAATTAGCTTCCAGTGAAGATGAACAATAGCTAGGAAAAACAGCTGGTGGTGAAGATGTGTAGCGTATATACAGGACACTTCTTACTGCTGTAGCATCTCGGTGTTTATGGTGCTGAGAATCTCTACAGCTGGGGCATATCTGTTAATGCTGGTATTTTGATGTCCTTGTTGCACATGGAGGAAATACAGAAAGACATTTATCTCCTTGACGGAACTTAAAATTTCTTTGAAGTACCTTTAGACATTAGCTTCTTTTTCACAGACTTCTATATGCAGCCACAGTGTGACCCCCATACAGGACAGCTTCTGCAGGAGTGCCTTTAGCCTCTCAGCAGCTGAGTGAAGCAGGGATGGTTGTGGAGCTGGGGCTTTGCTCAGGAAGTCCTTGGCAGACCTGGGAGCTGATGGTGGGTTGCTTGCCCTAACCACAAACCCACACTTCCTCTCCAGCGCAGGGAGAGGCTATTTTGAACTTGGCACGCTGGAAATATCCTCACTGCACAGCATCCTTCCCTCTGAGGCCAAGAGCTGTAAGCAGACTTGGTGTTGCTGTGGATCTAAGATACGTCAGGGCTCATGTACCTTGGTCATTTTTTGGTGTTGTTTAATGTTTTATAAGGCTAGAAAGAGACTGGCCCTCATGAAGGTGCTCTGCGTTTGGCCTTGAATTTTGGGGGGAGGGAAAGTACTGAGTGTTTCAGAAAAACCAGGCTATTGAGTGATTAACCTTGAACTGTATCAGAATGCTCCAAGTAAAGCTTCTCAGGTTCAGTCCCCCTCCCCCGGCCCTCATCAAGAATTCATTGAAGCCATGACAGAACTCTCCATTACAGTTAGTCTTTTATCCATTTCAGCTTTCTTGATTAGGTTATCTTGAATCATTAGGGGGTTTATTTATTTTAATAGACACTTATTGGATTCATGGAAAGAGAGTTTGGCGACTAAGGAACAAGAGCTGAATATTATCTGGCTCATTTCGCACTGCAGAGTCCCAAACTGAGTGGAGGGAAGAGAGGCTGAGGAAGTTTGTCCAGAGGGCTCCTGTGATCCCATATAGAAAGCGAGCTTTCTCTGGGGAACGCAGCATTTCTTTGCTAATCTTTCAAGACTTGCATCGATCATTGCTGCTTTTTTTTTTTTCCCTTTTGTCACATATGTTGACATTTTCTGCACTGATAATGTGGGTGCATAAATGGCCTTTTACATTTATTTTTGAGATTTATTCCTGAATCACTCTTACTAAAAGATCCTCGTTTGCCTACTCATGCTTTCACTGGAGACCCTAGAAAATGTCAGCACAGAAAACTAGCAGTATTATTATTATTACTACTATTATTATTATTATTTTCAATATAAGTGCAGAGAGGCACAAGGTCAGTTCAGTTGCAGCTTTATCCAGGCTCAAAGTGCCTGATGGTCCAGCCTGAGCAGAAAGGCTGCGTGTGACTAAGTCACCGTGAGCACCCAGCTGCCACCTCCTGCAGTGGCCTTCAGTAGAGGTGCTGCTCAAAGCATAAGCACTGGCCTGTAGCCCCAGCATAACTGAGCCTGAGCTCTTCCCACATGCTTTCTTGTCCTTAATCAGAAATTTGGTCCTTGGCTGACTGCAAGTCAGCAGATCTGCAGGGGGGCAGTTATGGGGGGGTCAGGATACTTGTGCCATACCTTCATTGAGTGCTGGAAAACCTGACCTTGTTGTAGTCTGGTGCCTCTGGCTGCTGGAGTAGCCTCCCTCGCTCCAGGGTAAGTCTGGTAAAAGTGAAAGGGTCAAGCGGCTAAAAAGGGCTCAGGGAGAAGCGGCAGAATATGGCTGGCGATGGCTGCACCAGCTAACTGTCCCTCAGCCGGGTTTGAGTGCGCCAAGGCTGATGCTTTGGTGTAGTAAGCATGCTGTTTCTTTAACAGCACAAAAGCACAATGGGAATGGCTGGCTTCCTGCAGATTTTTGTTGTTGTTTGCTTAGCTATGTGGAAATGTATTTGATTAGGAGACAGAGAGAGAGGTTAAAAATAGGACATTAATGTGATATTATTTGTTTTATCAAATAAAATGCTTAGAAAATGTTTATCTTGTCTCATGAGAACAACAAAAATAGAGGCCAGCACTTCTCTGCAGCTCTCTTTAATGAGCTAAATTGGGCTGCGTTGTCGATGCCTCTAGAAGTTTTGGGGTGAAATGAAGGAAGTTCTGAGCAGAATTCCTTGTAACCACAAGCATTGGGTGTGCCTGATTGTAGAGCCAAAAGTATCCTTTAATTGTGCTGGTTTTCCTCCTCTTATTTTTAATGGAAGACATTCCCACTTGAGAACCTTAGAAGCTGACATGAAGGGCTGGGTTCTGCCACCCATATTGACACTGGCGTGTATCAAACTCTCCTGGTAATTCGGTGGCAGTCAAGGGGGCTGTTTGTGCAGTGGAGTGAGACTCGCGATGTGCCAGGGCGGCAGGATCAGAAACACAGTGGATTGCGGGTCTGGGGAAAGATGTGTTGTTTGTTAGATTTTCAGAATGCATTCACAGAAGTTGGATTTACTTGCAATGCAATGAGCTCAGATGTTGTGGATGAGTGGGGGAAAAGGTGGTGAGATAGCATCTCCTTCTTCACTTTTTCTTCTTCATGCCAATAAATGTAGCGATAGATGAAAATTCACTGTGAATGGCTGTAGCTCCAAGAATTTCTGTATGTTAGCAATTCTTAAATGAAATCATTCTCCTGGAAAGCTCTGTGTAACATACACAGACCCAAAGAAATAAATAAAAGAAAATAAAAAAAATTGCAATCAAAAAACCCCAAGTTGAGATTTTTAACAGAAAAGGGAGATTTGCGTATTAATAATTCATGAGTTCTCATTGAACATGCACGAAGAAACGGTGCTATTCAATAGAGAATACTGTCATCTGTCACTGTTTTATTTGACATTTACACTTTTTTTTTTTTTTTTTTTTGCCTGGTACTGCAAAACTTTCTTGGATGGCGTGCTAAGATTATTTAAATAAATAATTAAAAAAATCTGATGCAGACTTTTCATCTGTGCATGTGGAAGGCGGTTACTTGTAATCATAAAGAATGTGTGAGTAAGCTGCAGCGCTGTGTTTTCTCACGTATTATCCAAAGCTATCACCTAATAAGCATCCCCCCGTAGATAGATAGATAAGGTCTTGAATGGATGGACAAGAGAATGAATTCTTGAATAAAGGGAAGGATGGGAAAAGAGCAATGAAAGGACGGATTTGATGCAGATAAGTGTACACATGCACACAGTGGGTACATGTGTGTGTGGGGGGGTGAGCAAATGATGGCTGTTGTGAAGAAAGCTGCCACAAATATATTGCCGTTGCAGTGCAAAAATAAATATTTATAAATGGCATTGGGGGAGATCCAGCCCTGCACAACGTGAGAGAAGACAGGGCATTTAGCACAATGACAATTCAGAGTTAGGCGCACCTTGCAATTTCTTGCTAAAATTAGGCTCATGAAAATCTTTCTGCTCTGTAGGTTAGTTATTATTTATAAAAATCACAGAACCAGCTGATACATTCATAAGCTAATTATTGTAGCAGCTGGGTACACATGGTGCAATATGTCTGAGGCTGTGAAGTATCACAGATTTCTTGGGGCCTGCTGTGGTGGGGGTGTGCTGTTGAAGGCTAGATCCCTTAATCTGATCAGCCAAGCAAATACTTTGTGGGGAAACTGGATTAATATCTCTCTAAATACCACGGATGTGCTTCACCTTCAGAACCAGGCTTCTTTAAACGTGCCATTAGCTTATGTCCTTTGGGGAATGGAGAAGTTCTCAGGTGTCCTCAGGATGGCAGGGTCTTTGCCTGGTGCCTCCCTTTGCCAGAAATTAATTTGGTTTGCTCATGTCTGCACACATGGTCACACTGCAGTCTAATCTTTTCCCTAATAGCTCCAAGGTCAGGACCTCGCATGTTGCCAGGCAAATTGAGCGCTATCCTTCTTAAAGACTAATGGCAGTGAGTGCCTAGTCCATAATGAGGCCTGTAGTGTTGCTCTAAGTGATTGTAATGAGTGCTGATTATAACGGGACAGATAAATCAAAATGAAGCAGTTGCCATCGGGCTAGCCGATCCAACTTTGGGAAGGGGAGGTGGCCTGGCTGAGTCATCCCCACAGCCCTCAGGAGAGCCCCAGGAGCCTTCATCCCCCCGGGCCTGCCCCGTGCCGGGCTCCGGCTCCACCAGGTGCAGGGTTTTGTGTGTATTCTCTGTCAAACGATTGGTCTTCATGCTGCAGCATCCCTTGGGAGATGTTAAACATACCTGCTTGAAACATTCGAAAGAGTTCAGTTGGAGCCTTATTCAGATCACCGAAAACAGAGAGAAGCAGGGGCTTATTTTTTCCACAGATGGTTTATTTTCCGTTTCAAAAATTATTTCCTTTGTATGGAGGAACCCCTGAGAAAACACTCTGGAGCTGGGAGATTTTCTTCCTGTCTTCTCTGTAAAAGAGAGAAAGTTCAGGGGGGATTTCTGAGCGGAGGGAAGGGAAAGAGGAGAACTGAGGGCAAGGGATGTGGCTGCACTACATTAAAATGCAGACATCACCTGGCTGAGAGATTACCCCAATACCAGTCAAAATACTTTGAAAATATAATACAGATTTTTTTTTCCCCTAAGTAAATGATTAGATATCTTGTTTTCATACTTGCCCCCCCGCTCCCCAACCCTCCTAGTTTATTGCAAGAAAAGATCAGGTCTGCACAAATGTGGCCTCTCACTTGTAAAAACAAGGCAGTGTTGTGTTACAGATTAGTTTATAAATCCCTGGTGGCTTCACAGTTCAGTGCCTACAGCTGCTGCAGATGGGCCTGGGTTTTTGTCTCTTCGCTGTGCTGCAGCCGGCAGTTGAAGGAGAAAATGGAATGATCAGGTTATTAACATGTAGGCCGTGAGGAAGAGGCTGCACAATGAGAACAGCTGGTGTTGCTGTCTTGGCTGATGCAGCGGAGATAATCAAATCTTGCCTTTTTTGGGGGGGTGAAGGCAGAAGACACAGTGGAGAGTAAGACAAACAACGGCTTATGATATTATATATGGGGTTTAGAGTGCACGGTAGAAGTTGTCAATGGCTTACAAGTTGTTACACAAAAAAGCAATACCAGAAAGCCCCCACATGGGCTAGTAATGAACCTGGCTGTTCAGCTTGCTCTAGTTGTTGCTTGGAAAAATACGGTTTTGGCTACTTCTTGTACCCAACATTTTTAACATTGATCAAGCTATCTCCTAGGTATTGTAAGGTGCCTGTCAAAATGGTGTCAGAATGCTGAGCTGTAGCTTGAAAATGATGGGTTATAAAGCTACTAGGTAAAATATTTTGACAGGAGTCAGTAAGGCGCGTTGACAGCATCCTCAGCATTATCTTCCCGTACTCTGTCATTTGCATTGCGTCTCCTGTGCGCAGGCGCAGGGGGGGAGTAGTTGTCCCCAGCCCCAAGTGGGGCCAGCTGCTGGCAGACAGGATGGGGCTGGCTGTGTGTCCCCCACCAGCAGCTGCAGCAACAGCCACCATCCCTGGTTAGCCTCCTGGGGACACCAGGTCACCTCCCCCTGCAACATGCTCAGTACACAAGGGGCTGTCCTCACCTGAACAGCTATTGCCGTTGTGCTCTTGGGTGGGCTTTGTGTTTGAGAATGGTGTTCTCTTCCTGAAGCTGTGGTGCTTTCCCTGCCTGGGGTCCAAGCTCTCAGCCCCTGTGCAGAGGTCCTACAGGATTTCCTGCAGTGGTACCTTTTTGAAGGCATTTTGAAACTAACCTTGGAACAATACAGCAGGAATAAAATCTACTATTATTATGATCTGCAGTTGGGTTTAGAATAACCTCTACCTAGTATCTTGATCTCTCTAGTAACTTATGCAGGACCCTGTTTGCTGCTTTCCTGCTAAATACTAGAGGATTCCCTTTCTGTGAGGTTGCATCTTCTAAGTGGCCATTCGATTATTTAAAGCTGTCAAATTTTAGTGGGGTTCCAAGCTGGGAGAGGTCTTTACTTTGTAGTATCTTCTCATAAACATTTTCAGTAGTGGTTGAATTTCTGGTCCTGCAGCTGTAACCCATAGCATGAGGGTTGTTAGCAAGTCTCAGGGGTTATGTCTCCTTTCCTCTTGCTTGGATGAAGAAATAAAGGAACTCTGAAATGGAAGTAGAGATGCACAGAGTTTATTTCAACTCTGGTTTTCTGTATTATATATTTATATCTGCGCATTTTAAACATGGTGTGATTTTGACAAGGGGGAAGATACTGTGCTTTCTGATTCCTGTAAAGCACTGCTGGTTGTGTCTGTTTCTCCAACTTTCAGGAAATAGAATACATCAAGGATTTGTTGGGACCAAAGAGCGGCTGAGGGCAGGAGGTGTTCTGTGTGAGATGAGACCAGCAAAACTTGCAGCACAGAGCTTTAGGTCTAGCTGATCTTACACTCACATCTGGTTCCTCGGTGCTCAGTGAATTAACTGTGCTGACCCCACTGTTGCAGGGCTGGCTGTGTGAGCTGCTTCGCTGGAAAGAAAACCCAAGTCCGGAAAACCGCACCCTTTGGGAGAACCTCTGCACCATTCGCCGCTTCCTGAACCTTCCCCAGCATGAGAGGGATGTGATCTACGAGGAAGAGTCCCGACATCACCACAGTGAGCGTATGCAGCATGTTGTCCAGCTCACTCCTGAGCCCGTGCAGGTCAGAGCACTAACTTCCTTCTCAGGGCTTTTGGGGGGCAGAGGGAGAGGAGGTAGGAACCAACTCTCAGAGGGAGAGAGAAGCAACTGGTTCCAGCTTCCTTCTGCTTTGCAGGCTGGGACACACCAGTTTTCATCTGTCTGTAGGGCCACATGTAAGCCACAGCTCTCAAGTTCAGAGCTCACTGTGTGTATGTTGCAGCACGTGTGTGAGTGTGTGCAGGTTTGTGTTGGTGGTTGAAGAGAAGAGATGTGACAGTCCCTGCCACTGATAACAGCAAGGTCAGTAGTAGTGATATTATAGAGCCCCCCTGGTGTCAGTACTTGCTGAAAGTTGTGGCTGAAACACAATTTAGCCATCTAAAGCTGCTGATTTTCAGAGAAGTAAAAATGTGTTCCTCAGCAATGGCAAGAAGTGTGTGGTTATTTAGGAAGCAGAACAGGAGTGGGGACTTGGTCACTCGCTCCTTCTCACAGAAGCCAAGCACCCCTGATAATCACTCTCAAGCAGATGCCAGTGGGCAACTGCAGCCATACATTTGCTTTTGTTTGAAGGAGACAGGTAACAGTTCAAGAAAAGTAGGAGGGTAGCGGAGGAAGTTTGTCCGTGCATGGGTAACACAGAGGTTTTGAAGAATATAACGTGGAGAAGTGGGTTTTATATATTCACAGAAACTTTTAAAAGTACTGCTAAAATGACCATAGCCATGCAGGGAGCAGGCTTTCATTTTACAGCTTCCTCAGGATTGTTTTGCTCTACTCTACAACCTTTGTGACTAGTATGAATTTTTGGTTTGTGCACCTTTGTTCTGTCCTTGTCTCAGGTCTTAATAGAATGAGAAATAAATAAATGCAAATATGTGTAGGGAAAACGAAGTGAAAATACTACAAGATTTGTCATCTTTGCAGTTCCAGCTTTAGTCAGAAGAGAAAATGGGCCTTCTATGTATTCCTAATAACTAGTGATGAATGTCACAAACCCAGACATTTGCTGATGGTCAAGAGAGGCCTCAGAGATGTTTTTTCAATCTAAGAAGCTGAGGTGACACTTTCCACAGCAGACCATCCTTTTGGATTGCCACTGGCATTTAGTGCCATTCACCTGATCCCATTGCATGACTCCGATAATCTCACAGTTCTTCCTCCCACCTTTGCTCTCCCCATTGTCGTTTGATGATGGCTTGCTCTGCTTTGCTACTCTTGCAGTGAACCTTGGCATTCAGCCTCTATTCTTTGTCACTGCTCTTGTTCTGCTGCTGCTAGCACTGCTGCCAACTATCTAGTCACCTTTCTTCAAAGGCAGGAGGTTTTTCTGTCTTGTAGTCCTGCCCCTTCTGAAACACGTTGGTCTCACCCAGATTAATTATTGCCTAGTTCAGTCTCCTTTCTCTCTTCTGCTACTGACTTCCTCCTGGCTTTCCATTTGGTCTTTGCCTAGAAGAAAATATTAGGTTTCCTGGGGTTTGGATTCTCAGAGCTGTAAAGCAGGGGTAGTGCTCTGAGTAATTAACATGGCAAGTTTTGCCTTCCATGTTCTCAAAAGTTTGTGGGAGGCAACGAGCTACAAAAGGGGAAAGAGCCGAGCTAACACGTGGGAAGATGACTAGACCTCTGTAGATTTGAACATATTAACCCAGTTCTGGTGCCCACAGCAAGCCAGAAAATCCTCTAACGGACAATTTGAAGAAAAAGTTTCCCTGAGCTCTTGTGGGTGACCTTGATGATTAGCCTACTTTCCAAAGCCTCCTGCACATCACTTTTCTGCATCATGCAGGTTGGCTCTTGTGAGTGACACGTTACACTGCATTGGAATGTGATGCATTTATATTTGTCAGCAAGTTACAAAGCCATGGATTAATTATTTATTACAGTCAAAATATGAAAAATGAAGAAAAATAAATGGAACCAGCTGGCAACTACATACAGCAAAACTCTGGAGACTCTGGTATACAGTTGATACAGTAGGCTTGTGTTTTGGGGGTGCTGCATTTTAAAGCTATGTTTGCCCATCCAAAAACCCCAGTAGGCTTCTGAGTGGCACACTACCAGTGGAAGACACAAGAGGCTTGCTGTCCACCTGCTCCCTATTGTCAAAACATACCCAGCGCCAAGCAAAATTTGTCTAGCTTTCGGTCTCTGGGACTTGAATTGTTTCAAGCAGCAAGGTTTGGGTTTTTGCTTTGCTGCAAGGGTCACTATTAGGTAATTATCCATGAAGAATCAGTGACAGCAGCCGGAGATGTAAAGCTGAGGTCCTCACACTTGCAGTCATTGGAGATTCTGTGACACTTTACATGAGGTTAGGGGTCTTGGGCCCTGCTGCTGGCTGGACTCCAGGCAAAGTAATTACATTCTGCCTATCTGAAGTTCCCTCTGTAGTGTCCAGTGGGAAAGCAGCTCTCGTTTCCTTCTCAGAGTGGTGGCGGGTGTGGAATGTCTGCCATGGTGCCTGGCTGCATTTTAGCAGGGGGTGGAAACATCCAAGAGCTGCAGTCACCGACCTACTTTGCTTTGCAGGCTTTGCTAGTGAAAAGTGCACTGTTAAGTCCAGCCCTTACCTGTAGCCTTGATGTCAAGATGAGAGTCCTTTGAAGAAAATAGAGGTAGCAGCGCTGTGAATAACAGCAGGTGCAATTCTGTAACACCAAAGCAGGCAGGAGGCTCTCACCTCTGCTCTTTCCTTCTTCTGTGATGGGTTTCATGTGTGTATGGGTAACGTGTGTCTGATGTTTGGGTCTCCTGCTCCTCCATCTGTGAGACTGGGAGAACCTCAAATCAGGCTGCCCCGTGCTGCTGCCAGAGCTCCCTGCCACTACGATCAAGCCCTCTCTGGGCTGGGGACACCCCTCTGCCAGACTGAAGGACTGGGAAGAAAGTCCTGGCTATCATCACAGGAAGCACAAGATAATGTGCAGATAAATTTCAGCCTTTTCCCTGGAGTGGCTTCTTAGAAGTGGCAAAGATTTCATTGTGATGGGTTTTGTGTAGTTCACTTGCAGATTACAGGGTTGGGCACACCTTCCGTGAGGGAATCACCCCAAGGCCAGGTGTGGTTTCTGTCCTCCAGCGGCAGGGTGTGCGCAGCAGGGCAGTTTTTGTAGATCAGCTGGACACAACTTGGCTGTTGATGTTTAAGGGATTGTTGTTTATTTTGTGGCAGATTCTTGCCCTCTTTCAGTATTACTAGCCTGTACCTCAATGTTTAGCTTTAGGTTTGGGGCTTTAAAAAGAAACATTTTCATTTTTTTCTCTCTTCCATTAGATTTTTCATGTCAGCCATATATTAATCCATTTAATCAAATATTTTCCCGTTTCTGAAATGAAAAATGTCTATAGTGGAAGCTCAGTGCACAAGAAATTCCTCCCTGCACACTTGATTTATTTGTTATTGTGCTGAGGAGTCATAAAATGTGAGCCCTGTGGAGCTCTGTGACATGGCCGTGTTCTCTGGCAGCATCGGGTGTGACCATATGGACGTGCCTGAGTGTGGATTTTCCTTCACATGCCAGTTGCAGAGCATCCACGCTCACACCTACATGTGGCTGTGCATGCAGGCTGAGCTCGCCACAGCACGTTTGACTGGGTTTAAAGGAAATTCAGGTGTGCACTAAGTGGCTCTTTCTCCCTCCCTTTCTTTGCAACGTGGTGTCATCACAAAGTACTGCTGTAGGACTAAGGAAAAGACCTGCGAGGTTGTTGCTAGCTGGGTACCACAAGGACCCCACCTCTGATTTATGGAGTGACTGAGCCACCGGTTCCTGGAGGCTGGGAGTGTATGCTGGGAAATATTATTATATTTTTTCCCTGTTCTCATCCTCTTCCACTGTCAGAGATGGGATCCTGGCTGGACCTTTGATCTGGCCTGGCCTGACTCTTAGGTAGATACATGCTTCTGTGTTTAGGTTCCTGCTCTGCAGAGGTGAGGGTGCCCTAACTTACTTTCCATCCCTCTCTAAATCCCACTATTCCCGGGCTGTTTGCTGGCATCGGACCTTTCTGGAGTGTTAACACTGAGAAGTGCCTACAGCCACTTCCTGTTGCCAACCAGGGATTCGGTGTTTGTTACAGACATGGTGGGACACAGTAAATCTAATTTCTCTCCCTTTTCCCACCGTTCGTCTGCTGTGTCCAAGGTGACCACTCCAGAGAATAACCGTCTTGCCTGGCACTTTAATATAGTGCTAATTCATTGTTAATTGCTGGGGCAGAGAAACCTGACTCAGTTGGGAAAATGATGTATCGAGCTGTTGTCTCTTGAGTGTTGGGGTGGATAAGCTGGTTCTCTGGAGTAATGAGCCACCACTGCAGCAAAGTACCTACAATTTGGAGAGCAAGGAAACCTTGCTTTTCATTTTCTGCTGAAGCTGGTAGGTACATATTGATTTAAGAGCAGCCAAATGTTGACTTTATAGAAACAGGAATGGTTTTCACGTGCTTTCTGATACACTGTTACTTTTGTCACTTTTTAAAAATGACGTTCCTCTGCTCTTTTTTTCTCAGAAGCTTTGATTTAGACAAATCTGGCAATTTATAATAGTTCAGATAGTAAATCATGGAGGAACATTAGTAAATAAAAGAAGGCATAGCAGAAAGCTGTAGGAAAGCTCTTTTGTATTGTGTGTTCACTGCAAACATTGTGGTCTCTCTTTAAATATGCGGAAAATAACATACCACAGAAGTAAATGAAATACTAATTTTGTCATTTTGTGAGGGATGCAAGGGAACAAATATTTTAGAAATGACAATGAAATACAAAACAGCAGAACATCGAGCCCTCGTAAAAATGGGTCAAAGCAAGTGGCGATGGCAATCCAATGAAACTCATTTCATATTCTCTTTCTAGAAGTCATAGGGAGGGGGATGAACACCACAGCAATGCTTCCTAATGAAATAGCTGATTCTAAACATTGTCTTAGAGTTCATGGGTCACGAATGCATAGCATACAGTTGGAAAAAATGTTGAGACTTAAAATTTATTTTCTTAAAAAATAATATTAATTAATAATAGTTAGGCAGTCATAGATGGTAAGTAAAGCAAAACTGTTATTCCATGGGGAGCACGGTGTGCTTAATGGTCTATAGGATGAAGTGCACAGTGAGTTTTTGCTGTGTTTGTGTGGGTTACAGCAGGGCATTTCATATACTGGAAATCAGGACTGAGTTGTCTGGGAGACCTGGACAAAAACCACTTTCCCAAACCATGCTAACTCTTTGACTTTGGTGCTTACTGTTTTATCTAGACAAAATTCTTTGTGGGGATGGTGTGCCCTGTGATTCATTTTTAATGGCTGCACCCTGCTTTTTGATCGTTTCTGTGCACCCAAAAGACAGACTGTAGATGGATGTCCACTGCTTTTTGATTCCCCCAGCTCCTTATTCCACGGCTGGATGTGATGTCTGCTCAGACAGGGATGGTCAAGACTTGTGAGACAGCTTGTACTCACCAAGCCCAGGTGGACTTTTAAAGATATTTGTATCGCAGGTTTATTCATTCCACTCAGAAAACCCAGAGATTTAGTTTGGTTGAGTTGCAGTTGGAGCATTTATTTTGTCTTTGATTTAGAAATACAGAGAGAAATGCATGTCAGAACGAGATCTGTGAGTTTTGTGAGTGAAGAATATCTGTCTTCCTTAGTCACTACGTTATCTGGAGTTTCATTCTCTCTTATCAAAATTAGGCAATAGCAGCCAATATCACTATCTCTTGTTAATCTAAACCATTCAAATACCACTGAAAAAAATCTCAAACTATGTAACTTATATTTCTGTGCAGTATTAAAGCTGAAGGCACTTACTCAGCATTTATCTCTTTCGTGTGAGTGTCTGCTTTTGAGTGGGGGTAAGGGACTCTCTTGGAAGGAAGCAGCACATGCAAAACTGTCTTCCGCTTCTGAACTGATTTTTCATACTGCTCCAGTATCCGTGCCCTGCAGCCAGACACACTGTGTTTTGGAACAAAAGCTGTGTCTGTGGGCTCTACTTTTCCACCCTTCTGGTGCACATCATTTTCCTGATGGGCCACAGTAGCTTGGGAGCATTGCACAAGGTTTGACAAAGGCAACAGGAGCACGTATCAGACAACGAACCCCTTACATTCAACTAAGAGGTGTCCGATAGAGCTTCTTGTGATTGATAGTTACCACAATTGCAGTGGAAAGCCACTGAGCTTTGACTGCTAGAGCCAAACCTGCCTACTGCGCCTTCTCAGCTGTTTCTGTTTAGTGTGGATATCTAATGTGGCTGAAAAGTGCTGCTGATTTTTATTAACTTTAAGCCTGCGATTCCCCTTGAAATGATAGTGGGGAGTGTACTTGCAATTAAAGCAAAATTGCTTCTGTTCTGAAATTAGTTTAGGTTTAGTACTATTCCATTTAACCCTAGAAATGGAAGATCAAGTGAAGTGGATAGTTTTGGTTTTTTCTGAGGTGGCAAGTGTAGTCTTGTCAAAGTAGTACCTTCTTCCCAAATTTGTTCAGACTCCTGGAACCGTGAGGCCACCTCAGTGCCGCCTGCTCTGGGACAGCTTTCATTTGGTCCAGGATCAGCCAAGGACAGGACATGAATGAGGTGGGACTCTTAAGCAAGGAAGCCCTGAGAGCGTGGCTGGTGTTTTTCTTCACCAGCTTCTTACAACGAACATGACTGTGATGGTGCTGACAGCGCTGTGGAGGTAGAGGCTGTCCCTGGGGCTGAGGACACGTGTGCTGTCATGCAGGACATGCTGCCCCGTTCAAGGCAGAGGCAGTTCTACCCAGATGGTGGCTTGTGCGAGGCTGTCCCAGAGCAGCTCTTCTTGGGCTGTCCCAGCTCCTGCGGGGGGATGCTCTAGGCAGAAACTTTGCTTAAAATCTGAATGTGCAGATTTAGCACTGTGGAGAGTTGGCAGTTATCGGCAGGGGTGGTGGTTTGTCTTCATGTCCCTCTGACAGGTCACTGTGGCTCTGGCCTTTGTTGTCTCATCCTGTTGCCTTTCACACAGAATTTGAACAGATTTAGCCCTCAATTCTTCCAGTCCTGGCCCTCTCGTAAATGCTAAGCTGCCAGTGTTGTAAAGAGTCGTAGTAGGTTGAGGATGAGCAAACATCTAGAGCAAGATTACTAAATAAAGCTCTTTAAATTCATGTAACCTTTGAAGCTTGCTTGCTGGCTGGCAGCAGGCAAATCTTAAAGGCTGACAAGCCACTAGATGAGCCTCTGCTCCATTTACATTTGAAAATTTTTGCACTTAAAAATATTGGTCTTTTAAATTTCATTTTAATGCTCCCAAAATACTCTGTCCCTTGCACTTGTACATAAGTGATAATATCGGATCTTAGAGATGTGTAACTGTTTATAGGCTGCTGGCCGTATGAAACATTTTATTCTTGGGCTCCTTATAGAAATCTTAGAATAAAGTTAGAGCCTGAGATCATTGCATCTGGGCTTTCTGTGTAGACAGGCAATCGTAAAAATTACATGGGGAGGGAAATAAGATTGTATTGTGCTACCAGAGCACGTTGCACTGGTTGTCCCTCAAAGATCTCCAAGAGTGAGTGAGCTGCTCTGCCTCCTGTGTTACAAAGCATCCCCCAA
Organism: Gallinago jamesoni; assembly: GCA_025769975.1. NCBI lineage: Eukaryota > Metazoa > Chordata > Aves > Charadriiformes > Scolopacidae > Gallinago > Gallinago jamesoni. Next base: position 28,455,315 of record JAOQGH010000077.1, on the reverse strand, counting down.
GGAAATTGTGCAGCTTCTGGGCAGTGCTGGGCTGTGACAGAGGAGGACATAGATGCTCAGTCTCCTTGCCCTGGGCCAGTCTTTTCATAAATTAATTTTCCTTTCCTTTTTTTTTTTCCCCCTGAATAATTGGAAATACCCAGAAACTGTAATATGTGCATGGTTTTTTCAGGGTTTGTATGCTGTGTATGTTGTTCCATGTTTGTATGGACTTTTACAGGAATTGCAGATTGAAACAGGAAATGTTTTTCTATGTATGCACTATTCTCACACATCAAGTATCCAGAAGTACAGTAGCACATATTTTTTCTCACAGTCATCTATGCTTACAGTGTTTCAAAGAATATTCCAAAATATCTTGGCACAGACAAAGTGAAGCTGTTTGCAAGATCCCTAGCTGTGGAACAACAAAGGCTACGTTCTCAACACACATCACATATGACTTTTATTAAAGTCTTAAACAAAAATCAGATAATGTATTTAGAAAATTGAATTTCACTATTTATGATGCTTCTCACCTTGTGAAAGGAAGTAGGTATCCCCTTATGCCTCCTTTCCAATGTCTTTTCCCACAGTTCTACTCACTTCTTCATGTTTCAAACTAGAAGATAAAAATCTTATATTGAGTACAAATAAATACATTTTAAAACCAGTAATTTGGGACTAACTCATATTGTGGTGCCTAACTTAAAGGGACTTGGTGTTCAGAAACCAAGGCATACAAGCATGTAGAAGGTGCCTCTGGACCTTATAAGAAGTTTGAAACTTCTAAAATCATTATTAATGTCTTACCATTACATATGGCAAAAAGGATGTGGTAAATCACAGAACATGTCCTGGATATTACAAACCCAGCCATTTCATTAACTTTGTCAAAAAAACATTCCTCGTTTTCCAGTTTGGATTAAATTTAGTTTTATGTTATTTGTTCCATCATACTACAAGATAACATTGACGCCATTCGATTTTTCCAGTTGCTTTTTCTCAAATTTATAGTTTAGATCTCTACGTTGTGCTCTTATTAGGCCATGCCCACTTGATGTGCTGCACTTGAATCCAAGGCACTTGGGGTGATTGTGAAGAGCCCTCCTGCCACAAGTCTCACCACATGGATGTTGAGGAAGGCGAGCATGTTCTGCAGAGTCTTAATGCAGACCCATAGTTGTTGGGGGTTTTTTATAAGAGCTGTGTGGCCAAGTTTCTTGTTTAGGTCTGGAAAACTTTGGTCTTCTCAATGTTGCTTGCAAAAAGCTTGGCAATCTAGTTTTCTTTTTAGTTCTTGGGATTTTGGTAAGTTTTAGAATTGAAACGTACCAGAGTATTGCAGAAGTCCCTTGTGATACAATGAGGAGTTTTATCCTGCCCATGAGGAGTAAGAGCCGGCTCCTCTTTCTGTTCTGGGGGAAGCTGCAGTAGCAATCCATCCACTTTTAGCAGAAAGGAAGAGACACGCTAAAATTCCAGGACTCAACAGGCCTCATAAAAAGATCTGTCTGGACAGCACTTTACTAGTTAAGTGCTAAGTTATTATTATTATTTATTATTTATTTCCTCTTCTATTTTTCCTCTTACTGAACAAGCAGGAAATATCTTTGTTCTTTCATTTTAGAAGTTAAATGAATGTATTCCCTGCAGCATTTGAAATTTTAATAATCCATAATAAATAAAATCATATCTAATAACATAACTGCTTTCAATTGGCAACGTGATCTCCTAGATGCATTGCAATGGCAGAAACATAAATAGTTGCAGCCTCTGAAAGCCTACTTCCTATTTGCTAAATATACTTGGCTTGCTTTAAATTCCTTTGTGTGCAGTCATTAATACAATCCTCTTTGACAGCATTTAATTAAAGTGCTTTTCTCTATTAAATTCATTAAAAATTTTTTTTATATACAACTGTTTCCCAGACACTGAATGTTAAGGACCTGTAGGCCTCTCTTTAAATAACTTCTCTCTCCTTGTTGTAAATTGTTAATTAAATTTAACTTAGACTGTTTAAAGATGGCTTGGAAAAGAAAGCCAGATTTCAGGATATGGTCTCAATCATGTCTGATTTTTTTTAACACAATTTTTTCCATGTAGTTATAGACTGCGTGTTATATTGTTTATGAATGTTGCTGTACTTTCAGCTGGAACCAAGCAAAGAAATACCCTAAAAAGCTCATTTCTATCTCACTTCAAAAATTTCCATCTTTTTATTGCAGTTTCTTAGCCTGGGAGTATTTGCATGGGGGAGTAAGGAGGGAGGAGCTGTTTAGTATTAATAGATTATTGACAGTTTGATGTCTTGGCACCTAGACAGCCCATAAGGTATAATAAACAGGAAGCTCTCTGATGTGAGCACAGTCAATAGCGTATTCAATCAGAACCTTTCAGTTAATTGCTGGTTGACCTCAGAGATTTCCTTTAAGTGAAGCTGTCCTTCACTCAGATCTCATCTGGGTTCCAGGGTTTAATTTGAGAATGCCCTTTCCATATGGTAGCTTGTGCATACGTTCCCAGTCAGATTTTTGCTTTGCTCCCATGCACGGCGTTGTAAGAGCCAGTGTGTGTGCCACCCCTCCGAGGGCTGCCAGCGTGGACAGGGATACGCCAGGGACCTGGCCTGCCGGCGCCACAGCTAAGGCAGACAGGGTTGTAAAGTGATGTCAAGGGTATTTTCAAAGCAGCTGAGCTGTTTCCCAGAGTTTTTTGGATAGAGTTTGGCACGGCCTTGGTGCCTGGACAGTCACAGCAGCATTAGAGGGGTTGGCACCACCGCATTCATCCCGCCCACGGGCACACATTCCCCTGCTTGTCTGCACAAGTGCAAACCAAGGCTCATTTGTATTTAGTTGCCCTAATTTCTGTACTTAGCCATTCTAATTTTTTCGGACTGCATATCTTGATGAAATGTAGATAAGCTACAAAGGCAAGCAGGCAGGAAACCACACGGGCAGTCCCTGACCCTGACTAACTGGAAACCATCTGCTTATTTGGGGAGGGAACCTCCGTGGAAATCTCTTCTAGCAGGTCTGCTGTGTTTGGGTTTTTCTTCTTTTCCCTCCAACTGTTGACTTTGAGCATGTGTGTTTTCCTTAAGTGAGGTGAGGGAGGGTCAGCTGTGGCAGTCCTCATTTGCAGCAAAGGGGTCCGGACCTCTCAGTGGCAAAGGGGACTGCCCTGTGAAGGAAATGCTTCTGTACTAGAGCTAGTTTAATTTACATTTCAGTCAGTCAGGAGACATTTATTTTTTCTCTAGATCTTGCAGTGATTGTGTCTTTTAGCCACTTACCATGCATTCAGGCTGTGGTTTGCTGAAAGGAGTGTTATTACTTTTAATCTCTAATTTTTCCCTGGTTTTGATTCATTTCTGTGGTTGGCTTTGTCCCTCTGCGTCAGACAACTGCTTATGCCTTTTTAATGGCCTGATTAGCACCGGGAAAGTGTTGCTGACTTGGAGTAATGTTATTCCTGGTGTTCCCTTGTTTAAATGAGGTCAGGATTAAGAATGCTGCGTTGCTTTGTTTGGGATCCATTAAAGTCCAGTCCGGAGCCCTGACTAAAGCAGGTTGTGAATTTTTTGGGTTCATGTGTGTTGGAAAGGCAAGGGGGAATAGTTTTGAGATGATGCCTCCGTTCTGAGAAGATTCAAGGATAAGAGAGGTTTGGAGTCGTTTTTTCTGGAGAGAATGGAACAAAACCATGGCAAGGTGGAACAGAACCAAGGAAAAAATCCCAAGGTATGCATGTGCCCCTGGGGCCACCAGCTGCAACACCCTTGCTTCACTTCCAGGTGTCTCTGGCCAGAATATATTCAAAAGTACTTTCTGGTTTTATCAGACTTACTGGCCAAACTGCTGATCAGTATGACGTAGACCGAAGGACTCCCACATGCAATAAAAATCATAAGCTTTATTGGATTTTGAGATAGGAAAGATTCACATCCAGCTCCTTTTATAAAGTGCATTGCATTTCATTCTTTCAGAGCTCCCATCAGTACAACCCTTTGTAAATATGACGGTGAAGGAGGTAGGTGAATAGATAGATGGCTGTGAGCTTCTGTTCCTTGGGTGGTACAGCCTAGAGCTACAGAAGTGCTTGAGCTGAGTTTAAGGGGTTGCTGACATTTCTGAAATACTGAAAGAAAAAAATATATTGGTGCTTTTAAAATTACTATTTTTCAATTAAAATTAAAAAAAAAAAAAGGTTTGCGGCAGTTTAGAGCAACATAATACTTTAAAGGAAAATAGGAAGAGTTTGAAGAGCAAAAGTTGGTCTGAATAAAAGCAACCAGAATATGCTGTTTCATGAAAAATGCCTAAACAGCTGCTTGAACTTTGTCAGAATATCCACACACCCCCACCCCCCCCCACTGCCCCAGGCAAACAGCTTGGCAAAGTAGACTTTATTTAGGCAATACTTTGATGTCACTCACTCGACATTTTTGACCAAAAGAAAGATGTTGGACTGAAAAATGCCACACAATTCTAATCTTAATGAAGCAAAGAATGGTGTTTTGCATTTCTAGCAAACGCCTGGGGCTTCTTGCACAGAGACCTACACAACTGCAGGCGTGTGTTAAGCGTGAGCTTCCCCCTGCGATGATGCGTGTGTGGCCAGCCACAGGCTGAGGGGGCCACAGGGCTCTCCCCACAGCAGGCAGCAGCAGAGCCAGGGATGGATCCCAGGGCCATAACAGTGTCATCCTCTGCTTTGTCCTAATGCTGCCTGCTGGCCATATATTAAAGCGTTTTCTTAAAAAATGAGCAACTGCATATTTTCCACAATGGCATATTTTCTAGTGCTGTGAATATAAACTGCAGGTGCTGTTTACTTTCCGTAAAGGCTTTTTCTTCCAGCATCCAGAACCTATAAAATAGGTGCCAGTCAGAGTAGTAAGACATGGAGAGCAGTAACACCAGCATTAGCTGCTTCAGTCTTCCAGATGTGCCCACCTTTTCCAGAGTATAATCAGGAAGACAAAGGATTTCAGATTTGGTTTTCCAAGCCTCCTGTCCTCAGTGCCCTAATCTGTGCGGGAGACTGTACTTTGGTCATTTGATTTTTATTTACCCAGTTTCAAGCTAAGGGTATAATAAAGCACATTATGCCAGTTGTGTGTGTGGTAATGCTGGATATTTTGCCTTTTACCATGGTAGTTGATTATAATGCACTTTTTAAGACTTGCTTTCTAAAAAAAGGAATATTTGTACTTTTATGTGTTTGATTCACACAGTATAGTTTGCTCAAGTCCTGTTATTAAGTACATTGGTGGTTACATCTAGAAAGCAAAAAACATGCTGAGTAGTGTTTTATCAGCACAAATCTACTATTTTCACTAACCATAACAGTCAGGTTCTTCTGACTTCTAACTGCCCCCATTGTAAAAATTAGCAGTACAGTTGGGTATTCCTGGAACCCCAAATAGTCATCTGTAAGGACCTAAAACAGTTTGATGGGACAAATAATTACCCCCCGCCCCTTCCCCCAGAACCCAGTGTCTAATCCAAACCTATCCTTCCTGAAATAATGCAATGCCTCCTCCTGATCTGAGTAACTGGAAAACAACATGATTATAGTGGCGCCATTGGTGCCACCATAGTTAGGGGTTTAGAGCTTGGCATTAAGCATGGCTCTAGGTTAGGGCTTGTAACAGAAGATCATGCTCACACTGCCCACAAATACTCTTCTGATTTTCAAAAGAAAAGGAGAACATGTGTAGTGTTAATTAAACAAGAAAGTGTTGAGCATACCAGAAGTATTTTGTCTGCAGAAAAGCCTTTCCAAACCAAAAAAGCCTTTTGTTGCTTCCTTAGTTCCTGTGGCATTCTGCCAGAGCCTCATTAGGATTAGCAGGGTTGGGATGGGGAAACTCAAAATCAACCCAAAATCTTTGACAGACTCTTTCTCCAGCCACAGCCCAGCTCAGGCTCTATTTGGAGACTGCCAAGCTGGGCTCTGCTTGCCATAGCACCGCAGCATGCCTTGCTAGGGCTGCAAGAGAAAGCATGGAAGAGGCAAGTCCGAAGCCCACAAATCTCGTGGTCTTGTTTTGAAGAAGGAAAGTATTAACTGGAAGGTTTTGTGGCCCTGGATGCACACACAGATGTTGAAAGTCCCAGTTGACCAGGACTCCACTTAGCATCACCATACAGAAGGGCAGCACGAGCCTTTATGGGGCTGTTGCTTTTTCCCTTGCAAGGGGAGGCTGCCTCGTTACCGCAGGTTACAGGCAAGAGAGGCTTATTGGCTTCTTTGAGGCCGGCAGAGCCCTGCCTGTCTGCTGGGGATGCAGCAAGCCAGCCCCTGTGCCAGCTGCGCTGGCCATGCCCCATCCCCAGACAATGGAGCCATCCATCACCAATGCCTTCAGGAGAGAGTCTGCAGCAGCGTTGTGCAATGCTTCCTGGCCACATCGGCCTCTCTGTCACCAGCACCCTGGTTTGTGCCAGCAGAAGCCGGACTGAATCTGGCCTGTTGCGTATTTATACAGTAGGTATGTGCCAGCTCCACCTGTGGGTCTAGCAGTAGTTGACAACCCTTCCAGGCTGCGGCCAGGTATTCGAGAAAGGGATATCCACTGCTGGCCACAGTTACTGTGCAGAAAACCTAAGAATCCGGCTTAAACCAGCCAAAGATGGGAAATCCGGAGCTAATCCACTAACGTTCATCAGCATGAGCTCATTTGTGCTACCCCATAAAATCAGCCAGTTCTCAGGCACTTGCACAGCAATGAAAGTTGTGCCTGTGCTTTTGTGGGAAGAGTTGAGTTAGCATTCAAGGGAGAGCAGTTACCCCAGGAAATACCGGGACACTGCTCTGCATTGTCAGAGTTTTGTGATTTATTTTTTTAACATTATACAGACAAAATAGTGGCTATTGTGTAGGCACGTGCTGTCTATTAACAGAGATCAGGAAAGGGAAATAAACCACGCATTACTGAAGAATAAGATCATGATTGTGGTCAAGTGATGGCAGAATTTTTTTTTCTCTTTGTCAAGCTGATTTGTAAACATTCTTCAAACAACTGTGCAGACAGCAGTGCCACAGCTTCGTGAAAGAAAAGCAAAGATTCCTTCGCACAGATGTTTTACGGTAACCTTAGAGCTGTCCAGAAGTTATCTGGTCATCTCCAGTTGTCACTGCGAGCTACGCTGCACATGTAGCCTCTTAGCAGCACGGTGTAATCAGGCTGTAATTTATATTTTATCTCCAGTGATGATAGCTCTTAGAAATGTTTTGTGGTGTATTTGCTCTTTGATGCAAGCTAAGCTCCTGTTAGCATTAATGGGAGCAGTGTGTAATGGGGGGATAGACACCTTCCCCCGCATTCAACTCCATGTTAATTGCATTTTGCTGATGCTTATTACTTTAGGTGGGGTGGTAAAAGAAACACACAACTGAAAGTTTTGTTATTTTTTGATTTTTTTTCTTTCTTCCTGTTGTCTTTTTAGTCACCTTTTTGACTAATTTTGACAGTTTGGCTCTGGAGAAGAATTGTGGGATGGGGCAGCTGTTTCAGAGTCTGATTGTTTGTTCAGTGTCTTGCCATGTTTTCAGATCACTGCCTATTTCCTGCCCTTAAGCAAGGCGACCGCCATAAAGCAAAGGGAAGCATGTGGCGAGTGTGCTCCAAAGATGTTGACTTGAATCACTTCAACCAGCTCACATTCCAGCCTGGAAACCAAACTTGCTTTTGACTTGGGATTCCCAGTGGAACTCATTTCTCTCCTCATAGTTCCCTCTGACTCCCCTTTTGCGTGGCTCAGAGTGTGACTTGTACCTCAGAGATGAAAGACTTAGGACTGGGGGTTTGTCTGATCCAATATTCTGTTTCCAGTGGCCATCAGTAGCAGATAAAGGGTAACAGCAGAGGCCTGAATATTTGGGGGATTTTTTTACTGGGTGACTGCTCTGTCTTTGTAACTGAATAGGTTCCCGGGCTGCTGGATTACAAGTTGTTGTAGCCACCAGCTCTGATTTAGTCTGGCTTGCATGAGACAGGGTACATCATATCACAAACATGTATTACAATTATCTCTAATAACGGTATTTACTTTTGTGAAGCAATTACCGAGCTGCATTGGAAAATGCACAGCATGTGCAGCTGGCATTTGAGCTTCAAAATTAAAAGAAGCTCAGACTGAAGTTAGATGAAAGCGAACATATTTATCCATGTCAGACTTCCTACCATTTTGCACGCTCATATTGATTTCTTTTGACACGGTCTTCTTTTATTGAGTACCATATTATTTTTTTTTAAATCCCTTACCGATAACACTACCTGCTAAGGGCAATTGTAAAAGGAAACTAAAGTATATTAAACCTGCCTGGAGTCAAAATGTAATCTAACACCTGTAGTCTGCAATTTGTCATCACTTCATAGATACTTTTTCTTTTTTAATAACAGTTTTGGATTTTCCTGAGTTTTGACCTTAGGATACTGTATAATCCAAGAAAAGCAAGGAAACTAAACCACAGTCTTTAACACAGCTTTATAGTGTCAAGGTGTGAAATCACCACTGTGAGAATGAGCCCAAAGAAAATACTCCATTTGGAACTGTGACTAGTGTTGCAGTGTTTACCGAAATGAATATATTTTTGCAAGGGAAAAAAAAAATGAAAAAAAAGAGTAGTCTAACAACCACATTTTTAAGAGGAAAGAAATGAACACAGGTGCAAATTGTAACTTCTGCTACAGTTTCTTGTACAGACATTCCTAGGAAAGCTGTAAAGTGTCTTGGCACAGTGATTGCGTCTAATTAATGCTCTTACCCCTGTGAGCCCCGGACTGGGAGGCTGTCAGGGTGCAAGCCTGTTTATGGCAGCAGCTTGCTGTCTTCTCTCCTTGCACATTTCTGTATACCAAGATAAACTGTGAGAGACTGGGAGTAGCGAGTGTAAGGTTGGTTGTTTGAATAGATAATCTCCCGCAGATTATTCCTGTAAGATCTGCTAAGAGGGACAAATAGTGCCTCCTTCTAGGTATAAGATATCTTTGCAAGGTGATGGAGGTTGTCTCTTAAGAACACTCTTAACATGACAGGTAGACCCGGCCTGGGAGCTCTCAGCATTCAGAGGCGAATTGCAAATTCCACCTACAGGTCCCTGTAAAATGCAGCTGAACACCTTGTTTAGGCTTGTCTTCTGCCCTTCCTTTGACTTCAGCTGGTCATTGGAAAGGAGCTTTTCCAACGGGCTGGTTGACATGAGGTACGCAGTGGGTCCAGTTTTTGCATTGAGTCAAACTGGTGGTAAATCCTGCTGACTTACCTTGAATGCTCGTAAGGCATGTAATAGATGGACGGTGCTGGATGGGCCAAGCACAGGAACTGAACCTGTGTTTTGTAAAGTGCTGGCATTCTCTCCAGCTTTTATTTTGGGCTATTTAAGCAGGCTAAAAACTTGCCCGTTTGGCATAAAAGTTCTTGGTGTGATACAGTGTCATGGCTGGCTACGAGAGCAATGTAAATGCGAAGGAAAGCTAAAAAGTGAGGCCCCTCCCACTGTGGAGGAGAGAAGACTAATCCATTCAGCTCTACTCCTTGTGGGTTTAGGTTATGAGAATCGGTACCAGCCAGTACACGCCACTCGAGGTACCTGTCAGTGCTCGCTCTGTCTTTTCAACAGCGGCAGTCTCTGTTGCAAATGCACAGTCTTGTCTTCCAAAAAGGTAAGATTTTTGGTATTTCTCATAGTAAGGGGCACCTCATCATCTCAGCAAAACCAGCCGGAAAGGAGCTCACAATGACTCATCCTGCTCTCTGCTGATGTAGGTATGGATCCCGTCTGCAAAGGGAAGAGCAGAATTACACTGTGAGACAAAAGGGCTCAGGATTTTCACGTAGAAATGCAGTTCCTGTTTCTAATCCACTGCAATGGCTGTTCAGGCAATGAAAGGCGGCATTTCACGGGGCGAGTGTTGTCAGCCGGTGCCTTGCTGCAGTGGGTGCCCAAGGGTGTGTGAGTACCCTGCTCAGGCGTCCTGCTTGGCTCCCCTTCACAACTCACCATTTTGACGTGTCTCGTTCTAGCTAGAAAGTGGGTGGAAATGGAAACAAACATCAGTGGGATAGTGAATCCAGCCAAAATTAAATACAGCGCAGACACAGACAGCAATTACATGACGTTCCTCATTCAGTTTGAGTTCGCTCACCTCTCTTTAGAGTGGGAACGCGGCTGTCACAGTCTGCTGAATTCTGGTTTCTCCTGCAGGAGCATCATAAGACATGGGGAGCAGATACATGTAAAACAGTGCAGTGGTCCCTTCCCCCCAATAATTCTTGGCTTTGGATTTTAGAAAGACCACAAACCCTTAGCTTATTACAAGTAATCCTGATCACTCCTGTAATGATACACTACATTATATACTCTCCTAAACTTAATCATTCAATATCTCACTTCCTTCCCTGTAGGCATGTACTATTATATTTTACACATGGCTTCCAGCTGGTTTTCATTGTGGCCTTCAAATCATATTTCAGTACTGTGCGATTTAAGACCAGTCACTTTATCTTTTAAAGTCAACTTCCATCATACTCGTTTTCTTGCAAGTTTTCTACCAGGGCTGGTTAATTTGTTTGAAAAAAATAGTTTATGAGGTTAAAGTCTGCCTGAATGAACCTTCGTAAAACAGCATCTTCCAAAGCTGCTCTATTCTGAAGCGCTGAGAATGCAACCATGCCTGTAGAGTTTAAAAATGAAATCTCTTGAAGGGATGGAAAAAATAAGTCCTTTGGGCATGGAAGGAAATCTATATCTTCACATTTGATTTGAAAGTAGATGGGGAGTCGGTGAGGAGGGAGGGAGGGAAGGAGTGGAAGTCAGCTCCAGATGGTGGTGGCTGTGGAGGAGGAGGAGGAGGCTGCCTCACCTGTGGCCAGGGAGCAGTGGGGAAGGGCAGGGAGGAAGGAGAAGGGAGTGGGAAAGGAGCCCGCGGTGCACCTATGCTGGGATGTGCATCCTTCTGAGCCCAGCCCCAGCTTTCTTAGGAAAAGGAAAGCTGAGCATGGCCATCATTTTTATCCCTTCTCTCTGAAGCCCACCCTACCCCTGGTGGTCCGTGGTAGGTCCAACCATCATTTGGGGGGTTTATCTGCAGTGGAAAATGCGCTGCAGCTTTTACTTTAACCACGGAAGGTCAGGGGGGTTTCCTTCTTTGCAGCACAGAAGCAGAGCAGCACTGGCCCAAAAAATGAAGTGTTGTGGCAGAGTGTGTACAAGACTACGCAAAGCCAGTGGAAACTTAACCTGCAGATTTATGAGCATAATAATGACCCCAAAATCAGAAAAATGTGGAATTGCCAAAAATGGGTAGTTTCCTCTGTGAGTCTGGGGTGTGCAGAGCTGGACATGAAGTAAGCAAATTGCCCAAATCAACCAGTGTGTTTTACAAATGTAGTTCAAAGCAAGTATGTAATAAAAAGGTAATTTAGATTTTGTATTGTATCATGTGTCTCAACAGTTCATCTGTTTCCCATAGAAAAGTGTGCTTTTTTGTATTCTATAGCCCATATTAACAGAAGTAAATACAAAACTGATCACAGCCTAAACCTGAAGGAAATTCTGTGCATTTATCCATCTCTCTGTATATGGGCAATGTTGTGTCACTGAAATCCTTTGTTAATGCCACTGGAAATCCAGAGCAAGCCCCCAGAAGTTAGTGAAATCATGAGATTTATCTGTTTTATAAGAGTAGCTATAGGGTTTTGTGTTATTTGGGAAAACAGTAAGTCACATAAAATGCATTCTTTTTCTAATATTTTACAGTCATAACCCCGGAGTTATGTGTTTTCTCTTCTGGAGAGGATGGAGAGGTCACTCCAGAAAAGGAAGGGTTAAGTACAATTATTCTTTCCCTCCTGCTCTCAGCCCTCTCTTTGGTTGATTGCTTTATAGATGCTGTAGGCATCTCTTCATCTCCTTCAAATTAAACATTTTACTGCTGCTGATCCTGTATTGTTGGACTTTTTTTATCATTATATTTGATTGGAAGTCTTGTAACATTTTTCAGGCTGGATCATTTCTCATGCTATTTGTCAACTAAACAGGGAAAAAAAAGCCCGCTTCCAACTCCAACGAGAATGAACAGAGTAATTCACACTCTTTCTGGATATGTTTCTATCTCTGTTAGCTACTACTTGAATTCCACTTCTGATTAGCAATGCTACTTGAGGCTTTTTATATGACGCTGTCTGTAAATTCCCTGGCAGTTTATTTGTGGTATTAAATCCTTTTATTTTTGACTGCTCTGGGCCTTACAGTGTCAGGGGACAGTACCAGAGGACACAACAGGGGAGATAATATAGGTAGGGGCTGTGTGACAAATTCATGGGGCTGTGTCTTTGGTTAGTGTTGGTGATGATCCCAGCTCTGCTGCTTTCAGCGCTCTCTGCTGATGTAGGTACAGATCTGACCCTTGTCTGTAACCCCTCAACTTGGAAACATCAGTCCTTCTCTTTGAAGACAATCCATGGACAAAAAGCAATCCTCAAAGAGCAGCTGAGCGATTCAGTTCATTAGAACATTACGCTCTTCTATTACAAAAGATGTAATAAAACATAAACCAGAATATCCGTCATTTCCATTTGAGCTTCTCCTTTCCTCCAGCTCCTTGGTTAGCTCCATGTCTATGACACTCTGAGTATTGACGTGCTTGAGAGGAAAATGAATCTACTGGCACTGAGAAATGTTTGCAGCACTTCTGCCCACCAGCGGCTCTTGCCAGCAGCATGGCAAGCCCTGCCCGGGGTGATGCCTGCTTCTAGCTGACAGTGTGGAGCTGCTGTGAAGCTGCCTCCTCATCCAGGTGCTTTCTGTCACTGTCACAAGCATCGCTCGGCGGCGGTGGCAGCTGTGGGACATGCAGTTGTGTGTCCGCATGTGCATGCCCTTGCACAGGTGCCCACTGCTCATGGAGGCACTGGGGCCATGTCCTGCCACCGTAAGTGGTGCTGAGCTTGCAGCGTAGCCCTCCTGGGCCAGCTGAGTGCCACCTCCTGCCTTCAGGGGCAGCAGAAGGAAGGTAGTCCCTTGGCCAGGCTGCAGGTCCAGTAGTTTTCACAGCATCTCCTCCAGGTTCAGCTCCTCAGCCACACGTGTGCGGTGGGCAGTGGCTGGGGACTTTGATGTGCTTTTCAAAACCTGTTAATGGAGATGGCTGATGTTATAAATTACTGTGACAGCAACGTTTGATGAAGGAAGTGAATAAAGGGCTCTTCGGCACAGGGCCTTTTTATTTATTTGCATAACAGGCTGATATTCCATGGTGAACTTCCCTCTTCCTGTAATAACTTGAGTTGTGTAGCGTTTTACTGAGGGCTCAGTATGTGTATAAAATTCAGTGCAAGTTCTCAGCACATTTCCATTATTTATCCTTCTTTTTTTTTCCCTTTAGAGAGCTTTAATGTAGGGTTTATTTTCTGGATGTTACAGTTTGCAGCAAAGATGTTTTCTTTTTGGGTGAAGAGCCAGAATTCCCTCTTATTTGTGGAAGGAAATATTTATCCATATTGATTTTGTTAGCTCTGTAGTGTTGAGTTCTAATAATTATTTCCCTGCATCTGAAGAAACCTCTGGGCAAATACCGCCCTCAATCCTGTAGGGGATTTTTGCCTGTAATCTCTCTTGTATAGATTTGATTTTAAAGAAAGCATGTGGAGCTCCTCTGTATTTCTAACAATTCAGAGCAGGTATTTTTTTCCCTGGAATGAGGGCTACACAAGGCCCTTTCTTAGTCATTTCAAGTCGCTGTTAGGAAGATTAGGAGCTACATATACTTTCTTTAAACTTACCAAAAAGGAGATACTGCTGGTGAAAATCTGTTAAAAGACTGAGAAGTGTGTTTGCCCAGAAGGTTTCTCAGAATGGAAGGCTATAGTATTTGAACCCAGAACTCCTCAACTAGTGAAGTTAATACAGTTGTAATACAGAGAAATCTGTTCAGGAGACACATTGAAGCCGGCTCTGTGAAGCAACTGAACTGACAACGTCACTTCTCATAGAAGGGAAATCTTAACGCATCTCTGCACTTTTATTATTAATTTTTTTTCTTCCATAAAGCAGCTGTTATGGATTCTTGTGCCAAGCCATTATTCGTAACAAAGTAGCACCTGACAATCCCACGCGTGACTAGGCCTTTGTGGTATTTGGCACCTTGTAGAAACGGTGAGGGACCCTGGCCTAATGAGAGGAAACAAGGAGTGGGGAGAAGAGGAGCAAAGCAGGATGTCTGACATGGGACAGCTGCACAGTTATCATGACCACGAGACCTTCTGACTTAATTTTTTTATTTTGGCTACTTTGTATTTCTTTTTATCACTTGCATTTTGTATTGCTTACTTATTTTGTGGTTTTCTATTTATTTTATATCGTTTGTCCTTTATATCACTATTTCCTTTCAGTCTGTAGTTACTGGCGTAGCTGTCTTACAGGTGAGAAAGGAAATGAATATTCGTACTTTTCTTCACCAAAACAAGCAGACGCTGTGTACAGCCGTGTACAGGTGCCCTTATCTCAGGCACCAAGGGGGGCAGCACGTACATGAAGCCTGTGTCTGTTTGATCTTGTAGGTGCTGCACAGACAGCAGTCCCAGCCTGCGAAGGAGAATTCCCCACCTAGAGAAGAGGCTCCTCCTCCACCCGCTGAGGACAGTTGTGCCAAAAAGCCAAGATCCCGTACCAAGATCTCCTTGGAAGCTCTAGGTATCCTTCAAAGCTTTATCCACGACGTGGGTCTCTACCCTGATCAGGAAGCCATCCACACCCTCTCTGCTCAGCTGGATCTCCCCAAACACACCATCATCAAATTCTTCCAGAACCAACGTTACCACGTAAAGCACCACGGGAAGCTAAAAGAGCATTTGGGAACGGTGGTTGACGTGGCAGAGTACAAGGATGAGGAGCTGCTGACGGAGTCAGAGGAGAATGACAGTGAGGAGGGCTCTGAGGAAATGTACAAAGTGGAGGCCGAGGAGGAGAACCCCGACAAAAGCAAGGCGGCTCCAGCGGGCATCGACCAGAGATAATGTGAGATAGGAGTGCAGAAAGCAATACATTGCTCCAAGGATTTTCTGGTTTTATTTCTAGTTTTTTTTTCTCTTTTTACTTTTTGTTTGTTTGTTTCTGTTGCGCATGATCCATGTGCAAACCGAATGAATTCAGCATTGCCCGATCAGACATCGCCTTGACACAGACACTCGAGTGTTACACTTCCTACATTTGACTGAAGTAATCATTGTAATCACATAGGATTATGCCTTCATTAATCTTGCACTTATGAAAGGGACATCTAGCAAGTAAATGGGAAGAAAAAGTCCTATGAAATCAATGAAGGAAAATTTAAAACTTTGTGTGTATATATATATATTTACATAAAATATATATATATTAAAATTGCATGGGACGGAACTTTACAACCTGAAAGTATAGACTGTGAAATGAGTTCTTTAAAGATGAGACTTGTTTATGTATTAAAACCACTTCACAATGAGTTGCTTTGGCTTTTTGATAAACTGCCACCTGCTCTCAGGGTGTGGTGACTATTTTTGAATTCCTATTTATTTTCTATGTTTATCCCTGATTATTTTTTTTTCATTATTATATGGCTTCCTATCTGGCAACTTGATGGGTAATTTTTGAGGTATGTATTTAAAGACATAAATCAACACTGCCAAAAAAAGAAAAGAGGAAAAAAAGAGAGAAAATGGAAAAACAAATCAGGGCACCTTAAAAAGAAAACTAGTAAGTTAAAATACTTTAAACACAATGCACACCTAAAAGGATACAGCACGTTCCACTCTCCAGTCAGTCTCCTTTCTGTAGTGAAGAGATGATATTTCATGGGATTCAGGATGACTAAAACTGAAATTCAGTGCATAGAAGACTTGTCCGCTAACGAGGTCTTTATAGAACGAGAAGAAAGATAATGTGTTGAGATTTGATGTATGGAATTCATACTATGAACCACATTTTACTGTGGATTTTATTTACTGTTCTCTGTTTCAGATCTTAAAATTTGTAAGCTTCATTCTTGTTGTTGGTTTTTGTTTATACTGAGGTGAAACACACACACACACACACACACACAAGTGTAAAGTTACACTGCGACACACAATGCCACAATCCCGTCCAGGTAAATTGCTGACAGCCCGAGGGTTTGCGTTGCTGACTTCCCGTTCGCCCTTCTCGCCAGCCTCCCCCGCCTCTCGGGTTTAACGGGGCTTCCTCCGTCCCACACGTTTTGTGCCAGTGAAATGAAGTGTTTTCAGCCGTGGGTCCCCCTGGCTGCAGCCCACCCCAGGCGCGAGAGGCCCCTGGCCCCCCCATCCACCCTCTTGTCGCAGGGCTCCGGGGTGCCCTGACGAGCAGCCCCCTCACCTGAAGCAGAGTTAATCCCCACTGACTCTTCAATGGCACGAGCGCTAAAGCTGCGATCTCCTGTAGCCTCCATCCGTCCTGAGGCATCCTGCCGAGAGAGACACCAAGTAGCATTTACTTTTCACTTCCCTGCAACGATTTCTGAGATGAGACCTCACCTTTGCTACTCTTGCAGCTGGACTGATTTCAGGCGCCTGTTCAAACCGCAGCCGTAACGGCTCCAACGAGGCTTCTGGCTTTTTTTTCTTCCATCTTTCACACGGGCTTTTCACATAACTTTGACAAAGACCTCATGCAATATCACTTTGAAAGTTACTTTCTGTTTACTACACCAGGCAATGTAATATAACTGTTAATACTATTTATATATTTGAAAGGTATAAAGGGTAGGAGTTAAAAATGAAAAACAAACCTCTATGTGTAGATATTTACTCAGAACAGACAATATACAGGGAGAAGACGTTGCAATACAAGCTAATTCTAGCTGCTCAGTAACCTCTGGAGTTTTTAAGAGATTTTTTTCAGAACTAACGTTTGAAACATAAGAGTATCTCTGCATAAATTTCACATACCTTTGCAAACTGATGGTGGGTTGCTTACTTTATGCCCTTTTTGCTCTTCATCCTTTATTTCTGTAGTGTGCTGCAGCTTTAATCAGAATTTCAATGGTCGCTGCTTTATGTTTCTCTCAGAGCTACTCTTTCAAAACTGTCTTCTTATCCTGTAGCTGAAATCACTCCATACATTTGAAAGGAAACTGAATTTTGCCAAGCTACGTAAGGCTGTTCATCTGATGATGGCATCAACATTTGGTATCTTTTACACTTCAACCAAAAATTTTATTAGGTATTTTTTCAATGCTGAGTCTTGCCTTTTTATTTTTAATTTCACTGCCAATTTTGCAGTGGTTCTAAGTGAATCTGTGGGCATTTTAGCCTGTGGTCTTGCCAGAACTTCGCGAATTACAATGCATATATGTCTATTTATTCAATATCCATCATATAATATCTATTTGGAGAAAGAAACTTTTCTTGTAGTGCCTCTTAACAAAGCACAATTTTCCGCCTTTTTTCTGAAATAAAAAATTAAAAAAAACAAATTGTGTTTTATTGCAGTATCAACAATGTGAATAAGGATTAACATATTGTAAATGTTCTTTTTTCCATGTAAATCAACTTTATCTTTGTTATCACTAAGTGATAATTAATTTTTAACTTATGTGCATTGTTAGGCTGTTAGAATTTTTTGGTTGTTGAAATAAAACGCATTCAATAAATATGACTTAATTTGTCAAGTAATTTACTGGGCCTTTTTTCTTTTCTGCTGAGTTTAAGTGGAACAAGGTCTACAAAATGGAGGGGGCATATCTGCATATTGAAAAAAGAGCTGATCAGTGTTACTGGGGTTAGAAAACCTGCATAAGCCCCATGGGGTCGGCACAGCTGACAAATTTGCATCACCAAGGACTGATCTGTTGTGCCAGGAGCACAACGTTTTATGTGTTTATGTACACATACGTGTGCATAAGCCCCCTGCTTTTAATGTACATGTATGTGCACACAGAGAGAGTCTCTGACTCCCAGGATCAGGAGGAGGGTGTGGGTGCCATCAGCCTGTCAGAGAACATACTCAAAACACACACATAAAAATCCACTTCCAGTCTGCTGTCTTCTTTTGCTGGTAGATTTTTTTCTGTTTATAATTAAAAAGCCACAAATGACTGCGTGTCAGGAAACTTTTGGAGCACACATGTCCATGGTTAATGGACATAATAAAAGGCTTTATTATATTTATAGCAGGGCATCCTACTGAGTGTCTAGAGGAATGCCGGAAGGATTGATGTATCTGAGAAATGTGTGAAACGATTTTGGGGAGAATACAGATAAATGGAAAAAATTGCTCAAAATTCTTAAGCTGACAAAGTGGTGAGTGCCTGGATTCAATCCGAGCAGACGGATCATATACTGCATGTCAGACTCGAGTTGTCTAGGAACTGAGGTAGAACAATTTGAAAAGCATTTATTTTTTCTGTAGTCCCAGTGCAATAGTTCTTGGGTTTATGTCTTATTTACATCCTATATAAAATGTCTATGCACGCTCTTGAGAAAAAAATAAGGGAGGGGGGAAAACAACCACATCTTTTGATACCAAGCCACTTGCTTGTCACTTGAATTTAATCTGAGACCAAATGAAAACTTTCTGCCTGCTCAGGGAACGTATGGGCACCTGGAAGCCGCGCACAGGGGCACTGGGCTGAGTGCTGCTCACTGGGGTGCTCAGCTGCTCTCCCAGCACTCACCCCCGAGGGGTCCCGGTTGCCTGGGCCCCTTCCACGGGAACAGTCAGCTGGCACTGCCAAATTTAGCAAACCGTCTCCACGTCAGAGGTGCAGCCTGTTTGTATCAGCAAAGAGCTGTAGCTGAGAACACCCGGAGCCTGGCACAGACGAGCTGCTTCTTCTCTGGACTGCAGGCACAGCCCCGCGCACAAGGCTGACAGGCCAGGCTGGGGCTCCGCTGGCTGTCATGGGCCTGGGAGGTGACAGAAGGAAGGAACCTGTGCCCATGCCCCGGGCAGGTACTGTGAAGATGCTGATGGTGCTGGACTGGGTGTCCTTTTCTGCCGGCCAGTGGGACAAGAAACAAAAGCAGAAGCAACTCTCACTTCACTGATAGGCAATTTTGTACATGGCTCTGTGTGTGTAGCTAAATAATATTTAGAGAAAGGCACACTCACACACATACATATATTTTAATTGGGGGGAAAAAGTCCTATAAACATATGGGTTCTTCTTCCAAACAGTAAAAAAAATCATTTAATAGCTGCTATAGCAGAAATATTTCTATTAATGCTTCTACTGCTCTATACTTTATGTGCTGCTGCTCCTATTTGTTGTTCATGTTTTAGTCATCCAGACATATGTATTTGCAATTCCAAACCTGTGCAAGTGAAAAATAAACATTTTAAGATTAGTTTAAAATGGTTTTAAGATTATGAACATACTGTCTATTGCCTGAAGTTCATTGTTGCTTAGATAAAAGTATCTGCTCAATCTCTTCCCACTTACTTAGTAACCAATTATTTGCTCTAGACTAAATGGATTAGAATCCTTCATTGATGAAATTCTGTTTCTATCCTGAAGCTGTTAAACATGAAGGGATAAAAGCTGGATATATCTGACAGCGAGCAAATGGCATCTTAAAATCATAAACGAGTCATTACAAAAAATCTCCACTTACAATATAAAGTGCAGTGATTAATTAAAGATGCAGTTTTAACTTATTTATAGCCATTAAAAAAACATACCAGTTTTAACACAAAATAACACAAGCCAAGTCATCCAGGGGAGAGATGCTGGCAGCCTGAGACTTGGGGAACAGGCAATGTGACAAAGCCGACAGGGCAAATGCAGGCCACCCTTTGGAAAAGTTCACGTAAGCAAGGATGGAAAGAGGTGGCTCTGGCCTCCCTGCCAAGGCACCCTTCAGACCCCCTTCTTTTTGCCCACATACAAACAGTTCAGGAGTGTGAAAGCCCCATCTCACTGTGATGGCAGGAAACCTGTGGGCTCATTCCTTGGCTGCGGTGCAGCCGGTGGGGAGGCTGCCAACTGGAGAGTGTGCTGCGGGTGAGTCAGCCCTACCTCAGGCAAAAAGATGCTATGGGTGAGGGAGAGACAGCAGCAGTTTACACAGATTTCTGCAGGCTTTCCCCTCCTTCCAAAAGTTTTGGTTGCTGATGGCCAAATGCTGGTCCTGATGGACTTGGCGGGCATGGTTCACAGGGGCCAAGGGGAGTAAAGGTGGTGGGAAGCCAGGCAAGGCTCACATGCTGAGGTGGTGGCCGTGGCTGCCATTCCCTTGGCTGGCCTGGCTGTGTGACAGGCTGCTCTGCTGCTGGGCAGCCCACCTCTGCCAGGGTCCTGGGCACATCCCACTCCAGCCCTGCAACCGCCGCCTCTGTCTGCAAGGCAGAAGTCATCCCCTCTGTCCCATGTTAGTGCTGCAGGAGCTACAGCTGGCTCCTCCTATGAGGAGTGGTGTAACTCACCCTTCAGAAGGGGTCTGGTCTTGATTTGAAGACCTCGGAAGCTGGAAAATCTACTGTTGCCCTCAGAAGTTTGTCTGAATGGTGGTTTCTGTCCCTGCTAAATCTGTACCATATTCTAAGTGGAATTTGTCTGGCTTTCCCTTCCTGGTTTTCTTTTTTGTTAGGCTTTTCTCTTCCAGGTGAAAGTCCCAGGTAGCGAAGGACCATTTTTTCCCCTCTGAAGTAGCTGTTCTGATGAGATGATGGATTTTCTTGTCTTGAGGCCTTAGTGTTCAGCTGAGGCTGACTAGTTATTTCAACTAAAAATCTGCTTTGGCTAGTGACAGAGTTCCCCCTTGTACTCCTTTTGAGAGTGCATCAAGATAATAACAGAAAAAGAAGCTTTTTAATAAATAGGCTATTTGCTGTTTGTGAACCTTGAATGTTCACAGATACTACCTGTCACTGTTTAAGATAAATAGTTTTAATCTGCATATATGCTACATAATTATAGGTCTTCATTTCATGTTCTTAACCATGAGAAATGACATACTTTGGCATGAGGTGAAGATCTCCAAGGAAATGTTGTCAGCAAGAGACTTTATTTTTATGACCAATCTTAATCAACTGTGTAATTTGCAAGAACAGAAATGCAGGTGCTCACTAGCAAATTGTTACCAGATGAGGTTCAGGAGAGGTACAGGGTGGGTTAAGCACTCCTCCCAAGACCAAGAACTGTAGGGCTGCCGTAAAAGCAGGGATTATGGGACCAGGATGGATAGCAAGGTACCTGGATCAGCACAGATAGGGCTTCTGCAGCCTGAGATATGGGTCAGGTGCCTTCAGACAAAAATCAGAGCCTTACCGGAGTAAAACAGATGTCTTTGCTCCATAAGGTAACTCAGAGATCAAGACATAAGAAAGGGAAGGGAAGATGAAAAGATAATTTCTCCTTTGTCTCATGCAGTGTTTTCACACTCAAGCAAGAACAATAGAAGGAAATTTTGTATTTCTGGGGCAATGTTTGAAAGTGCTTCATGCTTCTGGCACTGCCAGAGCCTGGTGTGCATCCTCCTTCTAGGAATTTTCAGGTCAGCTCCCTTGCTGGCAAGATCTGTGCTAAAGCAATCAATAGCCACTAGGAATGAGACTGGTCTGAGCTACCAGAGAGAGATCACAGATGAGTGTGTCCTGTAGGTGAATATGGCGAGTGTCTCTGAGGGCCCCGTGCTGCAGAAGCGGGGAGGTTTCCAGACCTGCTCCCATTACACCATCAGACTAAATGTCCCACCAGCCAAGGTCTCTTGGCTCAGTGACCCTGTGTGCAACTTTCAACTCGGGGCTTCCTGAGGGACTGGCTTCCTTCAGGATGGAACGTGCCAGCCAAACACGAAGTCCACATGCACGGACCACAACCATTCTGAGACACGAAGAGCTAAAGAAATGTAATATCCTCTGTATGGACCCCTTCAGAAGAAGAGAGAAATCTCAGCCTTGTTGAGGTGTTGTCAGCACCTGCCTGTTTCTTAACCCATGTGCTCCAGGCCTATAAAGCTCATGCTTGAATGGATGTGCTTCATGCCACAGTAGGATTGTGAAGTACAAGTTAAATGCTGACATTACCACAAGGGACAACCACTTCCAGAAAAGGTATTTTCTATTGCAGTTCTTCTCATCTGTTTCACATTGCATTTCTCTGTGCACTGTGAAGCTATTTAGGTAGCATAAAACACTGTTAGAGTTAACGTTGCACCCTCCTCAGACACCCAAAACTAAACTGTGGACTGATTTGTCCACAGTTGTCCAAAGACACTGCAGCTCCTCTGTCCTACTTTGTCATTGTGCTTTTCTTTTATAAAGATGGAAGTGGGAGAAAGAGGCTGCTGGAGGGATACCTTGAATGGTTGGGTTGAAATAATTGAGCCACCTGAGTATAAGTGGCAGTGCCCGAGTGGCAACAAACACCATGAGGTCCCCAAACACCTTTCTTACAAAGAGACTTGAGAGGTAGGAGCACAAGCCCATGGCTTTGAGAAGGAGAGGGACTAGCTCCTTCTTGTCTTAACAGACTGGTCCTTGCTCACACAGCCTCTATCCATACCATGTGACAAAAAGATACCATGTGACGAAAGTACACCAGAAGAAGCATTTGGCATGTGTTACACCTCAGGGGAGGACAAGACACAGATTGGTCTCATGGACATGAAGGGGATTCTTGCAAAGAAAGTGGAGTAGGACATGACCAGCAAATGCAGTCCTTCGCCACAGGGTCCAGCCATGGATTTCACAAACACACCAAGTCTCTTCTGTTTGTATTTAAGGGCTATTTTTCTCCTCTATTTGTATTTAAAGGCTGTTGCAGAATATCATTCCCTTAATGGAACTATTTTCACAAGCCATTTAGCATCATTTGTTCTGTGTCAACATTGTCCTTTCATTTAGTTTCCCCCACCCAGCGTCCCCTCCTGACCTCTGGCCACCCATCACCCAATATATTCATAGACAGCAACTGCACCTCCTGCAAGCTGAGCATCACTGCTTGGAGCCAGCTTAGCCCTGTCCCACGACAGACATCTGTGGCCGGCTGGTACTGAAATGACAGGCAAGCCTGTTGTTTCCAGAGCTTGCCTGTCCAGTACAGGACTGCAGGCCCTGGCCCTGAACCATGCCATCTCACCCATCACCACAGGCCTCAGCCATTGAGCAGCTCCTCACGGCTCAGTGGGTCCACCCACTTCTGGAGCCACTGGGGCTGCCCACATGCTCCCACTTTTGCACCAAAGTCATTTAAGGACAACATAAGGCCTTCCAGAGCCTGGACATCCAGCAAGGTGGAAGCTACCTTCAGCCAAGTGGTCTGACAATCCCAAACTGGTGAGTAGGTGCCTGTGCCGCCTCACACTACCCTCCCTGGCAGCTACTTCCTCTGTGCTGCTGAGATGGGCCACAGGCACAGCCAATTGGGAGAGGGGCTGCTGGCATCCCAGCCAATGGTGTGAGGAAGAGCCAGGGTGGGTGGGGCAAACTAGCTGCTGAAGCTTTGCCCTGCTGTGGTGGCCATTTTAGCCCCCCTGGCGGCCATCTTAGCACCCCTCGTGGCCATCTTAGTCATGTCAGTCATCCGTGGAGGCCACAGACCCATCCCCCTCAATGCCAGGGCCCTCCCTGCCATGGGAAGGGGTGCCTGGGGCAGGCATGGGCCCACTCTGCCCAGGTATCCTGTCTGTGGAGCTAGGGGTCCCCCTGGCATGAGGTTGCCAGGCCCTGTGCAGTGGTGTGGGCCCAGCCCTATCCCACCAAGTGCACCAAGAGGCTCTGGCAGCATGCTTCAAAGGGAAAGCTCGGCCCTGGAAGAAAGAGAAGTGCTTTCAGCTGCCCCAGTAATGAATGGCTGGGACACGATCCAGCGCGAAGGCAAGCCCGTGCTCCAGCTCTTAGAAAACTTCCTTGGCACACAGCAGAGAAAACAAAAATGCCCCATGCAAGCGAGGTAATGAAAGACCAAATAGCTACCAGCAGAAGAAGCACATATATTAATCACAACTGATGTGGAAGGTAACTGGAGTGATTAACTCTCCCCTAAATGCACAGAGATGACACAACGTGGTTTGTGAACATAGCGAACACAGACCACGGTACAATTATCCATTAAGGCCAGCTGCTCTCTGCAGGAAATGAACCCCAATATAATGTGGGTGGATAAACAGCATCATTGAGTCCTACATGACCATCAGTGCTGGCTACCCTGCCCACATGGCCATGGCCCCACACACCAGCATGCCTGGAGCTGACAGTGAGTTTCCATGCTGGAACATGAGCAGGACTGTGGAGCTGAGAGAGATATGCCCATTTGTGCCAGCTTGATGAGACCTCAGCTTTTCTCTGGCTGGGAACAGTCCCCACCGAAAAGAGAGAAGGACTGTAAGTAGGTCTCTTCCATTAAGGGTTTTACCTTTTATCAACCCTTGCCCTCCATGCTGAACTGGGCCATGTGGTGCTGCCTCAAGGAAGCACTAGAAATGAAAGACCTGGGAAGTGTCTGCTGCTTATAAACTCACAAGGCTTTAGGGGCTTCTTCAGACTTCCCATCCATTTAAAGCCACAGAGGATTTGGCCCATGATATTTTAGTGGATGGTTTTGTTTCTCTGGCCGACACCCACTGTCACTGTGTATGGCCAAGAAGCTCTCTGGGCCTTTGACAAGATCCTCTGCTGTTCTAGTGCCTTGTGTGTTTTATCTCATAGGCCTTGGGATCTTTTCCTCTTTCTTGTTGTCTTTAAAAATGCCCGTGTGACTGCTGGGTGAATGTTGGTTTCATAATTGATGGATGTGGTCTTGGCAATCTCCTTTTTAAGAGCCATTCCTTGTCACATAAATATCATCTATCAGTGCCCATTGTCTTTATAGTGATCTTGAACAAACAGTTTTATTTCCAATCAGGACATCACACATTGATCTAAACACTCATCTGTAACGGATCAATTTACATTAGGAGACCAGTATTGTAGCATTGTTGTTCATTATATTGAAAGAAGGATATGTTTAGTTACAGGCTAAAATCAATTAAACAACCCTGGGCCTTTTGCTGTGAGAAAGTCAACAAGCCAGTCTGTCTTGGACAATTATCCAGCTACAGCTCCTTAAAAAAAGGGCTTTGAGCATCATCCCCCCTTCCTCTGAGTTCTTGGTTCTCCTTCAGAGACCTCTTCTGCAATGTTTTGCTTGTTGTGCAGTCTGGTAAAACACTCTTAGCTAAAATGCACACGAGAGAAACAAAGGCAGTCTTGCTGCTGCTGTTGTCAAGGGGGCTTTCTCAGGGCCGCACAGAGTCATGCATCCAAAAGGGAAACCTGCACTTTCACCAGAAGGCTGCCTGATAACACATGATGGTGTATATGAGAGATGCTGGAAAATGTAGACAATGCTGTTTGTATCTGGAGATGCTGTATGAGTGAAATCATTATCTCCAAGTGTCCCTGATCTCAGGGGAGGAGAAAGAGAGGAATTGGGAGGCAGGGAGGCATTTGTACATTGCTCTGCTGTTTCTTGCCTGACTGCAAAAGAGAAGACTGCAAGGAGTGCTGGAGACTTTCTGATGAAGGGAAAGTGATTTCAGCTGGTGATGTAGCTGCAAGAGAGACTAGGAACCTGCAGTTTCAAAAGCAAAACACATAGGGGAACTGGAGGGCAATGCAATGATGGGATTTGAAGAGCACCTGTCTCGGATGTGGCAGTGGCAGATGAAGATATTACCTGTCCCAGCCCTCTGCTAGACATCAGTGTCCTCAGTGGCAGAAGGGAGCATGTGCTTGTGCCCTACCTGCCACATGCTGTCACTGTAGCAGGGCCAGTGAGCAGCACGGTCACCATCATATCTGATCACCAGCTACCTCTCACTGGTTTCTGCCTGCTGGCAGCAACTGGCCAAGCTCACAGGCTAGGGTGAGCCCATGGCCATCCTGGTGGTGCTCGAAAGGCTAGGCCAAAGCCTTGGGACTCCCACACTAGGTGACTGTAAG
The DNA here is from genome assembly GCA_025769975.1 of Gallinago jamesoni. NCBI lineage: Eukaryota > Metazoa > Chordata > Aves > Charadriiformes > Scolopacidae > Gallinago > Gallinago jamesoni. The sequence continues at coordinate 28,429,404 of JAOQGH010000077.1, read as the reverse complement.
CAAGAATTTTTGCTTTTCCTTGTCCAAAAGCTGTGCTAAACAGGTAAAAGTGATAGCAGGGGTAGGCTTTTAACTTTGTGGTAAGAATCTCCTTATGTCTTGTCGGGTCTGTGCTGTGGAGGATTTGTACAGCCTTCCTGTTTTGTGTACGTATAGGTGTGTATATGTGGTTTTTTGGCTTGAGAATTTGCCCACTCCTCTACCACCCAGGCCATTCCAGCCCTTGTCTTACTCTTTCATTACATGCACAAAACACTGCTGCAATGCTAATAATAATAATGAGAGGGAAGGCATAGCAGATATTACAAAGCTTATTAAGAAATTGATCTTTGTTTTGCTCTTGAATGAAGAGGCAGACCTCGAAACTGCAGAAGCCATTCAGTTAATTGGTTATTGGCTCTCTTGAGTGATTATATCCACCCTGGTTCCACCAAGTTCAGCAGGTCTTGTGCTGGTCAATTAGCCTTTGGCATCCAGGAAGGGAAATGCTTCATTCAGGTTTTCTCAGAGCCTGCTTGTGTAGCATAAGGTAGACTGAGCAGGAGAGGTTCCCCATGGGCAGTAGGGAAACTTACTAGCACTCATGGTCTGAATCCTGATGTTGAACTGTCACCAAAGAGCATTGTGCCCCAGCCCTCCGAAAAGGTGGATGCGGTTAAGTGGAAGAACCTGCCCCAGGGACTGCACTGCAGGAGGACAGCCAAGCTGAGGGGGTTTTTGGAGGCCCATAGTCATTTCCTCCAGCATGACCTTTGCCCGGTGTGTACTGGGTCCTGGTACTTCAGCAGGCTTAGCATAAACTTCGGCAGGGCCTAAACATCAGCTTTTTTGCCAGCTATGCAGATGGATGCCCTGTTGGTCACATTTGGTCTGCAAACTCACTAATAAATACTGCTCTGATTCTTCTGGCATTACCAGGGCTACAGAGCTAAGCAGCTGATGCCATTTAGTGGCTTTTCCTACAGAGTGCTCAGTCCTGCCTTCACCACTATGGCTTGCCCAAGGGCTCCAACACTTGCATTGCTGTGATGCAGACCCTGTAATAATAGTTGGTTACATTCAGCGAATTCAGATTTGAAAACCTCATCAAATACTTAATGACTGACTATTTCAAGACAGCAGTTCCTGCAAGACTTGGGAGAGAAGAGAGAGGGAGATGGAAAAGTTATTCATGTCCCATCTGTCTGGAACGCTTGTCCCCTCCCTCCCACCCACTGAGTCACTTCCTCCCTTTATATCTCACTTAAATTTTTTCCTTTCCCCTTTAGCTTATGATTAACAGGCACTCACCCTCTGCAAATTGTTTCTTTTTTTCTGATGCAATGGTAGTTACAGTTCTATGGATAAATAGAGCATATTGTTTTGCAAATGCACGTATGGGGTGGAATGCAGTACATACTGCATATATGGCCATAAATGAATATATCAACTATTGCAACATCCAGCTAGTGATCCAGCTTTCCAGACTGAGCTAAGGAGCTTGCAGTGTACTGCTATGGTTATTTTGTCCCTGCTGCCCAAAACACAGTGGTAAGGTGTGCAGGGAGAGGCACATTGCTTGAACTGTGAGATAGGGCAATAGCTAACAACCCAGAGGGGTTTGCTCAGCTCTGGAACCTGACCCGGGTGGGTGTGTGGGGTGGGGCCACTTGCTTAAATGCCTCAAGGTGTGTTTCTGAGGGGGCTTTGCTAGCCCAGCCTACTGCCTTCCTGCTAGGGCTTAAGAGGGCTCCCTTAATTACTAGGTGGTGTAAGACTCTGAAAGAAAGTGTAATGTAAAGTTAGAGAAAGAGCTCATCTTCTGGGCAAGGAGCTCTGTGGTTTCTGGGTATGTGCTGACCTGGCACAGCAAGCAGGAACCTCCTTGATGGATGGAGGGGGAATGGCTGCAGAGAGGAGCATGCTGGTGGGTTCACTGTGGAAGACAGCCTGGGTAAGGAGGAGGTGCTTGGGTGGCTTCCTGAGCCAGCGTGTAAGGTGGTAGTGGTGGTGGGTCTGTAAGCTGTGGAGTAGGTGAAGGCTAGGAGGTAGAAACTTGAACCGGTTGAAACTAGAAAACTGAAGTTTTCTAGTGAAGGGAGACAATATGAGGCCTTATGTTCTGTACTGTAGGAGCCTTGTTTATGTTCTGCCCGCTTCAGCTTTCTTACACATGGCTCAAAGATTGGGCATTTTATCTACTTGGCACCTGTACTGTGGTGGTACAGGGATGTTTTGTTCCTCAGGGATATCAGGTTGACACTATTCAGAAAACAAACCTCACAACTATCTTGTTTTAAAGCCAAACACTTGAGCAGCTATATGTGACTGGAGGAATTTCCATCCCAGGCAGATGCCAGCCTCAGTATGTTCAGCTACTGGTTGCTGTCCTCTTTTGTAATCTCTTTTTGTAACAAGATCCCCCTTGCTTTTCTGGTTCCCGTCAGTTGGCTATAAACTGAAGGGTGATGCAATAAACTGGGTAGTACGTCCACTCTGGGATGCACTGAAGGCTGGGGCACAGATGTGTCACAGAGCCTCTGCAAAGAGCCAGCTTGTCTCCTGCTGGAGGCTTTAGCTGCACACAGGTCCCGCAGAGCCCCGGCCTGGCTCTGTGCCAGCCTCCCAGTTCCAGAAGCTCACTGTAGGGGTGCCTAGGCTGCCTCTGTGCTGTGTTGGCATTGATCCATCAGCGCTTTTTTTGGCTCTGACTCTGTGTCCTGTGAAAGTAGCTGCCTGGTCCCCAGACCTGTGTGTTATGCAGAGCTGGGAATGGGCTCACGAGGCACGGCCAGGCCTCTCGGTATTGGGTATCTGATAAGTGTTTTCATCTTCAACATATGGCTGATGGTGCAGGTGAGCTGAGAGAGGTCCAGGAACTGAGGATGGGCCTGTATTTGCTGTGACTTCAACAAATCATGGACCTGTGTGCACTGAAATTCCAATAGTTTCCCTTGAAGAGCAGGGCTGGGGAAGAATATACTGGTCTTGTGGCTTTTATGATATCTAATAGGATATTGTAAAATGGCTATTGAATTTTATTGCATTGATGAGCCCAGGGATGGTCTGCTGTGTTACTGGGAGCTGAATAACCAGTAGTGCTTATGGTGCTGAGTATTTTTTTTTTAAAGGGAAATTTGTTAACTTATTCTCCCATGCTTTTGTTATGATGGGTAGCTAAACATTCTTTAGAGACTTCTTCTTCCATCTTATTTTTGGAAACAATTTTACACATATGTATGTGGGGACAGTATAGCTATGAAATACTAGTATTTCATTTGCCCCAGGGCAACCTTTGGAAATAAGACAATAGCCTCAGTTGTTTATTTCCCTGAGAGGTGTTAAAGATTAACTCTGAAAAGAAAAGTAATTCTTCTACCTGTCCCACCTAAACTCTCATAACTGTGCAACAGCAAGATATCTTTAGGCTTACAAAAAGCTAAGCTCTGTAAGTTACTGCACAGATAGATTTGGCTGCTGAAGAACTACTTCAACCTAAGATTTTAGTGCTGCCAGCTGGCAGAAGTGATCATATATGTAAAACCTTAAGCTAAGCCAGAAAAACCTGAGTTCAAATCTCTTGCCAGGGATTATAGGATAGAATGATTAACCTGATTTTATATTTTTGGATAACTATCAAGTGCCCGAATATTTATAGTAATAAGTGTCTTCCATATGTGCTGATAATGCATTCACGGAGTGCACTAGCATGATACAGTTATTGTCTTACTTGAAGATGCTAATTATAGGTAATCCTATAGGCACATGAACCATGAAACGCTGGCCCAATTTCTGCCAGCTTCTGAGATGCATCTGACTTTGCTCATGTGAGCAATGCAGGTCAGCAGAGGGCTCAAGGCAAAATTCCAAGAGTGCTGAGGATCCTGAGCTCTCTTTTCAGAAGAGATACAGGCACTTGATATTTAAGCACTTAAAGCTGCAGGTGGGCATTCTACCATCTTATACCTTCTGAGACCTACTAGTAGGTGCCTGACTGCATCTTGAAGAGCCAAGATGCCTCTGAAAATATAGTCCTGAACTTATAAGCCATTTGTGTTAGCCCTGTGATCCTCCAAGTCAAAATTGGCAGGGGATTCTTAAGTTCCTAAATTCAATGAAGTCTACTGGACTGATACAATAGCCACACTTGGAGCAATGCTGGTGCCTGCTGGGCTGAGTCAGTATGCTACTGAGGATGCTCAGCTACTGCGGAGATAATGCTTCTCTAGGGATGTGATGGCTTACCAGGTCAAGCTCTTAAGCACACCTTAACGTATTAAAACCTCTTCAGTGCATGATTGTAGAGCTACTCTCCACATGTTTAGAAAAAACAACAGAGGAACTGTATGAAGGTTATAATGTTGTAATAAGAAGGCTATAAAAACAGAGAAAGAGAGACTAAACCAACGTTCCAGCGTTCCAGTAGTTTTCTCTTCCCTTGAAATAGAGGTAAGCCCGCCCAGACGTCTTCCTTTTAAATACTGACTACTGCATCTGTTTTAAACCAAAAATAATACCTTTTGATTGGAAATGTTTCAATAACATTATTTGTGCATTTTATTGAGGCGGAGGTTGCAATTATTAGAGTCACCAGGAATTTCAGACATTTAAACACAGCCTTTATTTCTTCAGAATAAACCACATCCCTGTGCAATTATTCTTCTATCTAAATGCCTTAAAATCAAGTCCTAAACCAGATCTGACATTTGTTGCTGGTGGTCCCTCTTGCAGAACAGCCCTTGAAATGAACATGTGGGGCTAAACAAATGCTGAAGAGGTTGGGCTGGTCCCTGGGGATGCAGAGCCAGTGCAGGATACAGCCCCAGGTAGATCCTGTGGCTCTGAGCAAGCTGCTGTTGGTCTGGTCAGCAGACCTTAATAAGAAGGTTTGTCTGGTCATGGAAACTGCTCCTTCAGCCATGTGATCTCTTTATGGCTTTTCTTTCAGCTGGCTTCTCACCAGGAAGCAAACAACTGCATCTGTGGCAGAGAAGGGACTTGCCTCAACAGCCAGAATGCCCTTGCCCCCAGCATAGTCTGTGTTGCCCCCTAATCTTCTCAGCAAACATTTTTTTGAACTTTAATTAAAAAACTGAGGTGGCTAAGGGGCCTCTAAGGCCTGAATCCCTTTTGTTTTCTGGCCTCTTTACATCCTCTATTGGCAGCACAAGTGCTAGGCATTTAAGCATTTTCAGTTTCTTGATGCACAGCATAAATAAGAATTTGGGTGTAGAAGTTCATTAAAATTCTGACAACGATGAGAACAAGAAGCCTTGAAGCCAAAGGAGGTGCCCAGCTTACACCTTAGCCTGGGACACAAGGAAGTGAAAGTTTGCTTGGGAGGTGACTTGAGACAGCAGTAGTCAAAAAGGAATCCTCACCTGGCCAAGGAAGTTTTGGCATCTTCCTATTTAAATTTCTAGCAAATGCTTGCTGGCTTGGAGGTAACAGGATTAGGCTCATGGTGGAGTGCTAGGATGACAATTATGACTTCTGTCCTCTGCTGCCTGTATTGTCTGGATGTGTTCCTCCCCGCCCCCGCACTCTATAAGAAAAGATGTTGTGAAACCTGAATGATGTATCAGGATGCTGGTATCCCCCAGAGAGCAGTTGCAATCTCACCCCAAGAGCCTTGTGGGAGTTAGTTGCTGTCCCGTACCACTTAGATACCAGTACAGCACTTTTCCAGGTCTGGGCTTTTGTGACCCGATCTGAAATGTGTGTGCCCTCTCCCTTTCCCCAGGGTAGCAGCATGTTGACTGTCGCTTTCTTCTCCTCTGTCCCCTCAACAATTCTTAGGAGAAACACTGTTCTTGCTTATTCTTGTGATGATGGTGAGCCTGCAGTGATGAAGGAGCAGAGCAAAGTACAGAGCTCTTACTCGAGTAAAAAAAAAAAGGTGCGTCTCAAGCCCTTGATCATCTGAGGGGCGAGCAGGTTCCTGGTAAGAGTGTGTCTCTGCACTAGTACTTTGAGGCTTTTGTCTACGTAGGGGGCTAGGTCTTGAGTGCACTGTCAATTAAGGGCAGCAATTCAAAGTGATTCAGAGCAGATTACGCCAGCCTGTCTCTTGATGGAGCGCTCTGGTCCTGTGCCTGCAGGTGCTGCACAGACTGCCAAGCCTGGAGCTAGCCTGCAGTTATTGCTGTCAGCCTCACTTAGATCTAATGCTTTATGACAACTGTCTACCTGTAATGTGATAATGGGCTGAAAACCTCTGCAAAATTGATAGGGTCTCCTCCAAAGAAGGAGAAACTTCTAATGTGGCAGCCCTGATCTCTTTCTTAAAGTCCACATCAACTGCAAAGATTTCTTTGCAGCTGGAAGGTCTAGTTCCCCTTCTGCCACTGACAGGAGGGATGGTTGTGTTGGTGTCTGAAGCTGCTGGTCTTGTACTTTCTGCCTGTGCAGAGACTCAACCTGTTGCATTTTCAGGCACTTTGAAGCAGTTGTTAACTGCAAAACCAAAGGTACTGTTGGCTTCTACCTCCTACGGCTTCTTGTGTTTTCTGCCTGTACTTATCTGGATAAAGTTGTCATCTGCCTTCAAGATATTTCCAGGGTTTATACAAAAAGGTAGTTTTGTTTAATCCCTAAAATATGTGTCCTTAGAATATTTAACAAGTAGTGTTCTAAAAAAATGATGCTTAACACTGTGTAACATGCCCTGTATAGAAGGGGCCAGATACCTACCCACCTTTTACTGGTGTGATCCAGGAACAGTGCTCGTGACTTTGTGCTAGATCAGTGTTAAGTGGGAGTTGGGCCTAGAATATCTTGATGTAGTTTAAAACCCTCAAAATTTGCCATCCAGATAAAAACATTGTAACTGGGAAGTTGCAGCCATGGGAGGAGTGGTCCCTCTTGCTCTGCAGAAGCCCAGGCCATGTTCCTTCATTGATAAACATGCGAGCTACAGGCCCTTTTCCCCAAACTCCTAATGCAGTTGATGGCACAGTGTTGTCACCACCTTGGTCTAGTTCCTGGCATAGAACTTAATGGCAACCAAAACCTCTTTTCACAGCCAAGGTGTTGTCGTTTTAGCTGGTGTAACTAGGCACAACCTGTCCTTTTCCAGCTGTCCAGCTTCCATCCTAGCTCAAACAGGCCCAGGGCTGGTGTGAGGCATTGGCGGGGTAGGCACTTGCATGGGGACAGCAGAACAGCTGTGTTCTGCTGATGTATTTTTGCTGTATCAGAGACTGAACTGAATGTGCAGGTGGGGGTGACAGCTGTGGATAAGTGCCAGGCCTTTTGCTGGGGTGGGTGGGGGGGGGGAACAGTGAGACTAATCATCAGGGACCATTGTCTGGCACGAGTGGTCCAGCCTTATCCCTTGGGTATGCCGGAAGGAAGCCAGGAACTGGCTTTTGGGACTGTGGACTCTGCTCTTAAGATCAGAGTCCCTCCTAGAGAAAACAGGGATGTTTACACAGAGCACAACTATCCTAACGGCCATGTGATAATTAAGAGGCTGGAGGCTGCAGGATAAACCCTCCCCTACCAGCTTCTCATCCTCCAGAATATAGGCCTCCATGGTAGCTCTGACCCCCATGCCATTCACTGCCACATCTGTGGGCTTATCATGCTTCTTAAAGAGCCCATAAACCCATTAGCTCTGGGTAAATGATCCCTGGGCTGTCTTTAGAATAATTAAAACCACAAGGCAAACAGTTACTCTGGACTATCAGCAGCATATCAACAAAACTTGTGTCTTGAAATGTGTGTTCAATTTCTGTTATTAAAAGGCACAGAGCCATATGTGAAACATTATCATGCATCTTTGTGAAATTAGCAGAACTATTTGAACAAGCATTTTGTCTCAATCAAAACAGTGCCTTATTATTATTATTTTTTCATACTGTGTAGGAAGGTGAGAGAGCCTTTGGAAAGCAGCAGAGATTAGGCAGGCAATCTGACTTCTGGAGTCCCTGACTATATCTGTTCGCTTGGGAGAGATGGACACTTATCTGAGAAGCCCAGGCAATGCTGTTCATAAATGGGGAAAGAGGGTCATGATGAAGAGTCCTGTGCTGTTTTCAATCTTGAAATCCAGGAGATTCTCCTGGTTTTCATCTACTCTTAAATTGTTCTACCTTGAGTGAGGTTTTAGCACTATTTACCGAATTCAGTTCCCATTAGGGTCAACAGAAGTCTGACTATTGATTCAGTGGGAAAAGAAAAAAGACCAGTGTTGAGTGTGCTTTGAAATTCCCACCACTTATGGTTAGGAACATATGTTAAAAAAGCGATGTCACTTCTGACTGTTTTTATAAACTTTCAAAATAGCATTAGACCTTTAAAAAAATAAATGAATTATAGTCCTTAGTTTCTTGAACTGGTCCACTGAAAATGGCACCAAATCCGCTTAAGGGCAAGGTTTTCAGAAGGAAGGAAAAAAGGAAGAAGAGCTGTTACTGGTTAATAATAACCAATAGCTGTGGGCAAGGTCAATATATGGCATTCAGCCAGGCTTGAATGAAAACATGGTGTGAAGCATTTTGTTACTTAACTAACATTAAAAAAAAATTTTCCCCAAACTTACTGATCTGTTTGGCAGTGCATTTGGCAATTGACACTAGCATGCAAGTCCTTCTTGTGGATCAAGTGCCTTGGCAGAGGATTTCTAACTTTTAATCAACATACTTGGGGTCTTTTTTTTGTATGTCTGGTTTTGTGCATATCTGGTTTCAAGGCTGTTGAAAACTAGCAGGATCATATTTGAAGATGATCATTAAAGAAAATGCCAGTGCTTCTTGCCAGGCCTAGTTATCAGCCAAATGGATGGCGATAAGGCAAACAAAACTGAAATAAATAGGAAATCAGTTGATTTCCTGCTGCTTGGTCAAATTGAACAACAACATCCCTTGATCATCAGAGCTGAATCAGCAAATATAAAAAAACCAAAGACAGTCAACCCTACACTTACAACCCACTTGAGGTTTTCACGCTGACAACCTAGTCACTAAGTATATATGGGTCCTCCCACTACCGGTTTGTCTGAGTCTTGGGTTATATTCGGGGATATGACTGCATCACTAGCCTTGCGATCTTAACTTGATTTTTTTTTTTTTAAACTTAACAAACACACTGGAATTTTTTTACTGTGCCAAGTATTTCTATTAGAAAATATTCTGAAGGGTTCATGTAATAACAAACATGTGAAGAATTTCTGATATGAAAGAGTCTTGCTTATATTCATTTTTTTTAGCTCTAGAGCAAGATTAACTTTGTTCTACAACTGCTTAAAATCTAAACCCATATGCCTCCAAATGTGTAGTGGCCAGAACTACAGGCTTTCGGTACATCTATAATATGAACAGTAGGCTTAGCATACATAGTAATATGTGATACGAGCCCTGATTACAGAGACTCAGCTCTCTTCTTTATTAATGTAGACTAGTGGCTTTCCTCCTTTTTCTGGAGAGCTGTGGATCCTGACTGAAATTTGACATGTTTTACTTAGAAGGTCTTTGTGGATCCTTCTTAAAGCAGCTCACAAGTACTTAGGGTTATGGGGACTGAGCTGAAAACAGAAAAGAGAGAAGCTTCAGAATTAGCTAGTCAGCTGTATTTGTGTATTAGCAGTTGTTAATATGTAACTTCCACTGGTAAAGACATGTATAGTCATTGTTTTGTATTTTAGGATTCAGTCTCTCTTTGACACATTATGCAATGACAAATGCAGAAAATTTAGGAAAAGGAGCTGAACAAAAATGCTTTCAGAGGCACCACCTGAGTTCATAGCAAATAGCACCTTTAACTTATATGAGATACTGCAAACACCTCTCTAAACATGATAAATTATCACTGTTAGCAAAAGGTAGACATGTTTTAGTGTGGCAGACAGCAATAAACAGCCTGAAAACTGTTACTTTGTGTCAGCTCTGGAGGCTCAATAGCCATTAGAAAGGACTTTTGCACATTCCCTTGTGTAAAATCAAGCTAACTTGCAAAACACAGCAAGCTTTCTGGCCTCACAGAAGGATCTTTTGTGCCCAGTGCTGGCAATGCTGCCGCGTTAGAAATGAGGAAAGGGAAACACCACCCAGGGCTGTTGCAGCTGGCCACTAGCCTGGCATTACCCCATCTTGCCACCTTCCTGAAGATGCCATGGAGAGAAATGTGTTCTGACTTGCCTGACCAGGGCTCAGCTTGAACTGTGTGCCCTGCCCAATGCCCTTCTGCTGCTGTTGCGTATTCTCTGTGCTGCTTCTGCGTGAGTGGTGTACTGCAGCCCATGTTTTCCGCACCACAATCATAAGACATCTCCCCCCCCTTTATCTGTCCTGTAATGCAACTGCTAACTTATTGGCAGGGCTGTACAGAAGAGCTGGCTGAACAGTGTTTGTACAAAGGGATGGGGCCTTGTCAAGACTCTGCATTTCCAGCTTTAGAGAAATGTGGGGAGAAGAGTCAGTATAGAGATAGTGGAAAAATCCACTAATATCTTAAAAGATAAACCTATACCTTCTTTATCTTATATGACCTTACTGGGTACCTGGGCAATGAAACTGGGGATGGCTGCAGAAGAGCAAATGAGTAGGAGTAATGCAAGGTGTATTTTTTTTCAAGCAGCTAATGCTGTGGTTGACAATGAGCTCTTTCATTGGGACTATCAAACAGAAAGGGGCCAGAAGAAGTGATTCTTATGTTTTCCACCCACATTGAGGAATGCCCCAGCCACCAGCCTCTGCAGCTGTTCCAGCTTCCATTGCCTTTTGGTCCCTTCTCCACAAATCCTTTCTATCCAGTTGTCTGAAGTTGGCAGTCGCAAGTTGTATGAGTGCCACTGCAGCTTGGAAGTGACCCATCTGAATCTCAGCTCCCCTCACCCCAGATGCAGGTGCTCTGGACAACCTGTGTCTATTGGCACTACTAATATGGGTATGTTGCTCATTTAGTCTATACAGATAAGATTTGCTCTGTGTATGGTGCCTCAACATGGGCATCTAGAAGGAACAACAACTTCATTGCTGTATGCATTATAGGATATCCATTAGTGCCTGAAACATAAAATATTACAGTTCCCAAGACCTGAGGCTGAGGTGTGGAAACATCTTCAGCAGGGACAAAGTTAACAGTTGGAGTCTGATAAGCTGCAGTCTGGCTCTGAGTGCAGTGGAGATACCAGTTGGGAAAACTGCTCAGTGTGGTGTTGCAGGAGACCTGTAATTAGCATGTGACCACTACTCGTACTGTATCTGAGGGTAATAAGAATGTGACGTGCCTCATCTCTTCAGTTGTTGCAGTCTCTTGGTCTTTAGCTCTTTACAAAGCTGCAGGTAGTCCTTTAATTAAAGCTCCCAATTACGCATTTGACAGAGATCCTGTAGGCCAGTAAGCTGTAATGTTAAATGCCAATTGATTATGGAATGTCTCTGCAACTTTGCAATCCTGTGATACAATTATAATATTGATACGGGGTGTATATCTTCTGCAATTGTGGATAATCGGTGTCTTATTAAATCTACAGCATCCCTGTTAAATTATGTGCTGTGCATAACAGTTTCTAGAGAGATGGAGGTCAGTGTAAGTGCTGCCTGTATAGAGAAGTGGAGATTACTTTTATGGTAGCACTTGCAAAGGGAAGGAATCCTTAAACTTCACCTGAGGGCAGCAGCGAATCTCTGGGGCAAACAAATTCTTTGAAATGCTGGGAGGCCTGTATTCAGGAGTTTGTAACCAGGGCTGTCATGGGTGCAATGAAAACACTGTTTTAGTCACAAATCCAACACGGAGCATGATACAAGCTACTATGAAGAAAATTAACTCTATCCCAGTCAAAACTTGTATAGCTGATAAAACCCTCTGGAGGAAGACCATGCTGTTGTCATGAAAAGCTTGGCTGCTTTGGCTTTTTACGTGGTAGTTACAGTCCAGAAGACCTGCAAGCAAGCTGGGAGCCTGACGTTGGAACAGATGCACAGAGAAGCTATCTAGAGCTAGCTGTGAGTGGGCACTCACCCTGGGAGCAGCTGAGCTGTCTTAGGTCTTTGTAGATCAACTAATTAGCCAGGGCAGAGTGCCCTGCTGGTGTAGCAGCACTGCTTCAGGTCCCTAGTGACTGGGTATCTGCCCTGAGCTGAATTTCCTGATGCAGGCATTCCCCGTCTTTGCCTAGTACAACTTGGTAGTGGAGAATCGGGCCTAGAAATGTTTTGTAGTCCTGTGGTTTGTGTAGCTGTACATCGGTGGATGTTCAATTGTACTTCACATTTATTGTATAGCCACCTGGAAGATAAAGTGCACTGAGGCTTTCCATGCTCTTCCAAACACAGGAAAACTTCAGGCTTTTCTGGCTAAACCTCAGTGTGAGGCAGGAGAGCTCTGGTAATGTTGCAGCTGTATCAATTCACCTCATTTAGAATGTATCACAAATATGTTTGTGATTTAGAAAGAAAATGTGTCTAAATTATCTCTTCATTTGTGTTTATTAGAATATATTACGTAAAAAATACATGCTCAATTGCTGCTGAATTGCTGTAATTTATTACATTATACCTTGAACAACTGGTAAAAATGTATACATGCTAGAGCTGGACCCGAACTAAGTTTCGTGTCTGAGGTGCCTGTGTTCTGTGGGAGGCACCTGAGGGAGAACATGTTCTGAGGGAGAGGATGAGGCACTAAGTGTTTTGCAATGAAAAGTCCTTTGAAAGAGTTTGGACTGCAGTGGAGGAGCTAAAATGCACCTCCCACTCTACCCAAAACACTGAGTGTTGGTCAGCACTGTGAGAGGTAGAACACGCAGGAGTTCTTCTTTCTCATTGCTACTCAAGTGTAGACATATTTGTATATTTGTTTATAGTTCTTTCATAAATTTGAAGGTGTATCACCAACTATTAATGAAGACAAGCCTATCTCTGCTGAAATCCTAGCCAAAATGTATTTTCTCTGATACTTGTTTGTTTGGGGATTTGTTTTTTTCTGTTCCTGTAACATGGGCTTTAAATATTAAGGACTGAGCACATCAACAAGTCACTGGGATAAGTAGTGTTTAGACTGTACTAAAGCATAAACTTCTCTTATTCTTGCAGACCCATATAAAGGTGGGAATCTAAATTCATACCTGGTCCCAAGTTACTCTAGCAAAAATCTTTCACTGAACCAGGGAGGTAGCTCTGCTTGCTCAGAGCAGGGTGGTCCTTATTGCTGCAGTGTGATTGCAGTGGCTGGGCGATGCACCTGCAGTGCAGTAGCCCTTAGTGCAGGTGTGGCAGTATTCAGCTCCTGCAGCATTTCTGGTTTGGGGAGGGGATGTGGGAAGTCAACAGAACCTCAGGAGACTGTTAAAAGGACAGTAAGAAACAATGGAGAGTTTGGTGAGGTCCTATCTACAAACTTGTGTCTGACTTGCTGATACAGCCTAGCTCTGGGTGTGGGTAATGGATGTGTCATTGCACTTCCTCCAGCACAGGTACTCATGGGTCGCTCTGTAAGCCCTCCCAGTAGGCTCCTGGCTCCCTGCACAGACCGTTGGGGCTGCAGTTGAACAAAGATAGTTCTGGTGCAAAGGCAAGTCCCTCCCTCGTGTGTTGAGGGATGATCCTCAGTGCATCCCCAGTAGCCTGAGCCATGGTCTTCTGTATAGATCTTTTCCAAAATCCTTGCTTCAAAGTCTGTTTTGGAGTTTCCATCTGCCCACTTTCCATGTGGAGAAGGGGGAGGCAGTTATTATGTTAGTCCACGTTAGGAGTTGCCCATTGTCTGGCACATGTGTGTTGCAGCCTGTAGCAACTCAGCAATTTCAGTATGTCAGGGTGCTTCTTGGTACAGGAGTTGTGTAATGTCCATTAGACATTACCAAAAGCTGGCAGGAGACAGATTTCCCAAAGTGCCAGCCAGCACAGCGATATTCATCAGCAAGCCAAGGCTCGCAGGTAGAATCATAGAATCATCTGGGCCAGAAGGGACCTTCAAAGGTCATCTAGTCTGCCCCCCCCACCGCAGTCAGTGGGGACACCCCTAACTAGACCAAGTTGCCCAGGGCCTCACTGAGCCTCACCTTGAATGTCTCCAGGGAAGGGGCCTCAGCCACCTCCCTTGGCAATCTGTTCCAGTGCTCCACCACCCTCATAGTAAAGAATTTATTCCTAACGTCTAATCTAAATTTTCTTCTCCAGTTTAAAGCCATTACCCCTTGTTCTGTCATTGCCAGCCTTTGTAAACAGACTGTCTCCAGCCTTCTTGTAGGCCCCCTTCAGGTACTGGAAGGCTGCTATTAGGTCTCCCTGGAGTGCTTCTTCAGTTCATGATCAGCAGTGCTTTTGGGGGACTAGCCTGACTCTTGGTCAGGCTCACAGGCTTGGGTAGAGGGGGGAAATAGGCAACTAACATGCTCTTCTGCTTTGCTGCAGTTGCCCTCAGATCCCCCATTTAGCAGAATAGGTACTTCTAATGTGATTCCAAACTAAGGGCCATAAATTACTTGCCAAGTAATTTGCTCTTATTAAGTTGCACTTTAGACTTTCATTCTCAAAGATGAACACTGGTATATTTATGATCTTCTATGGGAGAAAACCAGAATTTAATAGAACTTGCTAAATAGAGCAAATGAGGCAGCAATACACTCTCTGTTATACGTTAATCTAGTGTTACTAAGTGTTAACAATGTATTGTATGGACAGCTAAAGGGCACCGGGAAAAGTTTGTGTCAAACATGCAAACAGCTAGGTTTGTGAGTTGTTTTTTTAATCATTAACTGCTCTGCAGTTAAATTCTTTGTTATCTTGGCTAGTTTGAATTAAATTAGCTAAATTGTACTTTTATTAAAAAAGTGATATTTTTTTTTTTAGTACATATCAAAGTTCAATGGAATTATTTGACTGTATGTCTATTTGAAAGGTTTCATAACTTCTTAAAATCTGATTCACTCAAATCTTCTCAGGTAAAAAGCCATGATTCTTTAGGGCCAGTTCACGGGAAGCATATTTAATGCATCATTTTCTGTGACATGCATAATGCAATCTGGTGGTACTCAGTCATTTTAAGCACATGTGTAAAGGTGAAGATGCATAGAAATTGAGAACACGCTCCTGACCTGGTCTCTGTAGGATTTAAGTGACCAATGTTCATTGAACTTCAAATATTTGGGGATGTAATGCCATAGGTTTTCCAAGGGAATGCTCAGCTAGTATCTGCAACTAAGCAGACAGCAAATTTAATGATACAAGAATATGTATCATTAAACTGTAAAGCATTAGTGCACAGTTGTGAGGAGATCCACCTGCGGCTTTTGCTCCAGACCAAACATCAGGCAATAAGTATTTATGGTTTCCCTCCCAATGCAGCTCTCCTTCTCTAGAGGAGGTCCTTCCTGCTCTGGTATAGGCTTGCTGTCCCTGAGACATAGTATGTCAGCTTCCTGGTCACAGCCAAGGATGTCACCTTGGGAGCTCTACACTTTCAGCTTGGGCTATAGCATATTTCAAAAAGCCTCTTTCAATCCCAAATCCAAATAAGATGATTGAGTTAAACTCATGAAGTGGTGCTGAGGACTCTGCCTCGCAGTTGGTACTCCCCAACAAGTTTGGGGTCTGGGGGCTACTGTAAATCTTTGCCCTTCTCCAGATGGGCTACTTACATGTCAGCAGATGGCAGTGAGGTGGACCAAGATGGGGTTTTCTTCCCTTCCCAAGGATAACAGGCTGCTGCTTCCTTTTCACTCTTTCAGTCCTCTGTTCATTCCTTGTGAAATGCTGTGGCAGTCACAGCGCAGGTAGCCCATCAGGTTTCCAGACACACTTAGGTGAATGCCAGACTTGCCTGGGCCCAGCAGCTTGCAGTAAGCCCCTGAGGAGTGAAGCTTAGGGATGGTGGTGGGATTGCAGGATCCCCACCTGAAGCACTGGAATTGCCTTTCCACATCTCAGTAGCTTCAGCAGCAGTGACACAGGTCAGCCCCATCTGCTGCTGAGCCATGTTAAGAGAGTCTGTCCTCCTTCCTCCTCCCTACATCTTCGCGTTGCTCTCAGTTATTTGTTCCTGTTTTTACCTCCTTGTTTCATCCTTTCCCTCTCCTACACACACACCTGGCCATTGCTGCCTTCCCCATGTGCAGATGGGGCTGTTCAATAGCCTATGTTTGTGGAATGAGCTAATTTAAAAACACACACATCTGTCTCTTAGATAAGTGTGTTTATGTTGTTCTTGTATACTTTATGTAAAAGTTGGATCAAGTAATCCTGAGCCCTGGGAAGGGTACTAGTGTCTGCTGGGTGGCACAGGCTGCTGGGGTCCAGTGACTGGGGTTAAGGTAGAAACTCTTAACCTGAACGTATTGGTGGCTGGGCACTGAACGTATTGCTGGCTGGGCAGTAAAGTACCTGCATAGCCTTGGCAAAATCCTCTACAGTTCTTTTGTGTGTGTGTGTGTGTGTGTGGTGGTGAGTTTTTGGGGTCTTAAATGTAGGTTAGCCTGGTGAAGCACTTTCTGAAATTGGTCAAACGCTGTGACACGGAGTTGTGGCAGGAGTTTTAAAAGGATGATAGTGCAAGAGGTGACTTGTGTGCCTCTTCCCAGAAGCAGTGGTGTGAGTTACCTGGTCACTGGTTACCAGGTAACCAGTCAGGGATCACTGGTCCCCCCTATGCTTCCATAGCAGTTGCTCCTGCATGTCCTTCTAAAACAGCTGTTGGGAGTAGAAGGGGCAGTGGTGGGCAGCAAGAGGCAGAGTAATTACCCTCTCTTACAATGAGAGGAAATCTGAAAAAGACCTAAAGCCAAATACCTTAATGGTTGCAGGTGGAGAAAAGACAAAATAGAACAAAATGTTCCTGTCCTTTCCTCGCCTTTCTGGGAATACTTCAACAGGAATGAAATGGGCAATCAGTAAATGATTCTGCAAAATACATTCCTGATCTATCAGCAAAGTCAAATGAGATTACTGAAACAATTTAGACATTAGGAGCATTGCAGAGCTCTAACCCTTCCTTGAGGAGGTACATCCACAGTTTGTGTTTACTAGAGCAAAAAAATACAACTTGTCTCAGTAGGAGATGGTAGGACTTTCCAGACAGTGCTGTTCCCTTCAGAAGGGTCTGAGGCTTGTACAGGAGGTGCTTCTGTGGGCTGTGTTTGATGGCATGGGTAAGGTTAGTGTACCCAGGATGATGCCAGTAACTGGTGCCCCAAATAATTTCTAGGGAATCATTGCAGAAATATTGCTCCCCACAGAGCTGCTTGCTGGGTTCCCCAGACTTTAAACAGACTTCATTTAATTCTAGACACAATAGGATTTTTTTGTCTTCTGTGTTTCTTTGAGGTTGAGACCATCTCTCCTGTGTGTTTCTAACAAATAGTTTGAGGTTCTGAAATATACCTAAGACTACCCTGTTCCCATAAAATAATAAATCACAAACAAGCTGTTTGAGTAACAGATTCCACAGTGCCTCCCTCCAGCACTGGAGGAGGATGTGGAAGCATTACAACTCTGAGCTCAAGCAGGCCCCAGTCCCTGCAACAGGAGCTTTCAGGCAAAGCATTCATGCATACCCTGTACTATCAAAAAGGAGCTTTCCTTGACCCGGGCTATTATTCGTCTTTGTGTCTGGGGCCTTCAGTGAGGTTAGCTCGCTCCTGCCTCAGATGCAGCAAGTAAAACTCTGTGGTAAGTAAAGGGCAGACATTCAAAAGCATCTCTGGGGACTTGCAAAGACTGAAGGAGTGAAAAGTTGAAATATTTGTGATTGGTTGGGGAATACCCTTATTGCCTGATGCACCATTGCCCCTTTAATTCTTATTTTGGTTCCTGAAGTTGGCTCTAAAATTGGTGGAAGAAAACATGTGAAGCACTGGTAAATGTGATAGTAGCAATGTTCTGCTTTTTAAGTTTATTTTATTTCTAAGAGGAGCAGCAAAGTATTTCAGAGCTATCTTTTAGCAACTTGTGCCCTTCTCAGTGCTAGAACTGACTTCCACTCTGTAGGGCAATAACCTAAATATTTATAAATGTTTCTTTCCTGATAGTGTGTGCAAAAGCCCTTGCTGTCTGTGGGGGTGGAAGGAATAATTGAAATATTCCCCTGTTTTCATTCCCCACTACTTCCCACACACAGAGGCCATTACCCACTCTCTGCAGTTCTCTCCAAGGGATATATAGAAAAGTTTTGTTGAGAGGTGCTTCAAGCAAAACACAGACTTCAGAACATCCTGCACTTTGTGGATATTCCAAGTCAAACCCAAACAGATTATCTAGAGCCTACCTTCTTGCTTTTGTTTTTCCTTTTTTTTTTATTTTCTCCCCCCTAAAATTAGTTAGCAGTTCTTTTTTGTTGCATGTCTTGGTGGGTGAAAGCTCTTGCCTAGAAGATAATGTCGTACCTTTTTTGATGGGCATGGGCACCGATACAAAAAAACTTCCTTCTGATTGAAATCATGAGATTATGTCTTTGGGAAAAAGGAGGAAATTGGATAGACAGATCCTTCTATCAGATAAATGATCAAAGTGAGAATTGGTAGGCAAATGCTCAACTGAAATGAATCAAAGCGATGCATCATAGCAAATCCTGGCTCTTCTTGCCTAGCCACTGAAGTTTCCTCTTTTTGTGACTCTCAAACTCGGTCAGTACATCTGATGGATGGTGAGGGGGTGATGCTGTGCCTTTTGCCCAAGTAGGTCTTAGGCTGCTTCAGAAGGGATCCTCAGCAGGCCAGCTAGGTGCTGTAGTCCTGGGCTGCACCTCTCTCCTTTCTTATTGGCCTCAAGCACTGGATAAGGCCAGTTGGCTGACTTAAGGATTTGGCAGCTTCTTCCATCCAGGAAAGGGCTGGAAGAATAGGGTGGCTTTCATGGTGTTTGCAATCCTCTTGCACCACACAAGGCCAAATTCTCACAATGTGCACTCACAATGTCTGTGGAGTTAATCCCAACCTACAGTGATGCTGGAAAACTCTGACCTCTACAACTAATTTCTAATTGTAATCCTAAAAGAAGAATGGTTGGCTAGTTTGGTTTTTCTGCCCGTGCCTAAGTGCATTTTGCTTTCATTATGGGGTGTCAAGTTGTTAATATTTATGGAGTACACAAAAGAATGAAAATTCTGTTTCGTGTTCAATCTGACATCTTTTGGCACCACAACCCTCTAGTCATGGTAGTAGTTCTCTTTCAATTCGGCAGTTCTCTTTCGAGATGAAGTCCTTTTAGAGTGTGGTTTGGCTCTGAGGAGGGATTCTATGCAAATAGTATTCAGGGGGTCTGTCTTTATTGTCTCAAATATTAATAATTTCCAGATCAAATGCAATTTCCCTTGAGTTTATTTTCTTATTTATTCTTCCCATTCTGTCAGCTTGGTTAAAGGCGTTGTGATGCTTTTAAAGCCAACCTGCTTCTTTCCTTGGCAAATGCCACCCTGCATGGTGAGGTTCTGCAGACCTCCTCCATCTCAGTTACCCCTTTCACTCTACAGCCTCTCAGGACTGGGAGTAGTGCTTTCCACAGGCCTGCACAGCCACAGCATGGCCTGGGTTGGGGTGGGTATAAAGCCCAGGCGCTTGGGTGTGGGATCAGATGTCAGTAAGTAACCAATTGCCTCTAGACAATCCTTGTCACCACAAGAGTAAAAGGAACCTGAAAGTGTGAGTGTTAAGACAATCTCATGCAGAAGAAGCAAAAAGTGGCTCCTGGGAGCTGTACCAGAGGCCTGTGCTTCCCCGAGTGGGTGCACTCAGGCTCTAAGGCTGCGTTTGCAGAGATGCAGGTTGCTTTGCTCCCGTGAGCCTGCAGTGGGACAGTAGCCTGCCTTGTTCTTGGAAAGCTCTGCCTGACCACGCACCAACGCAGATCTGCTCAGCCCTATCCAAATTTATGACGTTCTTGCAAAGGATCACTTGGGGATGATGTCATTGCTGGTATCATGCTGAAATACCTAGCCCTGGAGGCCAACTCTGCAGCTTGAACAGAACAGCTGTGGGTGAAGCGATACTGCTTTGAAGGTTCTTGGGTCAATGAAGCTTGTTCTTGTGGAAACGAAGATGTCAAAAGTCACTTTAATACTGCCTTAACTGCAAGTATATTATGGCTTAGCAGCAAAAATAATAAAAATTATCAACAAAATTCTCCAGAAACCTGAGGGGAAGGAGAGATCATTACTGAAAAGGGTATTTAATTCTCGTGTTAAAACAGCCCATAGATCTTCAGAAAGTTAAGGAACATTGAGTATTGCAAACTATGTGCCTGCAAGTACAGGTATAGTGCATGTGTTTAGAGATTGTATCACAGAATCAGAATCACAGCATCACCTTGGTTGGAAGGGACCTTTCAAGATCATCTAGTACAACCAGTGAAAAAGGAAAAAAAAAAAAAAAAAGGCCAAAAAAACCCCAGCCACACCACACACAAAACACCACCACCACAACACTAAACCATATCCCCGAGGCCCATGTCAACTTGTCTGTTGAACACCTCCAGGGATGGTGCCTCAACCACCTCCCTGGGCAATCCATCCCAATGCTTGACAACCCTTTCAGTAAAGAAATATTTCCTAATATACAACCTGAACCTCCCCTGGTGCAACTTGGGGCCATTTCCCCTTGTCCTGTCATCTGTGACTTGGGAGAAGAGACCGACCCCCCCCCTCTCTACAGCCTCCCTTCAGGTAGTTGTAGAGAGCGACAAGGTCTCCCCTCTGTCTCCTCTACTAGCTCATGAGCGTGCATCATTTGTAATGCATGCTTTGCATGCAGTGAGAAATCAATGAAATATGGCAAAGATGGACTGTGAAGAAATGTTGACTCTTGAAGTATTTTATAAATCTAATGTAACTTGAAATCACAGTTGTCTGGAAAACCTTCTTCCAATAATTGTACTCTATTGCCTACTAAGATTTCATTCATTATTCGGTATACTTGCTTAGGCATACATTGCATATCTGTAAGTCACTACATGCAAAATATTCCTTTAGACAAAAATCCTTCTTGGAATAAAATCAATTATGATAGAATAATAATTTCCTATGAGTACATGCTAGGTCATTTCAAATTCTTATTCATTTTTATAGATCTATATTCTGCTCTATGCTCTACTATTGATCAGATACTCTAGTCTGAATACATTCTTCGTGAGGATTTGTGTATGATGAAAGAAACATGTATTAGGAGTAGGACATAACCACAAATGCAAAAGAAAGAGCAACCTTTGTGATAGAGGCTGGGGTCATCAATCACATAGATAACCACTTGTTGCTGCCAGTGACCCTGTAAGTACAGATGTTAACATTAAATGTCTTCCATCAGGTATGCTCTATGACACACTTCATGATAGTGTTTAATGTGCTCTACACCAGAAGAGTGGGAAGTAACATAAAAGTTAATTTGCAAACTTTCACATTTTCTGGCATATTTCAAAGTCCATCCAGACACTTTAGCTGGGGTTATAGTGCCAATGGATTGTGCCCTTTGATCTGGAGGAAATCAAGCTTAGCTTCTGTCATGCTCATCTCCTACTGTGGTCTGTGTGTGCTGCCAACAGCTCTCCCTGATGTCCAGGAAAATAGAAACTGTGTTTAGCTCAGAAGGATTCTGATGTAAAGCTTGGGCTGAAGTGTTATGGAGTGATTACAGTTTTGTCTCTCCACATTTTAGTGAACAAATGAAAAAGCAGTCTAGAAGGACCTGTCCCCTAAGAGGCAGACTGGATGCCCATCTTCTCTCTCTCACCCCTCAACAACAAGTATCAAGAATTTATTTGTTGCATCTTAGCACAGTCTTTCTTCTACATTCTGACATTTGATATGAAAAACAAGTGTGATCAATGCTTGGTTTGCTGCATAGGAATGGTTATAGTTTGAGGGGAGCATAGGGAGCACTTTATGAGCTATTAAGTAACTCATTAACTAGGAGGCTGCGTACTTGACACGGGAGACCCAGGTTGGTTGGGGTGTCTTCTGATACAGTGTGACAGAGTTTAAAGATGCAGCAAATAAATGTTCACCTAATGGTACAACAAGCTCTCTTTCCTCCTGTGGATAGCATGTCTTTTTAAATGGCAGAGACACAATTTGCTTTTGCTGCTGGACATTTCCCAGAAAGAGGACTTATTTCTTGTGTCACTGACATTAATGCTAGATAAAATTTTCTGTGGAAGCGGCAAATACGTTAGAAAATGGGATTGTTCTATTACGACAGTGATTTACTTTTTTTGGTAGTCTTAATCATTAGATCTGAACATATAAGCTGATTTTTGTCGGTCAGTGGTGGTTCATACCTTTACCCTGGAGTTCCTGGGTCAGGTGTAGTACACCTCACTGCTGTACTACACCCCCCAATCCTGCTCTCTCAGCACCTTTTGGTTTTAAGTAAGGTGTAGGGAAAAACTGTTACAGATAAGTTTTATTTACAGAGAAACTGAGGCACGCAGGGCACCTCAGGGTATTTCTGTGCTGCAGCTGAAGGAAAGAGCATGTGTGTACGTACCCTCCTTAGTTATAGCTTCTTAGCGGGCTTGACACCGTGGTAGCACATGGGAGCACAGTCATCAGCAGAGTAACCTGAATACAGCCATTGCCTCTTCTTTCTTGTGGAATGCTGTGTCCCCTGGATTGGAGCTGCAAGCAGTAAGCTGTTGCTTTGCTTACCTTGCAAATCTCCTTAATTGCATGCTCTGCTGCCTTCATGACAGAGTTGGTACAAGTATCAGTAACATCTCCTTTAAGTCCTTCCTTTTTCATTTGCCAGATTAAGGAACTCTCGTTGTCTACTCCACCCCAATGCAATAAAATTGTAATAGCAAAGCTATGGAGACCTAGCAACAACAGAAGTGTGGAGTGCATAGCTATGTCTTTCCCTGGCTCAGCATCCTTGTTTGAAAGGGACACGTTTTGGTTAGGAGCTGCTTCATGCCTGCTGCTTATAATGCCAGTTCCTGTGATGTGCTTGGGGCATAATGCTAGAAGATCCCTGGGCTATGTGACTCCAGAACATTAAAAATGCAGTAGTGTCTATTTTGCCAAATGTGTGCAGAGACAATGGACATAGGGGAGAATACTCACTACAACACTCATAGTACTGGTCTGTCTGCTTTTGAGACCAGCAAGGAGGAATAGAAACCACAGAAATTCTGTGGTAAGGAATGCAGGTCAGCTGGGTAGCCCTGTTAACTCATTTGTGCCAGAAAAAGACACTCTCTGTTCTCAGCAGCAAAAGACTGTGAATCCTTTTAGGGAAATTCTTGATTAGAATGGCATTCTAAGTTAACTCAGTTCTCCAATCATTGCTAATGGCGAAAATGGACCACGTGGTTTTTGGGCTGGGGAATTAGTTGAAATACCAGGTGCTTTGAGGCTTCTGAGTTGATTATTTCTAACTTCCTAAGAAAACACAAAAGTTGAGATAACGTTATTAAGCCTTGCTTCCTTGTAGATTGTCATGATCAGTAGGAAGTGCAGATAGCAAGGAAAATAATGTACAATATTTCATGGTTGGTGTAGACTATGGCAGACAAATTCTCTTGATAAACTGACATCCTGACTGCACCCACAAACAGTAGGGATGCCTTCCTCAGCATCTCTACTGCTTGTGAATGACTTCTTGTTTTCGAGAGTGTCTAAGGTAGCATAGAGGTGTTTGTGCAGTAAAACAGGTAAACCAAAAGGCATGCTTTTCTTTTGTCTCTAGTGAGATTTTATTCAGGAGAGGAGTGAAGGTAGGATTTGGAAAAATCTGGAAGGCAGTTGTCAGCCTTCAGTGTGGCCAAAGCAGATCTGGGATTCCCCAAACCATTGTATATATGCAGTTTCATCAGAAATCCCCTCTGAGTTCTAGATTTGTGGGGTCTGAGCATAGTCACAGTCCTTTGGTGAATCAAGAGGAGAAAAGAAGCTGCTCAAATTACCCTGAAAATACCAGGAAGCTAACTACTTCTCTTTTTTTCACCATACTTTGAGTACTAGGTTTCTAATCCAGTTGAAATATTTTATAACATGTACTGTATGAAATAAACAAAAATTACAGTTATAAGGCAAAGCTTCGTTATGATGTTCAAAACCATTCTCAGTTGATAATACCAATATTCTCAAGCCCAGCTGTTGGTAAACTAAAATTCAGGTGCACCAAAACAAAATTTTAAAAATTATGAGACTTTAGAGGAAAAGCCCCTCAAATGCCATCTGGTTTTTCAGGTGCACTGGGCTTCTCTTTTAAGCACTGCCTCCTCTCCAGTGATTGGGACAGCTTAGCAATGTGTGCTTTTAACAAATGTAAGTTAAAATTCTCCCATATTCACCTGACTCACAGTTGGTGCTATAAGATGCTTGACAAATATTGCAAGATTCCTGCTAAATATCTTGGCAAGACTGCCAGTAGCATCCAGCTGATAGATATGCATCAAGTTTTGACTATATTAAGTATTGGGGGGTATTCTGGAAAAGGGTGCAGTAACAAGATGCGAACGAAGTAGCAAGAACAGAGTTTGTTCCTTTCTAAGTAACTATTTTTGTTGTTTATGTTTTTATTCCACATTAGTTTGGTTTTGTTGTGATGGGAAACAGTTGAGGCTGGGACTTCTTGAGACTGTCTGGTCCAAGCTACATGTGCAAAGCAGGGTCAGTTAGAGCATTTCTAATGGGAAAATGAGGATGGTTACACCAGGCAGTGTATGTGGATTTGAGTGATGGAGGAAAATACTCTTGGGATTTCAGAAATTAATTGCTTGAAGTCAACTAGAAGAAAACAAACAGGAAGAAAGATATTTCGATTGGCTCTTAAGAAAAGACAGTGTGACTGACTTCAATGACTACTCTTGATGCCTCTGACCTTTAGGTGTTTGTACACCATTAAGGCTGGAAACAGATACAAAATCCAAGAAGTATTTTGCAGTCTAAATGATGACAATGGATAGATAAACTTTATATAGGTGGATACTTATATATACTCTAGATAGATAGAAATATACTTAAATGAATGCCATGCTTAAGAAGGGTAGATGGCAGCTGTGCAAGAATTTTTGAAACCTTTTCTTCAGACAGTCTTCTCTAATGACACGTTTGTATAGCTGTGGGGCACAGCAGGAAGCTCCCTGCCTTCAGAGCTAAAATTTGTAAGCAGGCACTTCAGCTGCAGAGCAAGCACAACAAACGAATGTGCCATTCATGGTTACACTTTAAAAGTGGTAGCTTTCTAGCTGCCACCACACTCCTGGTCCCTGGCCTGTGCTGCTGAGGCTATGACTTAACGTGGTGCTTTGAGTGATGTATCTCCCAGTGCACGTGGGTAAAAAGGGATTGTTTTTAACAACATATGTAAATGTATATAGCACATACAAGATGGAGATCACTGGCTCTTCAGCAGGTAGAAGGGAACAGTGATATCTTCAAGGGACAGACTGACAAACTAGGACAAATTAAGAAAAAAATTACTGAGGTCAAATGTAAGTCTCTGCCTACACATGATGAGAGGCCATTTGGCAGACTGAGAGGTGTGCTAGGGACTGGCTCTGGTCAGTAGTGCTGGCTTCAACTCTTCACTTCTGGTGTGCTGAGCACGTCTGCTCTGTGCTGAAGCAGCCAGCTTTGTCCTGTGATAACCTGTTTGGTGGATTGTCTCCCAGTCACTCGCTCAGGAGCAAGAGGCTGGAGGTGTACCAGCAATTCCAGTGAATTATTACAGCTTTGAACCATTGGTGGTGAGGAGCCAAAGTTCCTGGCTGGTGGGAAGTCTAAGTGTTTAAAAATTAAAATTCATTTGTAGTATAACTGAAAAATGAAAATGTCAGTATCTTATGTGAAGTAAATTTGGGGAAATGTTGATTATTTTCCTAGAAATTGTTCTATTTGATTTAATGTTAAATATAATAGTCATATTAAATATGATATGCATGGCTACAAAGGGTCAATGTACATATTTATTGTACCATTAACTATATGATATGATTGCAATGGAATGTTTGGAGTATTTTCCCCATTACAGCTTTATGATAATCGACATGTTTCCCCAAACATTTTGGTTTGAACAAAATTATATTGATTTTTTCCAAGAAAAATTGTTTTAGTCAGCATTTTTCCAGGCAGTGGTGTAAGTCAGGCTGACCTTGTCTTTTCCAACAACCTGCAAACACCTCTTCCAGAATAGAGTCTTTGATAATGTTGGGGAGACATTGTACTCCAGGGGTGGCTGGATTGAATCAAGTGGTGCCATGGAGGGGATCTGAGACTGCTTAGGAAGAGAAAGGACAGCAAAATACTTTTTCTAGGGACAGAACAACAACAGAAAGGGGAGATGCTAGAGCCAGCTTCTCACAGACACTCATGTTGGGTTTTTTGAGCTAAATCTATGAGAGTGAGGCTCCAGGTGCCTTTAGGGATCCATCCCTCAGTGTGTTGCAGTCTTGCGGGGCTGTGGCAAGGCTAACCCAGCCAGGCATTTTGGGATGGGGTTGTAAAACCTGCTGGAAAGCCCTGGACACTGGTTCAGAAATGCCTGTGTGCCAGTTTGTCTTAAGCTCAGCAATCACTGTGGCGGCTATGTGCCAGGGCTTGTTGGGGTCTCACAGGTATGCTGGAGCCCTCTTCCACCTGCCTGCCTCTTCCCAGGCTGCTCTCCCTGCATGTCCCTGGCTGTTGGCACCCTCCCATAGATGCAGGTTTACTTTCTTATTCTGACTCCTGACCACTTCCCAGGCAGCTTCGGGGCTGGCTCACATCTTTGCATATCCTGTCAAGGGATCATCAACTTTCTGTAATGAAGGAGCCACTGTAGGAAGAGGTATGGGCAAAGCTGTTGTGTACCAGTTTATGGTGGATTTAATAATTTTCCACTTCTGCAAAGAGGCAAAGCTTTTTCCTACTGCCTCTGCTGTCTGTGTGTGGTGGAATAAACATCTGTTGGGCCAGTCCTGATTTGCAAGGGAGGGCAATTACCTGTGGCACAGGTGTGTTATCCTCCGAAAGATTTTATTTTTCTCAAATGTGGACGTGTCTGCAAATAATTTGAGGCACTTCTATTTTATAGCCTTACAGCCTATGGAGGATAATTACTGAGCTTTTTTTTTTTTCTTCACCTTACAGTATCTTTGTTTTATTCACCAGAGGAAAACTCCCACTTATGCCCCTCCCATTTGCCACATAAAAACTCTCTTTGAAGTGGGAATACAAGTCACAATAAGTTTATTGTTAAAGTAAATTAGCACTGAATGAGAACACAGTGTATGTTTATGAGCCAATACATTTTGGAGAATGAGCCATTAAATTCCAGTAGTTTGGCTCCTGTCTGTGGTTCACAGCTGGCTTGTGTGAGGGTTTGATAAGAATCAGTGGGAGAATGAACTGACCATCTCCTGCACAAAAACCACTTTTTTTGACCTTTCTGTCTGCAAAATGCAGAACCTTTAGGAATCTGTTTCCTTTCATTGGAGGCTGCATCTGCAGATGATTGGAAACATACCTACAAGTCCCAGGATGTTCAGATCCAAAGTCTTGAAAGTTCAGTTCTACATCAAACCCTTTGAAGTTCATTCCCATCTCTGCAAATGACTGATGGAAATGACTGAGCATCTGAAACTTGTTAAGAACCTAATCCAAGGACCCCCATTTAGCTTAGTGGCTTTTGGATCAGGCCCTTGCAGTGAGCTTTCCTGAAATAAGGGACGTTCGTTTTCCATCTCGGTTTTGCTCCATTTGGAGTAAATCTGAATCTGAAGTCATTCAATATCTAATGAATTTTTTTTTCCTACAGTCATTTAAATTGTTTTTAAATGGCAGTCTGGCATAAAGTGATGTCTAAAACAAGGCAAGGTTAACAAGAAATTTGTGGGCTTCAAAGTTCCAAAGAAAATTCAGATCCTTGAAATTTGGGCTGGGCTCCAGGATTAGTTTATTCATCTGGCAATTTTCTGGGTTCTGAGGCTCATCCTGTTCTTGAATATGGTAGCAAGTTTGCTTGGATAGGGGACAGATAGAACATGGAATGCAATTGCTAGCTCCATGCTTTCTGGCCCAGGCTCCCCTTGTTTTGGGGTGGCTTTAGATGTGCTGTTGGTGCTGAGCACTCAGCTTAGCTGGATATCAGAAAAATCTTACCACAGGGCATTCCTATAACACCCACCTTCCCCATTATCTCTGCAGGGCACTTGAAGAAATTCTCACTGCCTGCTATACCTGGCTCAGGACTGAGCAGTGCTTGGGGTTTGCTGATCTAGCGTGGTGTACTGGCATGCACAATGTAATGCCAGGATCTGGTGAGTTTGGAGGCATGTTAAAAGGACCTTGTGTGCATCTGCAGTGGAAGCCTAGGAAAAAATTGTTAGCTTTACCAGGTTTCTTTCCGTGAGCTGTTTAAAGCCAACACAGAGAAACTGGAGTTTGTTTTTTCTGCTGGTTTAGCCTCTGAACTATTTGTGCAGCCTCTCTTGGTATGGCTATTACACACAGGATGAAAGAAACATGGCTTTGCCCGTTAGAACTCTGGCTGGTGTGAAAGAACAGTTTTCTAATTTTTATCGGTTTTCCCTGAGGTGGAACAGTGGAGAGGACGTGAACAAGGAGTCCTCATATTGTAGATTCACTTGTCAGAATAGGATACATTGATCTTGACTGGAGAGAGAGAGAAAAAAAATAAATCCATCACACTACTTATATCTGAAGAAAACAATCTTTCTGAAGTGAAATATTGACTCACTGAGGCCAATGTTGAAGCTAACACCTAGAGATAATATATGAGTCTTCCCTTTGGCCAGGAAAGTGTCAGCCCACGCTGTGTGTTGGTTCCCTGCAGGGTCACGTACCCCAGCTTTGGGGGCACTCTGGAGACCACAAGCTCAAGGCCTGGGATCCAGGACTGGACCATGTGAGCTGATTTTCCTTGGGCTGTGACAGTTCCTCAGGGCTGCAGTAGCTCATGACAATTGGAAGATATTGCTGCAGCCCTCAGGTTGCCCTAGTTAGCACAGGGAGACCTATGCAGTGAAATATTTCATGCTCTAGGAATTGAAGTGCTAAACGCAATTCACTTGGGAACACAAGGCCAAGTAAAGCATTAACACTGAAGTTAAGACAAACCGATTCAGGAATAACTAATACTGTTGACTTTGCTTGCACAAAATGTCACTTTCTTTGAGCTTTTATTATCTCCCTCAAGAGCAGGTTTAAGGACAAACACAAATATTAGTCATCTTTCTCCTATTAATTATTGTTAAAGATTTAAGGGATCATAGACTTTGAAGTTAATGCCCCATTCAATGTGGGAAAAGGCAAAACTGTGCATCCCCAGTGGTGGTGTTCTTTCTGGCTGGCTGGTTGATCACAGACCAACTGTCCTGCCTTGCAACACCAGAGGCATGTTCCCTTACTCAGGGGCAATAACTGCAAGATGAAGCAGATTTCAAATGAAGAGAATGATTGAGCAAACCTGCATGTGTGCATCACATGTGTATGTATGTGCACTCCTGAACATATAGATGTATGAATGCAGCTGTATACTTGCTTCTAAATCCTGGTGTGTTAGGCCTGCCTTGTTGCCCTTGTGCAAAATTTTATCTTTGTTTATCTTGTACGATGATCTCTTTCATGTCTTGTATACTGAAGAATTTCTGAAATTGTGGATTAACTTTGGAATAAAAGTTTTGATTTCCTCCAAACATGAGTGGCTTCTATGGCCTGCTCTACTCTAAAAGTGACTTTCTCCAAATGGCATTATATAGGGCTCTTGGATTCATATTTATCAGTTCCAAATTGGATTTCTTTGCTTTACAAAAGTGAAGATGTATTTGGTAACACTCTGCACTCTTCCTTGAATCAAGATGAGCAGAATTCTTCCTTTCTTGGGAATGTCTTCTGTTGGCTGTGTGACTGCCTTTCTTCAGCCCTACATAGACATTACAAAGGATGGAGTTTGAACTCGTATTTAGAGTTATTACTGGGGATATGTTTAGGGGAAAAGGACTCAACCCTGCTAATGAGATTTTAGGACGATTTAAAGAACAGAATGGTTTCTGTGAACTTAGTATGTTTGTTACACAGCATTGAATGTATTAAATATCAAGCTATTGAAAGACAAACAACTTGCCTTAAAAATAGGGTTAATTATTTTTACCTGATCAGTTTCATTTGTACCAACTGCAATTTTGGAGCAATCAAAGCCAATTATTAATTTAGATCAAATTCAATTAATAGTTTTGGCTATAAGGGTTGAAGTATTTTGCATTATGTCCATATAGCTATACCTATATAAAAAGCACCCTGCTTTGTTCTTCCAAAAGCATTTCAGTTTGTGGCATTTGCAATGTAGAGATGGATGCTTTTTCTGCAGTGATAATTCAAGGTTACAAACTCAAATTTATGAATATATTTATTTCTTTCTATTCTGTTTAGAAAAAAGTAAGGACAGAATGTTTTGAAAGAGTGGTTTCCCTCCTTTTTTTTTAAACTTAGGTGATTTTTCTGAAAGGTATAAATAACAATATTTTTTTTTCCATCAAGAGGACTCTTAAGGAGGTCTGCTGCTGTTTATTTTAAAAATTAATTTTAAATTAATTTTTTAATAGTTCTGCTCAGCCACTGAACCCCAAACTCCATTGTTTACATAGCTGTGTAGTAAAAGCCAGAGAAATTACTGTCTAGAAGTGGAATTTGCACCTACGTTGCCTGCTTGCCTTAATTACCATTCTCCCAGGCACTCCAGGATGTTTGATGTTCTACCTGCCCCAGACCTGCTTGAATATTATGAGAAGGAAAGGGAGGGGACTGAATCTCTGCCCTACTGCTACTTCCTTTTACATGTGAGTCCCTGATGCAGGTTCTTCTCTTTACTGAAAAAAAAAACCAAACCCTAAAAAAATAAAGCATGCAGTTTGAATTGATACCTATAATCCTGTTCTGTGCAGCAACATCTGTAAGAAAAAAAAACTCAGCAGTTCTCACTCCTTTCTGAACTCATCTGTCTCTTCTGTGATGGTAGCAGGCTTGGAAATGACTGTCAATTACGATAGGTAGAAGTCACAAATGCAGAGGGACTGGGAGGAAAATTGCATCACAATCTGCCATCCACCCTGGAGAGCAGAAGGGAGATGGTGCTGTGCCAGCACGTCCTCTGTACTCACTGTTTAAGGGCAGAGGGGGAGCTGGACTCTCCCAAGGATTGACACTGAGGTTTAGCACATTTCAGAAATCAGCTCTCTAAGCAAACGAGAGAACATCCTGGAGGCAGCACTAGTTCCGCAGCAGGAGTAGGGGCAGCAGGAGACCATCACCTGGCAGTCAGCAGGTTGAGGCAATGTTGGAGAGAACCACTTAGTAACGGGCAGGTGGACCAGACAGCAGGAGTGTGGCAGCATTTGCTCCACGACTTGGCATTAATGAGACACCTATTGGAATTCTGCACGCTCTTTAAAGACCTCCTGTGCAGAAAATCGTTATGTTTACAGTAATCCTTTGCAAGTGAAAAACCAAACTGGAATCTTCCCTGCAGTACTTATTTGTGGACTTCCTAGAAATCTTTTGGAGTGGTATGAGTCATGTTGCTTTCTAGACAGAGGAACTGAGAGGTAGACAGCTACTGTAAGCCGTGCACAAACTGGAGACTCTTGTGCACAAAGGGGGTAGGGTTTAGTGTGAAGGGCTGTTATTTGACTTGACAGTCAGAGTTGGGTTTTTCCAAGCGGTTTCCCTCTGTATATGCACACTCTTAAAAGCACTGTTGCTGCACATGCAGGAGAGAGCTAACAGGCCATGGATGGAAGCACACAGTGGAAAACATGTCTTAAAATATGGCCCCCAAGACTAGGGATCTATTTTTAAGGAGCTCCATCATGCTGAGCTCTTCCTAAAAGACTGGCTGTAGGATTAGCAGCGAAGGGGTAGATTGTGAGCCATCCAGGCTGTGTTTAAAAATACCTTTTCTTAGACCACCTTAAAAGCTTTTGGCTTCTTCAGTTCCAGTGGCATGCAGTCTGTGGAAGGACATTCCATGCTAGGGTAAAAGCAGCCCACTGTGCTCTCTGGCTTATGATGAAGCCAGACAGTGGGGAAGGCCAGGTGCCTTTTTCATTTCATGATGCTGGTGATCACTTATTGTTTCCTTTCCAAGGAGACCTCTACTTCCTATACGTTTTGAAGCAGCTCTCCTGCCCTGGTCCTTTTCCTGCATGACCATTGCATGAACACAGCACTGATCTACAACCCTTGTTGGTTCAAACTTGAAACTGGCTCAGCAGCTGGAGAATTCAAGTGGTGCTCCTGGTTTTGCCCAATGAGAGCTGGACAAAACTAGGAGCTCCCTGCTGACTTACATGGGTTTCAGTGGTTCATAGCACCACAGGAAGTGGTCTTGCCACCTCAGCTTCTGCACCCCTCTCTTTGACCTACCTAGACAGAAGGAGGGGGAAGAGAGAAGAAGAACAAAAAGGCAGAGGAATATTCTTTTGTTGTGGGGCTGGGGAAACCCTGCCACTTACTGTAGCTGAGAACTAGTGTAGCAGCCTCTATACTACCAGAGCCAGGAAGCAGCAAGAGAAATGTACAATCTTGTGCCTGGTGTGGTAGGAGGAAGGGAAAATGTCTTTTAAAGTGTATTAACACCTAGGTTTTATAATCCTGCCCAGCTCAGGCTTTACAATTCTTCTGATAGCCCAAATACTCTAAATTTAGTTGAAGATAACAGAACAGATGGGAAAAACATATGGTTTGTAGGTAGTGTGTAGTGGTTGATATTTGTGGTACATTAGGGGAATTTATTTTATTCTCTCTCTTTCCAGTATAACTTTTTTGATACTTTCTTGAGTTCTTTGTGCCTTTAGGTGAGCTTAAGTCTTTGCAAATGGTTGAACAAAGCCAAGTTATCAGACGAATTCTCGGTTGATTTGTAAATCTCCTTTAGAGTTAGATAGTTTATTGTCTGTATATGTTCTCTTCAAGCTCCAGTTTGAGCCAGTAGAAGCTGGATTACTTAGAGCCCAATTACTTACTCAATCTGTCCCATTATTATTGGTGGAGAGCTTGAATGGACAAGTGATACTGTAATGACACTTTTCTTTGCTTGGCTGTTTTATCAGTCCTCACCATGTGCATTGAATGCCAAGAGATGCAGTACACACAGGAGTGTGCCACAGATACAGAGTGTGTGCCTGTATGCACAGGCTGGGAGCAGTGTGGGACCTGCTGGGCTGAGGCCACATTCCCACCAGCGCTGGCCTTACCCTGTGATGCTGCTCCCTGTTGTGTCTGTGGGGGAATGGGAGGGCACCTCCAGTGGTGTGTGCTGCTGGCAACAGCATGGATGGCTTCCTTTTTGATTTTGTTTAGAGAAAGCCTGGCTGTTCTGTAGGGGGCTGCTGGAAAAGCACCAGAACATTAACCCCCTGATTTACCTGCTAATCTCCTCCCCACCAAATTTGTGTGTTTATGCCAGACCTAGATACAATGCTCAGCTGATACGATGCGAAACCTAGGTAAGTCAGAGACTGCTTACAGCACAAATATACAAGTGCTTCATGTATTTGCTTATGGATACCTGTGTAAGAATACGAGTCATGATTACAGCTCAAATTTACATTTAAGAGACTTCAGACAAACATACAGGTCATAATACATTTACCCATAACTTTAAGACGCTTGAGAAGAACCCTTTTTTTCCCTTGGAAAAGACACTTGTCTGCTGATCTTTCCATGTGGCTGTAGATTGAAGGGAAGGAGTGCATCTTTGTCATAGTAAATGGACAGGATAAAGTCCAGCTTCTGGAAAAGGATGAGACCAGGCTTGAACCAAACTCAGCCTCAACTGCCAGAACTTTCTGTCCCTGAACCCTATCTAAGTGTTATGAGTTCTGAGATGAGCTGCTAACTGACTCGGTAGTGTCCACCTTGTGTCTTGAATGTATTCTTTTGATGCAGAGACAATGTACTTTGACCAGAGCTCCTGAATATTTGTAAGGTTTTGTTTGTTATCCACTGATCTACTTGGGTTCATCAACTGCTCACCTGCCTTCCTGCATACCCAGAAACTACATGTGTTAGTACTCCTTCTCACATTCAGTAACAAAATCACGTGCAGTAATATTCTCAATGTATTGCTGACCTAGTGTGTTCCACTTTGGTGAATTTATATGAAAGCTATTTGTAGTTTTTTTGACCTCAGCAGCCAGGGCTCTTCCGTATTATCTCAGACTCCTCAAAGCAACCTGGTAGTGCGTGATCTGTCATTAGAGATGTGGGGAATGTGAATACCCTGATGAAATGGATGCCACAAATATTTTCGGTTTTGTAAACGCTGTAAATATGTTGTCCCGTGGGATAGATGGCATGCAGTGCATGGCACCAAGCTTATTCTAATGAGAAAGCCAAAAGTGCCATGGGGAACCAGCTGCAAGAAGCAGAGAGTTTAGGTCAATTTAGCTGAGACAGGTTTGGGTTGATGTCCGTGCTGCTGAGAGCAGGATACCAAATAGCTGTATCCAAAGTTGAAAATGGAGCAGATTTCTCAACACAGCTACTTTAGCTGTGTCTGGAAAGATGGGCAGCAAATTCATGGAAACCAACAATATGATCCTCCAAAGCATTCAGCATTCCTATAATCAGTATGTGCTTGATGCAAATATTGGATCCAGCCAATGGGATCAGTTCTGGGCTACCACTGACAAGGATGGTTTTCAGATTTGGCTTGGGGAATTGACTGGGACCAACTCACTGATATGAATTTGTATTTCAGGAGCAATGGTCAGGTTTCAACTGATAGAAGGTCACTGAGTTTTCACTGAACGCACAGCTCAAAGTCGAAGGGAATTGTAGGGAAAGGAATATCTTGGCAATGCAATTTGTGACTACCAGAATTTTAAGACTATTTCAATGTGCACATGCTGATCAATGAGGATCCTTAACTCTGGCATCTCCCCCTTGAGGCCGGACTTTAAAATTGCAAAGCTCTGAGCATCAAAAGAAACTGTTCAGAACAGCATTGAACACCCAAAGCTGCAGATCCTGGCAGAAGAGCTTGTGACTGCCATCTTAGCTGTGTATGTTATATCTGCCTGGGTAGCCCAGAAAAATGAGTTAAATTGTGGAGAAAGGGGTCTTTTCATTACTGGTGATACCAGCATAAGCAGAAATGGGATCTAGAACTTGGAAAGGTGAAGGCTAAATAATGGGCCTGATGTTAGTGGAGGATGTATGTTGTGCTGTGTTACTGTGTCCATTTCTGAAGGCCTGCAGAGAGATGCTGTGGACTGGATGATGTACCTGGGGAATTCTATAGATTGGTCTTGCTTTTTTGCTTGACTGGAGAACACTTCTGCTCCAACACATAGCCTTTGTAACATCATAATGTGTTTACAAAGTGACTTTTCACACCTAGAGTACATTCTTCCTAAGGGAATGGGTCAGAAGTTTTAAAAAAAAAAATGTTACTGAGTTTCTGATGGTATTTTATGTATATATTCCACCTTAGAAATGTTTCTTTTGGTGAGATGCAGGACTCCTACCTATTTGCTTGGTATTTAAGTGAGGTGTTTTTTCAGCTGTAATTGTGTCTTTTATTCTTAAACTTACCCTCATGATTAAAAGGATATGACAAGCCTTTGCAGTCTTAAACTCTGACCTTTGAAATGTGATTGGTTGTGTTTGATGTCTTTTCTCTCTTTCCTTAATTCCTAACTCCCAGGTAGCTAAAATTATTTGCTTGCTAATAATAACTTTTCCACCCACTAGCCACACCTAGTTAGTGGTTTAGCAATGCAGCATGTTAAAGTTAGCCAGAACCCGATTCTGCTTTGGCTTGCACTGACTCTGTATGGCTGTAGCTCCAACAGGGAGAAGGGAATCACTCTCTATCTATAAACGTTATTCCTCTAAAATATTTGGCACTTCTTCTAACCTTATTGCAGAAATTTCCTTTGCAGAACCATACAAAACGTATTTTACATCTGATGGGGCATTTAATGAAGCCTTGGTTCCCCCAGAGTTTCAATAAATGTGTCTTGCTGGAAACCTTATAGACAGCCCCATTGGCAAGGGAACGGGACAGAACAGAGCTGCAGCTTTTAAAGGCCTGAGGCTGGAATCGCCAT
Organism: Gallinago jamesoni; assembly: GCA_025769975.1. Lineage (NCBI taxonomy): Eukaryota > Metazoa > Chordata > Aves > Charadriiformes > Scolopacidae > Gallinago > Gallinago jamesoni. Next base: position 28,393,441 of record JAOQGH010000077.1, on the reverse strand, counting down.
TGCACTGCATCTGGCTGAAGAGGGGTGGTTGCCCACAGTGGGGCAAGCACGTAGTGTAATGCCATCCTGATCCTGAAGTGATTTCCATCTGCTTTGCTCTGGTATAAATGACTGTGTGTAGCCCGTGGACCTGAGCTTGGCATACCTTTCTGGGTGCCAGAGAAAATCAGGACTGCATAGAGATATATCAGCATCCAATGATATGAAGAGGAAACAAAATTAATACTCATTGGTATTGCTGTGGAGAAACAATTAAACCATCAGTAACAAAAACTGCACTGAAAGAGTCTTTAGATATTGCCTTTATAGATACCTGTTGGTCCCAGAGCCCATTCTGGAGTGTTTTATAGCAAAGGTACCCAGTACTGCAGCTGTTCCCGGTGTCCCTGATGTGCCTCGACTGGGTCCAGCCTCTCCCTGAAGTCTTTCATGCAGTTGCCACCTTGCAGAGCTGAAGACTTGCAGGCCAAGAAGGCTTGCACTCTTCCTTGGATGTGGTGACCGAGATTAGCTATTAAAAGCAGCTCCGTTGTAAGAGAAATGTGAGCAAGTGAATAGAAGGAAAATGACCTTCAATTCCATAGCATGTATAATGTGTTCAAGACCTAAAATGTCACTTATTACTTAAAACTTGTGTTTTTACTGTTCTTTGTATTGTTGCAAAGACAGTACAATTACATTTCTGTTTGGATTTATTTATACTACTTGTATGTGGGTCTCCGTTTTCCCTGCCCTTTAAAAAAGGGAAAGGTCAGGAGAATCTGGTAGCGGAGTGAGGCTATTTCCCTTGCTGGGGAGGTACCACATGGTTCAGCCTGTGCTCCCCACAGATGCCCTGCCAGCAACACTGTTCCCTCCGTATTAGCAGGAGCGTGTGCCTGGCCCACAGTAAGGAAGTGCCTTGTTTGCTGTCAAACCTGTCCTGGCTTCACAATGTGTTTTCCTCCCAAATTTTTCCTCTTCTCATAAGTTCATCCTATAGCTTGAATTTAGCCAACAGAAAGAGAAGTGGGAAAGGACACCTGAGAAAGGAGAAGCTTAGAGAGGTGGGGGAAATGTTGATGTTAGGGTAAGTGGAAATGAGGTGGATAAGGCAAATTGTACCAGTAGACTTTCATCTGCCTGGTGCAGAATTTATGGCATTTAAATTAATGCTTGGAGAAGCATCCCTGGTCTTGCTGGGACACAGGGTAAACTCAGCGGGGCTGTCCTTGCATTCTCATAGTATTAGCATGAGGAACCATAGTTCCCATGCTGCTGCTGAATTTCTGTATAAAAGTGAATCTAAACAGGGTATTCCTGTCCACCTTAAGTAAAATGAAGGCATAATAAATAAGTCAATAAAGTATGTCTTGAGGAGGAAGTAAAACAGCCACTTTGTGTATGTACATGCCAACGCCCAAAGCACTCTCGTATAAAACAGAAGCGGCAGCTCTTCTCCAAGTCCCTTCCTGGTGTAAATGTGACAGCGGGCATGATCTGCACCGGGTGTTTCTGCCATACAGAGCACAAGAAGAATTAAAGCAAAGAACCAGATACTCTTGAAAGTGAAGAGGCAGCAGGAGCTTGGCATTTGGTTTGAGAAAGGGGGAAGTATGAGTAAATATCGGAGAGGAACAACTGTTTTAGTCTTTTTGCTCAGGCGCCCAGTCTATCAGTTTTGCTGAGGCCAGAAGGATGAAGCCCTGTGTTTACCATTAGGACTAGGTACACACAGTTCTGTGGATTTTGTACTTTTATGGCGGCTCTGCGATAATGTAAGAGAGAAAATAGTCCTTTATAGCCCTTGATTATCAGGTTACAGTTTATTAGAGAGATAAATGCCAGCAATTTAAATGACTCTGTATTAGGTTGTCCTTGAAAATACAGAATTTGTAACCAAAAGGACAGTGCAAGGAACTCTTTTTGAAACAATAATGCCATATTAGTTGGAACAAGCATTGTATATTTAGAAATTTTAACTCATTGAGTTTTTATAAGCAAAGTATATGTGCAGTGATTATCTTCCTTCTTTATGGACAAAAATATTTTATTGCTAGCTATTATGAACTCCACAATCTCTAGGCAGAGATTATAATGGACTAGATATAGGGCCCTATCAATAATCTTAGTTAATATTTCAATTCCATTAGTTTACTACACTGATAGCATTCATTGTGGACTGAATGACAATCAAAAGTACACCACAAGAATAATTGGACAACTTTTACCTGTATGAAGAATTATTCTACAGAGCTGTATATCATGCTGATTTCTGAATGTATTACTCTTGTTCACATTGCAGTTTGCTGCTGCTGTTTCACTGTGCAAATGACTGTAAAGCTAGAAGGTTACAGGAGGATGCTTGTGTGAAGCTGTGTTGAATGCTGGCTGTAGTGGCTTGTCTGTACTTGGTTGTCTTCCATATCTCTGGGGTTGGGCTCCACCTGTGCCAAAGAAGTGTGTCGTCTAGTGGTTCCCATCCTTTCTGGAGCCAAGCCTCATGTTCGAACCCTGGCAGTGTCCCATGCTTCCTTGAATCAAGCTCCAACTGGATCAGGGTTTGGAGTCCTGGTTTGCTGCTTGCGCATGTATGCATGCACCTGCTTTTTGATGTGAAGTGTTAGAAAGTACAGTTTGCTGTGTTAATGCAAAATCTGTCAGAGCAGGTTGCCCACCTGAAGTCAGTTTCTTAAATGTGTGGCAACCACATTTCTGGTGTGATTTCTGTGATTCTGGAAACCCTGTTGCAGTTTATAAGGGAGAGGTTGTGCTGTTTCCAACTCTTTTTTTCCCTTTAGACTGGTAACTGGACTGGTTTGTAAACTGCATCCTCTATACCTTGACTGCATTAATGGATGTATAGGGTGTACATTAGAATAGCCTGGGGCTTCTGTGTTCGTCCCACTGTCCTCGGAGGTGTTCTGGTCAAAACCCCTGTCCCTCAGATCCCTATGCTGGGAGAAAGGCTTATCTTGAGCAGTGCACAACATATTAGGTCTTCCTCTGTAAAGCAAGGTTGAACTCTGGTTTCTGCGTAGTGCTGACTGGGGAGCTGTGATGTATGGCTGGGCTTCTAGTAGAATAATGTAAGTCTAAAGTCCCTTTTTTACTCTAGTGTCCAAAGGAGTGTAGAAGATACTGCCATGCAAATCATGAATATTCAGATTTCCTTCACACTTGCTTTATTAGCGTTGTTTTGCTTTGCCAAATTCTAGCTTGAGTTGGAACCATGCTGCAGAAAGGCAAATTATGTTGTGTTTGCTTTAGCCCAAAAGAGTACACAAAGCACTAGAGCTTTCCAAACCCACATCAAAGGTGAGCGTACCCTCTGCTGCTCCAGACGCGTCTGTCAAAAAGGATAAGTATTTGCTGCTGCATGGAAAGATACTTAACCTGCCTGCTAATGTAGCAAATTACTTCTGCCCTGTCTTGCTTGGAAAAGACACTTGAAAATTAAACCTGTGTAGTATGGGCAAAATGCAGAGCAAACTCAGGTGGCAAACAGCTCCAAAGAGAGTATCAGAACAAAAGGGTGTAAGAGAGAAAATAAATGTTCTAAAGTGTTTTATTTGGTGATGGTGTCTTCAAATCTGAAAAAAAAAAAAAGAAGGATCCCCTCAACAGGGAACTTGCTCTTCTGCTGCTTCCTATACCTGGGTAGGAACAAACAGTGGAGGCCTTCCAAATACTGCACAACGCAGGAGCTTGTTTTCCCTAAAATCTGTCCCACTCAATTACTGTCAGGCTGGGAACTGGACTTTGCTCAGTTTGTGCAGCTAGCCTCTGGCTCCTGTAAATTACTTTGATCTACATGGATCCCTGAGGATCTTTTAACTTATGAGTTGGGCTCCACAGCCTGTTCCATGAAAAGGGAAGTCTTGTCTTACTGAGAGAGGTCTTGCTGCAAAGCTCGCTCTGCAAAGATCCCTCTACCCCTTCTGATAGCAGCAGTCTGTTTCACGCACGTAATCATAGGACCTGGTGCTTCTCTGAAAAGTGGATTTCCAACAGGTTAACTACAATTAATGATGCACTGTAAATGCCATAGATGAAGCCACATAATCAACTTAAATTAAAAAATTATATTATTACTTATAAATACCAGTTTTCTTTCTGAAATCGTCACCCTAGTTGAGGGCTATGACATTTCCTGCAAATGATGACCAGTTGGGGTTAATAGCCATTTGTTGTACCAGAGGTTATCATCTGTCAGCAGAGTTTTCATTTTTTTTCCCCTAGAAAATTTCCTGTCTTTAAGTCTGTATTGCTTAAATGCTACTAGTGCCTTAAATGTCAGCCGGCATACAGGGATGCTCTTCTGGCTTGTTCAGCTTTGTCTGTGAACAGGGTGGGAAGTTTTCTGTCAGTTTTGTTTCTTATGGAAAATACACTTTTCACAACATAGATTTGCCTCTGTTGGGGGAATGCTGACTTTGGGAGCTTTTGGTTTAAAGGTTGCTGGGGTGGTTTTTTGTTTTTTTTTTTGTTTTTTTTTTGTTGTTTTTTAAGTTAATTTAAAGCTTAGAGCCAAAAGCTTACATTTGCTTTGTGTATGGGAAATACCACTTATTTTGATGGTTCCCCTCCTTTCAGTTTTGTATTAGGAAAATATATTGTAAAAATGGATGGGAAAAGAGGAGATTAGCAGAACGCAGTGTTTTCTACAAGGAAATAGTCAGGTTTTCTGCAGCTGAAACATATTTTCTTTTTTATTTGGTTGCACCATTTTTCCTAGTGGAATTTAAATGTTTTCTTTTGGGGAAGTGTGAGTTTCCCATAGGTCTAAGTGAGCTCTTGGTGCTTCCTAGGGCTTCAGGTCCACAGTCTGTATGTTCAAGGCTGTCACTTGCCCTGGGTTTACCCTGCCCACACAGACAGCGTCCACCACCAGGGGTCTTTCTCTGCTGGTTATGTGTTACAGAGTATTGTGGGAAACTCAGGTGAGCCAAGCAGGCAAATGAGGTTCTTTGGCCCTTGGAGCAGCTCATAGCTTGAACCATTTTGTAATGAAACATTTTTGCTTCTCTGAATAGAGTGATTTTGATGCCAGTTATTCCACAGGTGTTCTCTGTAGCTAACTTGCAAAATAAGAGTGATTTCTGTATACCAATGTAGCAAAATACACGTAGCAATGTAGCAAAATACTGGCATTTTGCTCAGGATAAAAACTCTGCTTTTCAGCTAAGAGAAGAGCCCAGGTTTAGATGATGGAGTGCTTGGGTTTAGATTCCTAGTACCACTGTCGAGGATTTACAGTACTGTAAATCTAGACCAACATCATGTAAATCCATAGTAATGTAACTATATTTATTTCCCTCCATGGAGCTGTCTAGGTTTACACCAGTGAGAACAACAACAGTATTTGGCCCTTTAATATCTATCTCCAGATAATAAAAGTCATATGAGGGTTTCACTAAATATTTGGCAAACTTACTAAAACAAGTCCAACAAACTACGCAGGACGTAGATTAATTTCCGCCACCAGCATCTGGGTTCAGCATTATAATTAGCAGCAGATCTCCTAGTGATATGCAAAAAAAAGATGTTTATGTCAAATTGCTATTTCTTAGGAAAAAAAAAAAAAAAGAAAGAAAAGAGAGAGAGTGAGAGGGGGGTTTAATTGAATACCATGAAATCAGTCCACATTGCTAGCCTGGGTGATAAGCAGTCACTGCCAGAGGTGTTTATAGACAGCAGCTAGCAAAATTTTCAGTTACGTTATTCAGTTCAGTTCATGATTGTATAAGCATTGCAGAGGCATGGGGAACTTTAATTTGTCTTTACTTTCTTACCTCTCCTAATAACTGCTCTTCCCACTTGAAACTTCTTTTGATCGCTTGACATGTGAATCACGCTTGTTCACTTGGAGTCACTTAAGCTTTGGCTTTAAGTCAACTCTGCATGTTGAGTGCACCTCATACAAATGACAGGCAATGCTTAGAAAAGTTGGCATGGCAGCTTCCTCAAGCAACAGCCAAAGCAGGCATATCCACAGCCCAGTGAAGTCTCTGCATCCCCTGAACTGCCACAGCGGGGCTGTGTGTATGAGGAAGACAAAGTTCCTGTTGGTATTTTGGAACGTGGAGATCCCAGTTGCTGCCAAGAACCTGGGAAGGGGGGATAGAATGAATTATTCATTCTTCTGAAGAGGTTTGGTTTGAGCTCTGTTGCTAGAAAGAGATAAAGATCTATGTGTGGGCTTGATAAAGACAACCCTAGTCTTCCTGAGATTAGGGTGATTCTCTGTAACAAAAACAGAACTGCAAAGAGTTAATTTAACGTCAAGGAATTCTATGAATTTCTGGAAAAGACCAAATGAAACCACAGTCCAAAGTGATCAAGAGTAGTCCGAAGACAGATTTGGCAACTCTTCTAGACTGTTTTACTACAAAATGACCTTAGGCTTGTAGCTGTGTCACACACTTTGATCCTTCAGTTTGTGTGCTAGAGGGCTGTACTATGCCAGTGGCAAAGGATACTTTCACTCATTTATAACCTAGAGATATTAGGCATCATAAAAAGTTCAATATACCAGCATGATGATAATGTATCTGTTGTCTGCACTGCAAACTTCCCAGCTAGCATTCCAGGATTATTTGTCAGGCAGTAATTAGAATGATACATTTTAAATCTTCTGAAACGGTGCCAGGAAGAGAATTGCTTTCCATTTTGAGCAGTGTTAGTGGTACAGCTGGAAACACTGCCTAATGAAAATACTTTTAAACGTTGCTTGGTCTGTGTTTGGTCCCAACCTGTCTTTGCCAACACAGGCAATCTCTTATGTTCACCTTGCTGGGTTGCAGAAGAATTACTTAACAAGCTGCCAGTGCTAATCACATATATAGAAGAGTTGAGGTTTTAATGCCTTTGAACCCTACTGCAAAGAGCTCAAAACGGTATCAAAGTACCAAACACACAAAACGTTCAGGGGGATTTGTAGTTTTGCTTGATTGTCAGGGTAGAATGCCTTCTCCTGCAATCAGTGTGACCTCATGAGACACCCAGTGGATTCGAGCCCCAGTTCTGGATCCTAATTTATAGAGCAGCCATACTGATCAGGATTTTTGTCATCAGGATTTTAGTTCAGCATAGTAAAAAGTGGAGAACTGTCATTTTGGATCTATTACTTTTATGTTTCAGTCCAGAGATATGACCAGAAGATTGGTAGACTTGTCTGGATTCAAACTCTGGCAGAATAAGGATGAAAATCTAGTATTAAAGTCTGAAATATAGCTTAAAAAGGTTGATTTCAAAACATTGGTTACTGGACTTTTCATAAGGAACTTTAGTAATTTGTGATCAAAACTGCCATGTCTACAGTGAAACAGATCTTTATTTCATTTGTTTATAACCTGCACCCAGGAATGAAGGCTCTGGGTCAGATCACGTTACTGTGATTGGAGCATTAAATTACAATAGAGTCTGACTAGCTATGTTATCTCCTTCATGGAGAAGGAAGCTTAGGCTTCATAGTAGTAGTCTATTAATCCTGGGATTTAGAAAAAGTTGTTGAATAAACAGATGCCTAAATGGCCTCTTTCCTGTTCAAATCAGTAAGAAAAGCTCTTGGTGAAGTAGAATAGAAATAACTTGTCCATTTAAAATATTCTGATGCTATCTTTTTGTCACACTAGCGTTTCTCAGAGTACAAGTCAAATAAGTGTGCAGGAGAAAATTTATGTCTGTGTTTTCCACTAGACTAATCTTGAGAGTCCTGCCTTTCCAATAACCAGTCTTTGGGAACATTTTAATGGTTCATCACATCTTCTTTATACTGAATGCCAGGTCCTCAGCTGATGTAAAGTAGCACAGCAATGCTAACCTGTGCTGATTCACTATGACCTAGGGCAAGACTGAACGAGTTTAAAAGGGAGTCATGATCCTTTAGAGCAGAACCAAACATATGCATGTTGGAAATGGTTTCAATTCTTAGCTCAGTTTTGTAGTTCTCGGGAGTACTTGTGATGGCTGTCTCCAAAAGCAAGGATTCATGTGCTGCACTGTGATACCTGGTGTCACTAGGAAGTATTTGTGGGATAAATCCATCTGCAGTCACTCTTCGGCTCTTGATCTGGAGGTGGCACACTGTGTAAGTTCTTAAATATAGCTCCTGCCCAAACACTGAAATCTTCAAGGTCACCCTTCCCGTCTTTACTTTGGGTTATATGATCTCTAGAGTAGCTACAAGTGCTTCTGTGCTTCTCCACTTTTTTTTTTTTCCAACCACTTCTACACGGATCCTGCTGGAATCACAGAGAGGATGCTCACATGTATTGTGCCTTCAGGCTGCGAGAAAGAAACAGGGGGTACTGCTAGTGCCAAGGCTATTGACAACTGCTGGTGAATGAAGGTCCACTCTCAGTGCTGCTCCCTGTCCCTCGCTGGTTTTCATGCTCCCATCTTGGCAGTGCCCTCAGCCTTGCAGGGCATCTCTCCCTGGGCTGGCTAAGCTCCACAGTCTTCCTCTTGCCAGGGGTCTTGGCCTGGGGAACTGGAGGCCATCTAAGGGGCAGCTGTATTGACAGGTCTTATAGAATGATATCAGAAACTGTTAGGGGAGAAAATAGAAACAACCCACATAGTTTCTCCCAAGGAACTGGAGTGAATGCAGTTTGTCTCTCTATCTATCTATCTCATGGCAGAGCATAGAGGGACCACAACACCGTAAGTGGTGAAGAGGCTGAATGTGACGAGTTCTTTGATAGCAAGGTGACCTGGTCCTGGTTTCTCTTGCCCTACTTCGAGATCTGCAGTATTCCTCAGCACAGCCTGAGTGTCACTGCACTGTGGCTTCTGAGCCTTAGGGGCCAGTGCTACCTGTTGGGAGTGAGGTGGGGCAGTTCAGATGTCTCCTCAGGAGCCAGACCAGCAACAGGGTTGCTGGCAGCTCAGGATGCTGTTCATCCCTGTGCCCAGGGAGAGAGAGACCTTGTGTCTGTGCATTTGCGAGGTAAGGGTGAAAGATGGCTCTTCCGTATTCTCTTTTCTACAGAGCAAGGTGAGTCCCAATTTGGTAATTGGCATGCAACTTCATTCCTTCTGCTTTCTTTTCCTCTCTCTGTAGTGCAAAAATAGTATCAGTAACACATTTATATCCTCCAGGAAAGGTAACATGTGGACAATGTTGCGAAACTCCAGGTGGGAGCTGTGGCTGTCGTACAGAAATGACATATGTAAAAGTTACCAAATATACACAGAAGCTTTGAAGGAGAAAGGTGTGATTTCAGAGAAAATTATCTCGTGCTTCCTGAGACAAATGGGAAACCAGGTTGCTTGTCCCTCATGGGAGCTTTCATGGCACTGGATTACTTATGGTTAGCCCTGAAAGTCTTTATGTGAGGTAAAGGACACTTTTCCGATGTTTGGCTCTCCTTAGCTTTGCTAGGGAGATTGCTATGTATCTAGGTGCAAGTGAAGATTAAGATTAGGTCTAGTGGTGGCACAGGAGAAAGAAGAGACTGTGGGAGGACAGACCTTTCTGGAGGCTTTCCATGCTTCCATGCTTTGAGCCTTCTTATGTCCCCAGGACTGCTCCTGATCTGAGTGATGCTGTGTCCCACCTGTGTGGCTCAGCCCTGCTCGCTGCTGAACTACCAGTCCCTGTGAACTCTTGTCTTCAATATCTAGTGTACAAGGGGTGGGAATTATCCAAGGCTGAAGTGATATCATGTGTCACTGTAGCACATCAGGTCTCTCAGTAACTGAATGCAGTCTTTTCTCTCGAGAGCTTCCTTGCAGGCAGGGGCAGCTGCAGGAGACAGCAAGGAGCTTGGCTTCCCAGTGCCACCTTCCTACAGAGCTCACATGGCAGGCAATCACCTGCAAATCCTGCCCACAACAAACCCCATCTCCTTGTCTACAGATCTGAGCACATCCCTCAGTAATGCATCAGTTTGGAGACGTGAATTCACAGGCGTGTTTACATCAGGACAGGGCAGTTTATACCTCGGTTCGTTAACAAGTTAACATCTGTGTTGCAGAATTGTATATAGGAGAATTGGTTGCTCTGCAGATTACTGTGAACATCGCTCCATGGTTTCTGAGACAATTCAACATGCTTGGGCTGAGACCCCTGAGAAAAATTGTCTCCTTTCCCAGTTTCTGACGAGCCTTACTATGGGGGCAGGAGAGATGTGCATATGCCCAGCATTGCTATCCTGCTGATTGACAGTCGCAGTGTTTTGGAGCTGGACTGATGAGAAAATGCAAATGCTTTTGTGGAAAGCTTTTTTTTTTTCTTCTGGAAAACTGAGGTTTTAATGGTCACAGATAAAATGTTTCATTGTAAAGCAGGAATGTTCCCACTGAAGCCAGTGTCCTGTTTACTTCATGTGAACTGTAGCCTATGTTCCCATTCTCTTTGGTGCATAGGGCTTGGTTAGTTGGTCTACACATTCCATGGTGCACTGCAGCCAGGGACTCTAGCAGTGATGAGCTCGTCTTTTTCACAGGCAGTTCTGTATGATGAAGCACAGAACTCGGGCAATTAACCCACAGAGGACAGTGGGGTATCCAAACCCCAGTGCCTATGTGGTACTGCTGCTCTGGTATGAATGAAAAAAAAATTCTGTCTCTTATTTTTTCTTCCTTTTCTGACCCAATCTGGAAGAAAATTCATTTCAATAAAAATATTTTTTTTCCCAGAAGAGGAGCAAACAGTTGATAAGGAGGAAACATAATAATTATACAGAGGCAGCTATACAGATTGTCCATCTGTTGGCTCTTGTTCTGCCAGTGGCTCCTTTGTAATGTCAATCACTTGTCTGTCATTCAACAGAGAAACCCCCACTTTCATGAACCATGGCGGTGAATTTCAGTCTTACAGTAGGAACCGGTGAATCTTCACTTCAGCAGGAACAGGGCCCAGCCCTGAACTCATCCCACTCAGCCAGATACTCTCCAAAAGTTGTGATCTTTTCAGCACAGATTTTGTCTTCTTTCAGCTCGTTCTGCATATAGATGTTGGAGCATAAGTCAGCTCCTTAAATAAAAATCAAAGCAGAGCACTTGACTTCAGAAGAATAGAAGACCCAAAAGGAAAAAAAAAAAAGAAAATAAGAAAAAAAAAAAAAAAAGGCCGCTTAGGTAGTGGGTTGAACAGATGCCGTGGGTTGTTATAGCAACTTGAGTTCTAAAAACAGGAGAGAATACCCACATGCTGCCACATCTACTGAAGAACCCACACTCCAGATTTCAAAATTCAGGCACTGAGGAAACACTTATTTCCTATTAAAAAAAACCCAAAACACAACTAAAACCAGCACATAGGGCATCCTCAGAAAAATCCATATACATTATCCTATGAAAGAGAGGAGCTCTTTATGATGCTTTGAAAAAGCTTGTGGTATCACTTGTTTATGATATTTAAAGCAGTATCTGTGCAAGCCTGTATGCCTGTGTGTGATGTGGATTTCAACTTGCAAAGAGAATTTGAAAGCCTTCCAGCAAAACCTTAAGCATTCTGACAAAGAGTTTGTGGAGGGAATAACTGGCAGCAGCAGATACCAAGATGACAGTGAGCAGTTGTAACATCAAACCTGACACACCAGTTTTATGTACTTCTATTAGAAATAAGGACTCCTCAGACACTGACTGTCAGTGCAGGGAAAAAGCACTGATTAGTAGTAAATCCAGGAGATAAGGCTTCAGGCAGATATAAGGAAAGTTTTCATAGCAAAATATTGTGTTATATGTGAAAATGGGTAAATTAGACTGTGTTCTGGCAAAAGTATGCTTACTAAGGCCTAGGGAAGTGAATAGGTGTCTTTCTTGTGACTCAGCTGAGCACTGGCTCAGGCCTCATACTTGCACATGAAATACTGCTTGCTTTGGGATCTTTATCTGTTCCAATTTTATCTGAGTAATTTGTGTGGGAGTATAACAGCATGAAATGCTCCCCTGGAAAAGGCAGGGGACTTGAAATGCCACATTTGGTTATTATTCCATAATTTTATTTTGTGGGGTATTTTGTGTCAGACTATTTGTGCTAAAAGTCATCTCTGAATTCATGCCTTGAGTAACCCATCCTCCAGCTGGCTTCACGTAGGAAAAGTGGAGTGGCTTGCAACACCATGCTGAGATCAAAGTCAGTGCTTAAATAAAGGCCGGCTGCCCGGAAAGGAGCAAAGCAAGTGTATGGCTGCCCTTAACACTTGGAAAGCAACAGCTAGACAGGCAGGAATTTTTCCAATAGAAAGGTGGGACACAGCCATCAGTTTCTGCACTGTGGAGACAGCAGCCCTACTCCAGGCTGGGCCAACTAGCTGGTCACCAGAGGATGGCAGCCTAGGGGTGCTTGTGTGGGTGCCCTTGCCCCCCAGCTGGTGTGGAGCAGAGCCTGGGCAGCTTGAGGAGCAGCGTCAGCATCTGCCCTAACCCTGATTTCCTTTTCTAGCAGGCATGAGACAGCACTGGAGAGTTTTGTGGGGAGATTTATCAAATCGAAATGTACAAGTTGCATAGGTATAGCAGCGAGGAAGCTCATGTGTGTGTTGGAGAGAAAGTCCCCATTCACACCCATGGGAGTCCCCATAGGTAGGAGGTTTTGCCTGCATAGAGCTCCTTTGTGAGAGAGGGCTACACTGAGTTGAAAGGGTGGAGAGGTTCCCCTCTGACCCCTCCATTTGACTTCACCCAGCTCACCGGCCCATGCTGCAAAAGCAGTATTTGTGGCAGAGACCTGTATGTGTCAGCAAGAAAAAAACATCGCAGGGTGCTGTTGTATATGTGGCAAGAATGACAAGTCACAAGATCAATGGTTTTGTCTATGATTCCTCCCCTCCCTCTAGTTCCTAATGCCTATATTTTACTCTGTTGTACATTACTCTGTTTTTTAATGGGTGCTAGGGTATTTCCTTTTCACTCAAAGAGCTAAAACACCACTGCATGGACTGCCCTAAGGGCTCTTTGGCCTGCTGGGCCAGTACAGCTGGGTGATGGAGCTGGAGCGAACCTGCAAAGGACTGAGGCTGCAAGAGAAAGTCAGTGACTGCTACAGCAAACCCAAAAGTCACTCCTCAATGTCTTTGAACTTTTTCTCTCCTACCTTGCTCTTTCCTAGAGGTATAATTTTCAGTAGAAGCTAGCTTAGGCCAGCTGCCTTTTTGTACTCATCTTCCAAAAATAGTGCATCTGGTCAGAATTTTTCTTCTCCTTCCCTTTAATTCAGATATGGCTGAAAGACATTGCCCAAACATACCTCCAGTAGTAATAATATTTAATGATACATCTTCAGACAGAAAAGAATATGGCAGCTATTAAACCCAGAGGCAAATATTTTCTGAGTTATGAGTGTGAGAAGATTGAGTTATAGGTAGAATGTGAATGGTTTTGCAATCTTCATAGCAGGTGTTAAAACCAATCTGCTAAAATAATTATTTATTTCTCTTAAAGTATATAACCTTGGATTTTTAAAGCTATCCTAGAAGGAGCATAGAGGAATGTGTTTTCGTCTGTGAATAAATTAAGCAGGAGTTCCTGGAGATGGGGTGTGAAGGAGAGTTAATAGAGTTAGTGGAGGGAGGAAGTCTGGTTTTAAAAATTATATTTAAAAAACCCCAACAACTGGAAAATAAGTGTTAGATTTTTTTGATTTGTTGGTGAATGCTCAACCACTAGTGGAAAGCGGTCCATAGTACAAAGTCAAGTATAGATCTAGCACTGATATGTTGTGGAACAGCTGTCAGATTTAATTCTGAGAGATTTGAGACAAAATAGGCTTTAAGAGAGATTTCTCCCAGCAAACTGGCACTAGTGCTGTGTTAGAGGTGGTGCAGTTACTGTGAGCTAACTCACAGCTTCTGCAAAGCCTGTAAGTGAAAACTACCATGTAGTGCTTGCTCTTGTACTCTATAATGGATTTGTCAGAGAAGCTTTTCTTAATGGTCATGTCTGTCAGACTGGATGAGAAACACAGGGTTGTTTTTCCTATCTGCAGAATTCAATGTCAGGGATTCAAATGGGAATAAAAGAAACAGAGGTTCATGCTTATACAAAATCAACAGAGCAAAAGGAAGGTGTCAGCAACCACAGGTACACCTAGAGGATCAAGGACAGCTGCTGGGCAAGTGACCAATTTGGCCATGCTGTCCAAGGTGAGCTTGTCAGGTCTCAGCTGAACTGAGACTCCTCCTTTTGTGGGGGCACAGGGTCCCAGGGTCTAAAACAGGAAGGTCCCGCTTTGCACCCTGGAGGGAAGTTGCAGAGTAGGCCCCCCTTGGGCCTGGGCCTCTGCTGTAGTGTAAGCTGTCCCAGGTGCCTGAGCAGCAGCTCTTCTCTCTGTGACATGAAAGCCCCCACAGTGGAATGTCAGTGCTCTGGTAGTGTAGATCTAAGCAGTGCCAGGTGGGGAGCTGAACATTTCCATCTCAAGAAATGTTTCTGAGATGGGAAAAATAGAGACTGATGAAAGTTTCATTCCAAGAAAAACAAATCAGACCAAAGGGCACTCATGCAAAGGCAAATCTCTACTCGATGAAACCTTGATTTTATTTTTATTTTTCATGAACCATCTGTAGTTTCTTTCCCAATATTTCCTTTAGACCATCTCATTGGGACTGAGGAATAACATGGGAAGAAGGGTTTATCTGCTTAACAACTGAACAGGTCCAGATTCCCATTTCATCTCCACTGGAGGCAAGAAGATTTAATTGTTGATTTTCAACTATAAAATAGGATGCAGTCTTCCTTCTCGTGTTGGGTGGTAGAGTGCGGAAGGAAACAAAGACCAGATTTTGTCCTTGAGCTTACTAAAAACCCTTCTGAGCCTTCTTTGAAAATAATTCCTGGCACAGTCAGCTTTAAACCTAAGTTTGACTTTTTTTTCCTCTCCTTGTACCAAACATGATTAGAACATAGTATGGATTAATTGCTCTGCCAAATGTCATTCCTATAAATCAAATCTGTTTTCTGACATATGAGTGAGTGTCTGAATACTCCAAAGCCATTAAAAATATCTGCATAATTTTAAAACCTGCTAAATGTTGTTGTTTTCTCTCTCTCTCTCTTTTCATTCTTGGTACAGTATGGTATTTTACTCTGATGATGAGAAGTTGAATGGCAAGTCTCAGTCAAATGCATATTTTTTTTTTTGCAATCCAATCCTAAAATCTTGACAATGGCACTTACAGTGGAAATGCCACCAACTGTAAATTTACACACGGACAAAACTTGGCATCCCTAGTCAGCTCCTCTTTAGGCATAACTTGTGGGATCTCTGCCCACATTCTCTCTGCAGGAATTGGTGTTATCCCACTACTGAAATATTCATGTGGTAATGCTCCAGGTGTATAACAGCATACAGGACAAAGTCTCCAGCACTCATCCTACTAGTCCGTACTGTGTTTTCTGTGTAATATGGCAGAAGTAAGTGCCTGTGGTAATAATGACCACTCCACCACCTGATCAGCTGTATTGTGCAACTAGAGCTGGTGAAAAAGTACTGAGCACAACATCTTTTTTCTTCATTTGTAAAAGCTGATTCGACAGATCCAAAACAGTTTGTGGGACTTTATAATTTCTGCCAGTTCTTGAAAGGAACCAGCCACAGTGGTAGACAAATCTGTTCCTGGCAACCTGCATGGCTGCCCTCTTCTTGAGACCCATGCATTTTTTGGCAAGCTGCTGGGGAATGAGGTTTGCAAGCCGTGCTTTCCATACCTCTGCCTGTGGCCTCTGCAGTCTGTTCACCCTGGCTTGGGCACACTGTCAGCCCGGAGTGACTGGCCGCCTGTATGAGAAACTGAAAAATTCATTAGGGATCTCTCAAAATTAAACTTATTTTAGCCTTTTTTTCCTATATTTCCTCTTCTGGGATGGGGGAGTCACCTTCTAACAGTCCTTAGCTTGATTTAGAGGGGTTTTTATAATCTTTTACCAGAGGAAATCTGGGTTCCTGCTCACATTTGTCTCATGGTGCTCAAGGGCCTGGACAGAAAGACAAGTTGCTTTACGCTGGAGGGGGTACAGCAAAGGGCTACAAAGATGATTAAGGCTCTAGAACATCCCTCTTATGAGGAAAGGCTGAGGGACTTGTGTCTTTTTAGCCTGGAGAAGAGAAGACTTAGGGGCGATCTATCAATGCCTATAAATACTAAAAGGGTGGGTGTAAAGAGGAGGGGCCAGTCTTTTGTCAGTGGTGCCCAGTGACAGGACAAGAGGTAACGGGCACAAATTTGAACATAAGAAGTTCCACCTAAACACGAGGAGAAACTTCTTTACTTTTGAGGGTGTCAGAGCACTAGAACAGGCTGTCCAGAAAGATGGTGGAGTCTCCATCTCTGGAGACATTCCAAACCTGCCTGGCCACGTTCCTGTGAAACCTACTCTAGGTGGACCTACTTTGGCAGGGGGGTCGGACTAGATGATCTCCAGAGGTCCCTTCCAATCCCATATCGTTCTATGATCTGGCATCAACCTGGCCCAGAGCTCACAAACACCCGTGGGGAGCTCTCCTTGCTCAACTGGGTTTGTGAGAAGGGCCAAGGGGCCAGGGGAGCAAGTGCACTGAGGAATCCAACAGCTTTTCAGTTTTTCCTCTCAGACCTGCAGTTGCATCCTTTTGCCACAAAGGCAGATAAAAAGGTCTCAAACCATTTCAGAAAAAGGCCAGTCTAGTGAAGACAAAAGGCATGTTTCTTCTCCCAGCAGAAACTGCCTGCCTCTGAGATGGGCCTTCCTGATTTCCCCTTGTGCCTTCACCTTCAAGAGAACCCATCTCAGAGGTAGCTACAGTTCTTTCTGCTTTATGCCATCAGCACCCATCCATCTGGGGAGCCGGAGCAGCTGTGGTCCCTGGGGAAAAAAGGGACCCATCCTCTGTGTGCAACAGAGCAATTCAACAGCATGTGAGTCTGAAACCTGTTGTACTGAGTAAACTGCTAACTAGTGTGGGAGGCTCATAGTGTATTGTTTTCATCTGGGGACTCCAGTTCTTTAGATCAAACTCAGATAATTCAGTTCAAGAAGCCTTCCATGCCCACTGTTCTAGTATTTTGTTGCATTTTGTCTATTTGCCCCTCTTTAGTTAGTTTCCTTCAAAGGTCTGTCTCAAAGGAAAATGCTGCTTTGAAATTAAAAGCTGGAAACGTTTGATATTTCCAGTAATTTTCTACTTTTTTGACAAAGTTGCTCAAATTGGCTGAATTCTCAAGCAATTTTGATAATTCCATTTTTTTAAACAGATAAGTTAAAGAATCATTTCCCATTATACTTTTCAAACTATTTCTTATTGGTATAAATTCAAATAATAACCACCCAGCATCAAAGGGGATGACACACTGCTATCTGATGAAAATGGACACAGGGTATCATATATCCTGAGTATTATGTGGCTAAACATGATGCTATGATATCAAAAACCTGGAAATGACAATGCAAACCACATCTAAAATTGGACCTGCTGAATCAGTATTTCTCCTAGCCTATCCTGTGGAGAAGCCCTGGGATACAGCTCAGCCTGAAGTCTTCACTGGCATGATCCAATACCTCCTAGACTAAGGTTACAGGCCAGAAGTGTTTTTGTGGACAACTGTTCTTCCTTCACTTGTCCTGCTCTGGGGAGCCAGAACAAGAAAATAGAAGAGGTCTTGAGAAAGGCCTTATTAACATCAGCTGTCAAAGCCACCTGCATTTGTAACCCAGCAGCATATTTTTCTCATTGTTATTCTTTGTTTCATAAAGCATATTCTTCCTGCATCTTTTCAGCTCAAATTCCTGGTAATAGCCTGGGAAACCAAAGCAGATAGAAATACTTTTTAAGCAAAACCCCTCTTTTTATTCAAGAATGCAGTTTTGTCCAAGCAAAGGTGTTTAAGATAGAAAATGTTTTTATTAGTTTTTTGTCTTAAACTGAAAAATACTCTGTTATTCTGTAACTTTCTTTGAGCATCTGGAATAATGAAAGAAGGTAATTTTCAACTTGAAACAAAAGGACATGTCTTCTCAACTCTATTCTGCATAACAAGTACTTGAAAGATATAAAGAAACTCCCCCCAAAAACCCCCAAACTTGGTCAGAATGCAATTGTACCAAGGTGGTACAGTACTTGGCTGGTGGTGTGTGTTCCATACAACTTGGGGAAAACGAAGGTCACATACAGAAATGCTCAGGATGTACTAATCAGCTGTGAGGGAGAATGCAAACAAGCTACCAGTGGCTTGAAATTTCTAACATTTTGCCTGAGAAAAAGAAAAAAATTTGAGCTACTAAGGTTTTTCTTAAACTTAGTTTGATTAAAGCATTTCACCTCTTCTGCCTGAAGTGAACTCTCCCCACACTGCAGGGTTTTGCCACATGAGATACTGCTCCTTATGATTTTAGTACCTGTGAACTTTTAAATTGGCTGCTAATGGGCTGGCTGGAGCTCGATGGGAGTTAGGCAGGGGAGAAACAGCCTGTCAGGGCACAGCAATGCCCATTTTTCTTCCTGGGATGAGACCTTTTGCCTTAGTTTGGAAAGTCTTTCTGTTTTGGTTGGTTTGTTTGCATTTATTTATTTGTATTCTGGATCCCAGTAGTGCTTCTTTGGGAAAGAAAGAGAAGTCTTGGGTTTGGGTTTTTTTGTGTGTTCTGGATGAGACTGGAGAACTTGGAAGGCTGCACTACGTTAGAGGAGAAACAGTATTCTAATAGCTTCAACACTGTACCGCGTGACATCCTGGTCTCAAAGTTGGAAAGTCATGGAACACCTATGCTATGAAGACAGGCTGAGAGAGTTGGAGAAGAGTCTGGAGAAGAGAAGGATCTGGGGATACCTTGCAGCAGCCTTCTAGTATCTTAAGGGGGCCTACAGGAGAGATGGGGAGGGAGTCTTTATGAGGTAGTGTAGCGATAGGATGAGGAGTAATGGTTTTAAATTGGAAGAGGGTAGATTCAGATTAGATGTCAGGAAGAAATCTTTACTGGGGCAGTGGTGAGGCACCGAAACAGGTTGCTCAGGGGAGTTGTGGATGCCCCATCCCTGGAAGTGTTCAAGGCCAGGCTGGACGGGGCTTTGAGCAACCTGCTCTAGTGGGAGGTGTCCCTGCCCATGGCAGGGGGATTGGAACTTGATGGTCTTTAAGGCCCCTTTCAACCCAAACCGTTATATGATTCTATGATGTGTAATGTGAAAAGGAGTCCTCTTGCAGAAAAATAGAGGTAGTGATTAGGACATAGGAATGGTTTGTTGCATTTAGTAAGAGGCTTGAGTCCTGTATGGAGTGGATGCAAGCTGTTTTTTGTACTTTCTCTTTACAACCTTTCTTCCATGAAGCCATCTAAGATGGCTTCTTACAGCCATCTCTTCTGCAGAAGAGATGAAACCATGTATAAACCAGAGAAGCTGTGCACAAGGTGTCTGGGTTGCTTTTTGCTAGAGTCAGACCTGCTTCTTCTGTCAGGGTGCTCTAAGCAAGCGAAGCAGGAAGAAGCTTTTGTGTGTTGGGTAGAGCAGATATAGATGTTAATCTATTCATTTTTAAGCTATCTAGCACTAACTAGGCTGGGACAGGTACTCTGCTGGGATGGAGGAACCCTTTTGAGGCTCACAAGGAGAACATGGGTTCAGGGAGCTTCTGCACTGTGCCTGCCCTGTTGGCTTTCCTCTACCCTACATGTACAGACAAGGACAAGGAATTGTAATGCTCTCTAATGGCTGAACTTGGCTAAGGGCCAGTTCTAATTTAAATTCCTCACCAAACTACTTTGTATAAGCTTATTTTTTCCAGTTCCTCTCAAAACCAAGAAATGGTTCAACAAAATCTGGATGTTTTAACCTTAAAATTTCTTTGGTCTTTAAATAAGGTAGTGCTGAGTATGGGGAGACCTGGTAGAGGCAGAGTTGGCTTGCTGCTCTCTGACAGCAGGTCTGCAGAGCTCCTGAGCTATTGTTAGCATGTGGTTGTTGTGGGCTTGTTACAGCTATGTGAAAACAAGGGTGTACTTATTTCTTGTCTCAAGATCTCTCAGAGCTGTGTTTTGAGAAGCCTGAGAGGTATATTGATGATGAGGGCTATAGCAAGATGAGATAAAGCTAAGGCTTTTAAAACAGATATTTTTTTCTCCTGTCTAATCCAAGCTCTTTCTGCCAGGAGGCTGGCTTTTGATTGCAAAAGACAAGCCCCCAAATGCTCTCTGTCAGAAAATAGATCTGAAATCCTCCTATGGCTCGCACTAGTGCCTGGAGGAGGAGAAGGGTCTGTGTCTGTGAGGTGGAGTTCTGCAGATGGCAAAGGGGGGCCTAGCATGAAGAGAGAGAGGAGGGTCAAAAATTGTCAGCTTGGAAATAGGAAAGCTTGAAGCATTTTTGGGGCAGCTGTTCAGATGATTGAAGAAACTGGTGATTATTTAATACTGAAAGAGAACACAGCTGTGTAGTGGACTAGGGCATGAGGAGTAGCCAGTGCAAGTCTCTACGAGGCGACAACACTGCTTTATCCAGCACTACAGTGAACATGTCTAAGATGATGGATGTGAATCTGCTGCTTCTCTGTGAGAACTGCACTGATGTTTGGAGGAGGAATCTCCTCAGAAGGTTGACAGTTGGTTTTGTATGGAGTGACTAAGCAGATAGAAGGGAAATTCATCCATGCATCTGTGTGAAGGCATGAAAGTTTAAGGTGGGAAACCTGTATTTAGTGTTTTTCTGGGGACTAGGGGACTAGTACTTTTAAGCCTCAAGTATTTTACTTTCAGAAAAGTGTTTAAATTGAGAAGCTTTATCTCTTGAACTGAAAAGTAGCAAAGCATCCACAACGTATGATATCTGGAAGTTTTAAACAAAGTGACAGTCATCACCACATAGGTTATGATCCTAGAAAAAATGGTGATGACATGAAGGACAGTGATAGGCTGGCAACCACAATAGGGTCTGAGCATGGTCAGGGAGGTGCTGGACCTCGCTCCCCCGTAAAAGTGGCAGGAAAACTAGCCCAGCTAAAGTGCATTTACACAAATGCACGTAGTATGAGCAACAAACAGAAGGAGCTGGAAGCCATTGTGCAGCATGAAAGCTATGACATAGTTGCCATCACGGAAACGTGGTGGGATGAATCAAATAACTGGAGTGCTGCAATGGATGGCTACAAGCTCTTCAGAAGGGACACGCAAGGAAGGAGAGGAGGAGGGGTAGCCCTGTATGTTAGGAAGGGATATGAATGTGTGGAGATAAATGAGGGAAACAGTAGAGTTGAGTGCCTGTGGGTACGAATCAAGGGGAGGACCAACA
>JAOQGH010000077.1:28310531-28362382 GCA_025769975.1 Gallinago jamesoni | reverse complement strand
ACCTGCTGTAGTGGGAGGTGTCCCTGCCCATGGCAGGGGGGTTGGAACTCGATGATCTTTAAGGTCCCTTCCAACCCCAACCATTATATGATTCCATGATTCTCTGCTCTGAAAGCTGCAAAGACCTCCTGTATCTTCTAGACAGGCTGAATACTATTCTTCTGAATGTCTAAATTGTACTTGTATTACCTTTCCTTTTTCTATGGATGCCAGGTTATTGCCATGCATTTGACAAGAGCTGCAATTTAACCCAGGAAGTCAGGCTACTACAGGAAGCACAGCCTGTCTATTAAGTGGTGTATTTTGCTGTGGGTTTGTGTTAGATTACAGGCACTTATTTTAATCTTCAGGATATCAAATGGCCCAGACATCCTAATCTACAAGATTTTTTCCTCTCTTCCCTTATGCTCCGAACCATAGAGAACTACCATCTGTTCCCAACCCTAGGTCTCATGGAGAAACATACCATGTTCAGAACATGCCTGTGCTGGGGTACCAAACCCAGGACAGCCTTTTTTAATGAGACGATGTTTTCTCAGATTGTACTGCCCGCTATAATGACACTGTAAATATGCCTGTAATGCAGATACTCAGTGGGAGAAGATGCTGGATTCAAGTAAGCTTATTTGTAAAAGAAGACACTTTGACTTTCAAGTGTTACCTTTCCCTTCTCTAAAATGGGAATGATGATATTTCTTGACCTTTCATTACCTTTGAGGTCAGATCTAATCTTAGAAAATGCTTGATGACAATAGCATTTGCTTTTTTTCCAGCATGCAGTTTAGGAAACCACTGAATTAGACTCCTGGGTTGAGGACAGGGTTTTGAGATGGCTGCCTTTGCTGAGCACAACGTGAAAGCTTCCTCGTTCAAGGGTGCCAATTGCAAATGAAACAGCATCTCCTGCCTGGCCGCAGACACACATGCTCCTCCAAATGGAGACAACTGCTCTATGCTAATGGATGGCTGCAGCTAATTTGTGTGATTTTCTGATGATGAAGAGAAACTGCAGTGACTCCGGTCATTGTGATCTTTTGGTTTGGTGTTTGTTGTTTTTGTTGGTTTTTTTTTTTTTTAAATTCTGCTTTGTCCTTAAGTCTGAATTTTCTTAGCTAATTTGCCACATGAAGGTGCAAAGCTTCTGCCTTGCAATTATTCAGTTTTGAACACCACTAAAAACATTCTGGTCAACGAATGCTAAATTTCCAGTAAAAAGTCAGTACCCTCCTGAAGTGGCAACCCTTATGGTGAAGAACCACAAACCCATTTGTCCTGGCCAGATGCTTTCATCTCCTTAGTTCAGCTGAGTAAAGGATTCCTATGGTTCACCCCCACCCCCTCCCACTACTTTGTTTACTAACACAGTAGTAGGATCCAAGATTGAGGGGGTAAAAGCTGGTTTCTCTCTGTTGGTTTTTTTTTTTGCTTTCTTTTTCCCTGCTTTTGAGGACATGACCCTTTCACATAAATGCTTTTTGCTTTCCCAAATTCTGGTCCCATTGTGGAATGTATGGAGGCAGCAAATAAACGATACTTAAAAATGGCATAATTACATTTTCAGTAAATATGAAATTATCTTATTAGTGTTGTAATGAAAATACTATCCACCCGCTCCCAGGAGAAAAGGCAAACAGTGGATCAAATACCGACAAAACCCAATAATAAACAATGTGAGCAATTAATGCTTTTGGTATCTGCTGTGACAATAAAACCTTGCATTGGCTTTATAGAGAGTGTCTGTACGAGAAATCCATGCCTGGTTCCTTTTGGATTTTGGTGTTGCAAATTCTTGCAGCAATGCAAGTTTTCTGCATCAAAGGTGACCAAACAGACTTGTCTGCCAAAGGAGGGAGGAGGGCCACTACAAACTGGATCCAGTTCTATGTTAACTGCTTTTGAGAAGAAGGTAATGAGCATGGGGAAGAGATGATTCTGGGGATGGCTGGGAGGGAGAAGGGGTCAAGTACTTGGAGGAGTTGCTGCCTTACACTTCCTCTGAATGTACAGACCCTTGACGCTCCTCAGCTGAGAAGGGACAGAGTACTGGAAAACATAAAGAATAGCCTATCTTTGAGGGCTGTCACATGGATGGCAAAATGTTGGTCTCATTCATGTCTCTTGTGAATGGTGGTGGCTGGTGAGCAGCAGGACAAGGAGCAGAGCAGCCACTCTGGATTTCTGTACCTTAAAGAGAATCTGACTTGCCCTTTTTAGTGAT
This sequence comes from Gallinago jamesoni, assembly GCA_025769975.1. NCBI lineage: Eukaryota > Metazoa > Chordata > Aves > Charadriiformes > Scolopacidae > Gallinago > Gallinago jamesoni. The sequence goes on along the minus strand of JAOQGH010000077.1, from coordinate 28,360,164 downwards.
ACTTCCCACCAGGAGCTCTCCTTTCTTTGATGTTCTGTGGAGTTTTGCTATCCCTTAGTTATGCCTGAGACAAGAAGGAGCAGGCTTTTATTATGGGAGAATCGTCTGTTTGTGGATGTCCCGCTGTAGGTCTGTCCCTAGCTGAAAGGCTTCTGGACAATAGAATCTGCTCCCAGGACAAGCACTGGGGAGAAGGCCAGGGTCACACTTGAGGGTGTCTGCTGGGATTGTGCCATGCCCGTTCACTTACAGCAAAAAAACTAAACCTAGAAAGAAGGGCACGATTTTAATGAATATGGGAGCAAGTAGGAAAATGCTAGTCTCATGTATCCTATTGAATGGATAAGAGGGAATACCAGCTAGTTAAAAAAAGCCCCACTGTTGAGTACTTATGTAGAACAAAAAGATCCATGTGCAGTAATGTCAAAGCGGGAAGAATGCAATTTTAATATAAGCTATTGCCAGTATGATGTTAAATTAATTTTTTTGTTGTTATATTAGGTGCCAAAGAATCCAAGGACTCAGCCAGAGAACAGCCTGTTTGGTTTAGATTTTTTTTTTTACAAAATTTGAAAAGAAAATATTGTTCTCTTGGCATTAGAATAGCTCAGGAAAAGAGTAATGAGTGATTTAAGATGCTCTATAGGCTGGTCCTCAGCATTTCTCACTTACATGGACCAACGTGTTTGCTCTTAAATTTCTGATTAATTATAATCATATTAGAGTTGAGTTCCATATCTTTCAGAAACAATAGTAAGATATCAAAGGGAATGCATGTGTCTATACACAGACAATTCACTGCTGTTAGTATCAGAGCACTAAAACTTATGTTATGGGTTCACACCCTCAACAGTGCTGAAAAACAGGGATGTAATTATTAGCACTGTAAAAGTAGAGATTCAAGGCCTAACAACTAGGACTGGTAACCCCTGGGGAGATGAGGTGCTTGGCTGACACAGAACAAAAACTTGTACTAAATGAAAAATGAAGTTGAAAGAGCTTTTGGCCCTTTGAATGTGGTGCTATACAGTGGTGAAGAAGACAGGGAGACTGTGAATAAACCAGTGACTCTTTTGCATGAAGAAGAGCTTTCTCAAGCCTTTCCTTTATGTTCTTCCTCTGGTTCTGGCTTGGAAGGAGAAACCCTGTGCCCACTGGAAACAATGCAGTGCATTAGTAGTTCTGGGATGTGGTAATGATGGAGGTAGAAGTTTCCTCTGGGCTAAGGTGCTGAAGACATTGTGCTAGCAAAAACAGATGACGCTAAGAAGAGGTGAGCCTCTTCAGAGAAGAGTCCTAGCAGACTTGCATGCATCTTAAATGTGTGCCTGGTAGTGAATGTGCTGCAGAGGAGACTTGAACATCTGGTCACTTCATTCTAGTATTTCTTAATTTATAAGCATATGAAAATTTGAACATGATATTCGAGATAAAGTTACCAATCTGGTAAGACTGTCATTCCTCATGAGTGAGCATTGTTCTTGTGAATATGGGATGGAACTATTACCGTATCAGCTGTGTCTGTAGCTCATTAGCAATGTACATTTCTGAGGTGGAAATCTACTTCATTTATGACTTTAAACTTGGTGAATGAGTGTCCCAAACTCTCAGCTACTGCCTCTCTCAGAACACTGCAGAAGTGCTATGTATCCAGGAAAGTCTGTTCTCAAAAAGTATTCTACACGTGCACTTTGAAGAGCGGCTGATTTCTTATTTTAAGAGCCAAAATGTTTGCAGACAAACTGTTTCATGTGTTGTGTTCCTGGTGCATGAATATGCTTTATAGAGCACCATTTCTCTGGGAGAACAGAGTTGGAAAAGGGGTAGACTATCTCCAGGATCGTCAGTACCAACCTGTAACTCAGCTGAGAAGACCTCTCAAAGTCTTGACAGAACCTGAAAACAAATTAAGCTGGTGCAAGAATAGATGCCTGCTTTTAGTGGTTTTTTTTCATGGGAAGAGAATGACCCTGTTAATGAACATTAGCAGTACTAACTTCTGGCAGTCCTGACTGAGGAAACAAAATCCACCCAATGTATACTTTTATTTTTCTTGTCTTTAAAAGTAGACCAAATGTTTGGTATTACTGCTTTTGTTTAAAACTCTGCCTCCCTGCCTATCTGTCAGCTGAGATGTAGGCTATGGCGTCGTAAGTTCTTGTGTGATGCCAGCACCCTAACTGTGGCCAAAGGCTACATCTGCCTGTGGGATGCTGGCAGGTGCCCTAGGGAGATGCTGTGTTTACAGACAGCTGAGGGTGCTTGAGGTACTTGACATGACTTGCCGTGTTGCAAGCTAGAGGTTCCAAAGCAGTGCTGAGGTGACTCACTTATCAGCCTCTATATGCTGTGTGCTGGTGGTGTCTGTCCTGATTAGTGGGGAGGCAGCAATGGCCGTAGACAAGCTCTTTTCTCTCCTTTCTTATTCTGTCTTCTTCCAGAAGACGTGATGCCAAGGTATCTTGTTACCTATATAAGCTGTGAGGCCTAAGTGAGACAGATGCTTGTTGTTGAAGGAAGCCCTTTAAGGCAGAGGGTGTATGGCATGGCATGTGTGTTTGGCTCAAAAAAGTCTCTCTTGCTGGCTGTGGGCCAGCTTCCTGTTGTGATCCTGGCCACCTTTCCACCGTGACTAGCAGCCCCTCCTTTGCACCTGGCAGCAGGGTTGAAGTGGGGACATCATGCTGGTATCCCTAGTACGACAAGATGAACTCATGAGTGCTTTGAAGGGAGGAGGACTTAAATGCACAAAGGATTAAAAAGTTAACCATCTGATTCTGTGGAGGCCTGAAGAGACATCAAGCCTGAACTGACTCCTTAAGCTGCTGCTTTCAGATTTTTCTCTTTCTGTGAAATATGGAGAAGTAGAGCTAAGGTTTACTGTGACAGTTTGGAGTTGGGATGAGTGCTATCATTCCTATCACACACAACCAAGCTTTTGGCCCATATTTCTGCAGTTATTACCCAAAAGAATGCAGTGTTTGATTTCTCTCCCTCTCTTTTATCCCCCCCACCTTGTTTTTTTTTTGTGCATGTGTGGGGGTTTTTTTTGTTTTGTTTTGTTTTTGTTTTTGTTTTTTTTCCTGGAGAGTGAAGCTTTGTTCATTAATGCTTATCAAGACCCTGACTGTTTCTGGAGAAAAGTTTTTTGGAAAGTGTCACATTATATAATAATGCCTTCCCCCCCCTCTTCTTTAAGTTGCCACTTGGTGCCATGCATGCTCAAGTACTGGTCAGCCAGGCAGGAATGCCAGCCAGGAGAGGAGCCTTTTGGATCAGTAAATTTGGTCTGTTTTCAGGGCAGAAAAACATGTTTCTCCTCCATCTTTGCCCCATAACTAAATTAGAACAAACTAGAAAAGAGAATTCTGTTAATCAGAATAGTCAATTGGGGAATCATTAGCTCTGATTTTAAACACTATTTGTAATTTGCTTTAGGGTCTGTAGCCTAATTCTTTCCTTTGAGTTAATTAGAATATGTTTGAATGTGACAGACATTTCCAAATCTTCCCACAATCCAGGAGGAAGGGTAGATTTTTTTGTCATCCTCCATCAAGCACAGAGGCTCTGACCGCAGAAGAATTTCACTACAGTGCTGCAAGGTTGTTTACCTTAGCTCCTTCACAAAAGATAATCCAACAAATTACATTAATTATAAACCAATATGTTCTGTTCAATTCCCATATGAGCCAAACCTGGGTATGAGCATCTGCTCTTATTTTCTGAGTTGGGTTTTGAGGACAAGACTCACAACAATGCGCAATCCATAATTAACAGAAAAATTAAAGATGCAACATCCCTTGCATCCTGCTTTTTGAAGCAGCATGTTTAAAAATATACATGCACTGTCCTGGCAGTTCTTATTCAACATAAAAAAAACAATACTCTATTGTTACCCCTGGTGTGTTTTTGTTTGTTTAAAATATTTACATTTATGTTAGGCTTAAAATAAACATGTAAATACTTTCCATAAGAAAAAAAAAAGATTCATAATTCCCTCTTGTGCTACATTTTTTCTTTTCAATTGTTTCTCTCCCTCCCCCCAAAGATGACCTCTTTTCATAAAATGTGGTTTATTCTGCATTAAGCATATTGTTTTCTTTATGAAAAAAGGACTGGTTGGGCTTCTTCTTATTTTATTTTTTTAAGTGGCATATTTTTTCAGTTTCATTTCATAACAGGAAACAAAAGAGAACGTGATTGTTTGACCTGGTTAACAAAGAAATATTTGGCTAATAAAAATCCCATTAGCACGATGCCAAGTTCTGCTAGTTGTTTATGGTAAGCATGCCTATACAATTATACTCTATTTGCATGTTGAAGGAGTGCAGGAAAGAGTGCTTTTGTGGTTTAGGCACTAGACTGGCACTTGAGATAAGAGATCAGTTCCCAGCTGTGCAGCAAACTGACTTTGAACAGCCAGCAAATTTCCATGACTTACTTTTGCAGAAGGGATTAATAACACTTCTTTTCTCCCATCTTCCATCTTGTTTCTGTAGAGACTGAACTCTCAAAGGCTGTTTGCCCCACCATGTAGCACTGGCCCTGTTGTGGGCCCCCACTCCTTGACCAAGGTGGGATAACTGCATTGCCTTCACCTCAGAATCCTGCAGGAGCAGGACTAAATTCATAACTCACTCTAGGGGATTTATTAATTGGTGCTTAATAGAGCTCATGCAGCATAAATGGTATAAAAGATTATGTAGTTGGTACTATCCATTCCCATTGCAGAGAGGAGGAACTGAATTTCTTGATAATGAAGGTCTTTCCTTTATGCCTCCCATTCCTTGGGTTTGCCCACGGCCACATCTGATGGTGCTGACAGCTCCATGGCCACTAGCTGCTGTGGAGCAGCCTGTTGGCTTGCCCCAGCCCTGGTCTTGCCCATCCTGCCCACAGGTGTCCTCCTTGCTGGAGACCCCTGCATTGCTGCTGGAGACAACAGTATGGTTGCTGTCCTGTTGTAGTCATGCTTCTTGTACCGCCGTGCTGTACGACAGCCTCTGTAGGCTTGCTGAGTTTCCTGCATTTCATGCACAGCCTTGTTTTAATGAATAAATAATTGACAAGAAAACAATAGAAATTCATTAATTGGGCGAAAAAAATAACATGGAAAAGCTTAACATGTTGCGAAGCATTTCTTCTGGAAAGAGAGAGAGAGGGAGCATTTCTTTGAAAGCCAAGACATGTAGCCCCTAGAAGTTCAGAGATGTTGTTTCTGTTCCCCGAGCTTTTTTGTTCCCCTGAGACTTGCAGCATGGATCCAGCTGTGAACACACTGCAGAGAGCAGGATGTGGTGAACGAGAGGGCTCTGTGGGCTCCCTGCTTGGCAGCACAGTTGGAGCTGGTGGGGCAGTCCAAGGAAGAACCGCGGGAGCTTTTCTGGAGTGACTGGTTGGTGCATAGGATTTTGCTTGTTTAGCCTTGCTTGGTGGAAGGTCCCTGAGCCTGGGTGTAATGCTCAGGAACACCAGCTTCTGCTAAGCACTCAGATCCTCTGGTGTTCTTGGTGTTTCAAAAGCAGGAAAACTCCCACCCAGGTAAGGGGGTAAGCTCGGTGTTAAAAAGCAGGAATAAATTCTCTGAGCATTAAATGTTGTGGTGTTTAGGTACAGAGCTGGCTGGTGAGCTCTGATACTGGACATAAGAGGTATCATGAGTAAAAGGTATGTGGGAATTGAGGGTGATGCTGCTGCTTACAGGAGGGAGACCAGGCCTGATAAGGGATGGCACCCAGGGAGTTTCCCATCTCCTTTCTGCGAGGCTGAGGAAGGAGCACTGGTGTGGGGAAGAGCCCCTTGCATCTGAGGCAGCCCCTTGTGTGGGGCCCATGCCACCCACAGAAGTAGGGCTTGTTCAAGCTCCTCCTGCCCCTAATGGATAAGTGGTGTCCCTGGGGTTAGGTCTTCAGGCATGATTTCCTTCAAGCAATATCTGTATTTTCCTGGACTGTAAACAGGTAACTATAATGTCCTCAGCAAGAGAAACTTTCAGAGAAAGGCACATTTCAACCTTCCTCCAAATTCAAAAAATAATCATCAGACAGTTCTCAGTCATTCTCACATCTTTGATTGCTTCTCCTCCCACTTAGAGTGCTCCTTGAATTCTGGGACACGCACATGCCAAAACCTCTTCCTTTGCAGGGAGAATGAAGTTTTCAGCTGCACAGTTTGCAGTGCGCACTTGAGGAAAAGCCTTCTGCCTTCAGGAGAAAGATGTGTGTTCACAACATAGCTAAGGCATGTGCTGTGCAGCAGCCCTTGCTTGGTAGGACTCCGAAAATGACTTCAAAATGGCACAGTGTGAACGCTGCACGCCCAACGTGTGATATTAAAACACTTAGAACTGGATCAAATCAAACCCAGTTTTCACCACAAATGCGCAGAGACTGTTCTTCTTGTTTGAAGACTCTTTTCTTGCCAAATTCCATCTTTCCACACTGAGCTGCTTAAAAAAAAAAAAAAAAGCCGTGTGTGTATATATTTATCTAGCTGAATGGTTTTTTTGATCACATTTTATACAAAAATATTGCCTTTTGGCAGGGAGTCAGCTAGTAGGTGTTGGATTCAGAATGTATTGTAAAGTTACAAGGGACTACAAATGACATTTACACCCCATAAATCTGTAGGGAAGTATTAGGGTCAAAAAATCAAGGCCTTCAAAGTTGGGAAATGACAGAATTAATAATTGAATCAAGTTCTTTGTGTGTCTGTGCATATATGTGTATTTATAATCATAGTTACATGACTGGTTTATGTATTTTTTTCAATTCCATGAGACCTCTCTCTTCTGATGTGTAGGTGGTTATCCAGTCTTACTTGAACCATATGTTAATTTTTACCACCAAAGCTCTATGGAAATATCTATACATGTCTGTGCTGAGAGTGGGTCAAGGTCATGAGACTCTGAAGTCAGGACTATGCTGACAGGGAGACTTGAGTACCAAACCTGGTGAAATGGGTGGCTACCCCTCATGTGATATCTTGTGTGGGGTCCCAGGTACATGCAGGGTAGGGGGGTACCATAGCCTGATGCTTTTGCTATCCCTCAGCCGCAGAAGCTGGAGGCCGTTGTAGGTGGTAATCACAGAATCAAGGATGGTTTAGGTTGGAAGGGACCTTAAAGATCATCTAATTCCAAGCTCCCTCTATGGGCAGGAACAGCTCTCAATAGACCAGGTTGCTTAAAGCTCCATCCAACCTGGCCTCGAACGCTTCTAGGATGAGGGCATCCACAACTTCTCTGGGCAACCTGTTCCAATGCCTCACCACCTGCATAATGAAAAATTTCTTCCTGATATCTAATCTAAATCTACCCTCTTCCAGTTTGAAGCCATTACTCCTCATCCTATCATGGCCTGCCCTTGTAAAGAGTTCCTCTCCAGGTTTATTGTAGGCCCCTTTAAGATACTGAAAGCTGCTATAAGGTCTCCTCAGAGCCTTCTCTTCTCCAGGCTGAACAACCACAACTCTCTCAGTCTGTCTTCATAGGTGAACTGCTCCAGCCCTCTGATCATTTTTATGGCCCTCCTCTGGACTCCAACAGGTCCACATCCTTCTTGTGTCCTTCCCAGGTGGATGCAGTACTCCAGGTAGGGTCTCACCAGAATGGAATAGAGGGGTAGAATCAGCTCCTTCAACCTTCTGGCCACTCTTCTTTTGATGCAGCCCAAGATAGGGTTGGCTTTCTGGACTGTGAGCATGCATTGCCAGCTCACGTTGAGCTTTTCATCCACCAATACTCCCAAGTCTTTCTCAGGCTGCTCTCAATCTAGCCTCTGTCCAACCTGTCTTTGTGCCTAGTATTGCCCCAACTCAAACGCAGAACCCTGCACTTGGCCTTGTTGAACTTTGTGAGGTTTGCAGAGCCCCACATCTCAAGCTTGTTCAGGTCCCTCTGGATGGCATCTCTTTCCTCCAGCATATTGACCAAACCACACTGCTTGGTGTCATCAGCAAACTTGCTGAGGGTGCACTCAATCCCCCTGTCCATGTCTCGAACAAAGATGTTAAACAGCACCAGTACCAGTACTGATCCCTGAGGAATGCCACTTGTCACTGGTCTCCCCTTGGACATCGAGCTGTTGACCACAACTTTTTGAGTGCAATCAGTCAGCCAGTTCCTTACCCACCAAGTGGTCTATCTATCAAATCCATGTCTCTCCAATTTAGTGACAAGGATGTCATTTGGGACCTGTGAAGTCCCAGGCTCCTAGAGGTGCAAGAGAAACTGAGATAGCAGTTTGGTAATGGGGAAACATAGATATAGCTGGGGAGCAGAGTGTGAATTTGTGTAAGTTGTGGTCCTCTGGGACCTACAGATATCTGCAGGAGTTACTGAAAAGCCTGCATCTTGGATAAATAAGTCTGACTGGATTTCCCATGAATGCATATACCCGAAGACAGAATGTATTAGGGTTTCTCAGAAAAAAGCTGCAACAATAGCCCAAATTTAAGAAGAGTATGAGGGTGCAGTAGCTCTAAGCCTGTGCAAAGAACCCCTAGCCTATCTTTGAAAGAAGTTTTTCTTTTTGCTAAGTAACCTTCAAAGACAGCGGTCCTCTAACCTCCCATAGAGGGCTTGTTAAATTACCAAGGTACTATTATATTTTTTTCCTTCCTAATCGTAATGAAAGTGACGTTTGCTGTGAATCTTGCTGTGCTATCCCTAATAATGCTTGAGAGGTTCAATGTCTTTTTCATAACCTTTTTTGGAAGAGCCTTATCATGTAATCTGTTGCTTCTAAACAAAGGTTTACAATGAAAGCTGTCACTTGGAGCAGAGAGTCAAAAAGTGAAGGCATGTCTGTGTGTTATTTCATTGGTTCTGCATTGCAGAACCTTTTGGAACCCACCACAACTCAGAAGGAAAACCTTATAAAGCATTTTTATATTATTGGATTTTGGAGTTATTTTCAGTTTGGGGGATATTAGGTTTCTACATATTATAGTTGGCTTAAACTTTCTTATTTGCTTGAGGTTTTCTCCTCTTAGGATAATTTCTTTTAATGGAATTCCTCTTTTTTTTTTTAATTCTTTCTATTTTAAAGCAATGTGTTCATTACACTTGGATCCTTATTTTGGAGTCACTTCACTTACTGGAGGATTAAATGGCATTTCTACATGTGTAAGGAGTTTAACAAAATTGAGTGGCATTTATTGAATGATCTTGTTTTTATTTATTCACAAAGTGCACCAGGATATTACTCTCTAAGGCTCAAGTCTGATTTTTATCTGAGGTCCTGGCCTGAGCAAGAGACAAAAACAAGGGCAAATTAAACTAGAACCTCGAACCTCAGTAACAACTCTTTAAAATAAGCTTCTAAAGTAAGTTAAAATGGAGCAAAATGGAAGAAACCTAAAAGAGAATGAGGAAAACCAAGCTCTCTCACAAATCAGTAAGAGGAAAGTCGGTGATGGTGTGATTGAGGGTAGAATTAGCCCCATCTGCCAAGTGCCTCTGAGCAGTAGGGATGTCACCTGCCACCCACTCCTCAGGAAGGCTTTAGGCCAGACTCTGACCTGATTTTCACCCTGTGCAACACTGACTGCAGTCTGTCTGCACAGATACAAGTTAAAGAAGAATTTGACTGGGTGGGTTTCTAAACATAAGTAAATAAAGGAGTACTGCTTCTGGTTTCTGTTAGCTCTGAAATGTTGTTTGCCTCATGTGATGGTAACTTCCTTGCAGTGCTTGATAGAGGTGCCAGGCTGACAGCCCTGGGCAACGTGTCCCTCACAGCAGCTGTGCGAGCTTTACCAGGCTTTCACAATAAACACTCCTCCCCACCAGCCAGTTAGTTTGGTCCTCAGGGTCTCTACTGAGACTGCCATAAACTAAGACCAAACTTCTTAATCTAAATGAAATAATATGCAATACTGCAGTGTGGGAATACGAAACTAGCTGTCCCTAAAGCCGAGTGGCTTCTCCTGATAATTCTCTAAAAGGATACAGGTACCTCTCAGGGATGGCTGTGCTGCCTCATAATCTGCAGCTCATGAAAATCACCACAGGACTATTAAACCAAATATACATTAGAGCAGCACAGAGATTGTCTTGGGTTTTTTCTCGTGGCTTAGGAGGGTTTCGAATATGATGCAACTCATACTCCCTGCACTGAATGGCTCACAACACAGGGAAGAATTTGACTTGTATGAAAGCATTTGTAAGGTCTTAGGCAACTAAATTAATGGCTCCAGCTCAGATACCAACACAATGGAGAGAATCTTTTTTGCTACTAGCTTCTCCTGGAGAAGCCGAACTGCCTAGATTTGATGACCACATGGGGAGGCTGGCTCCTGTGGTACCAATGACTTCAGGAAAGTGTCATAAATTTCCCCCCTAAGCTCAAAACTGCTCATCTAGGTCCTTGATAGATGTGAATGCTCTGATCCTCTGTGGGGCTGCTTTGCCATTGTTGACATGTGTTTCTAGAAACCAGTGACTGCTTCAGTCATACTTGAGCTTTTTATCACTATAAAATATACTGTGCCCATTTTATTGCATTTAGAAAAATTAGTCTGTTCTAAACCAGCTGGCTGTTTTGAGGGTGTGCAAATATGTGTATGACAGCACATGCTTTTACTTTTTAATGAACTATTTCCCCTGGCTTCTTCTTACTTCCACAGTCTATTTTTGTTGTTATAATGACACTGGTCAGTGAAGCTCAGAGGAAATCAGTCATCAGGATGCATGGTGCTGAAGTAGTATTTCTGCTGTGGTGGGGATTGCATTAATGCCTGTGGAGATTTCTTGCTGTTGTCACTGCTGCTTCCACACCATAATGCAGAACTATCTAAATTGAACCAAGAGGCAAAATTTGGAGCTATGTAACTAAGTTACCTAAGAAAAATTTCTTGGGACATTAATTTTAACTCATGCTAGAACAGTCAAAGTGACCCCTAATATGTTCTGTTGGGATGCCTAGCATCTGTTATCTTACTCTAATGCACAGGATTTTCTTCCTCCATTTCCTCACTGTGAAACTGGCCTGGAATCTGTGAAACTGGCCTGGAATCTGTGAAACTTTAACATTTTGGAAATACAGAACGCCACCAAAATAACAAGGTTTTAGATATTAAAGTTCTTTTAATTGGTCACATATGGTTAGATCGGGGTTTAGATAAATGGTCCATACATGTTGGCCATCTTGAACATTTTTTGAACAGCCATTTCATAACTTCTCCTGCAGGTGCCCCTTTTCCACACTGTTTTACACTGCCATTCTCTAAGTGTTCTGGTATACGTACACCTGGTCTATGAACAGTACCTCTGCAATAGATGGTCAGATCATAAAAAACAAATTGGGTTTCTTATACCCTACAGAAACACTCATGGTTATCTTCCAGTAAGCTGCCCTGGAGCCTTTATCCCTATGGTGTTTCTCAGATATTCCTCTTGCTTCTGCTGCCTTCACTTGCTTCAGCTCTTATCCCTGCTTGGTTCATTTGCATCTTTTCAGAAAGACCTGAATACAATCTCAGCCTGTGGGGTTAAAATAAGAAAAAGCCTAGATAAAGTGAAATGCTGTAACATTTTTGCTTGGCAGTCTAGGTAGCTTGGAGAGCCAGCTGTCTTTGGTTCCTACCTCTGCTAGTGTGCTTTTGTGTATGTGGGTGGTTCAGCATTTATGCCTCTGTATGCATAACCCCAAAAGTAATATACCTAATTGTTCTTAAATTTTCCTTTCAGTAGTTCTCCCTGAACTAGCTAGGATCTTGGAGGGTTACAAGCAAACCTCAGTTTTCCAATTCTTCAGAATAATCTACTGCTTATTCACAATTGTGGGAATTTTTTCATTAGTTACACAGTGGATATGTTCAGACAGCAGGGTAATAAAAAATGAGGTACCTGGCCTTAATGCCTGTTGGGATGAACACGATGAATGCAACTCTCATGAAATAAAACTGATATTTGAAAATTATTCTTTAACAGAGAGAACTGTCTCTTTCTTTCCTTCTTTTTTTTAAGAAATAACAGCAAGAACCTGTGATATTTGAGACTGCAACTTGGAAGTCCTTTCCAAGTGTTTTCTTTCTCAATTCATTAAAGTTGATTATATTTTTACCTGAAACCAAATTTTTCAGCTTCAGATGCCTTGTTAACATAAAATTAAGACAACAACAACTTGTAAATTGTAAAATTTATGAAAATAAAAATAGATTAATATTTGATGAAGCATCCATAAAAGGAGACTTAATTGGTCATCTATTATTTACGAACTTTGGGGAACAATTTGTCTTGTTTTTACCTTTTAGAACAGCCCCTGATAGCTGTGGTGCAGAGCCACATCTTGGAGTAGGATGGGCTAGGGTTCCTTCTTCCTAGGTGCTCATTTTCCCCTTAGCTGACCATGGGCAGGGAACGAACCTTCCAGCACTGTCAGGCCACAGACCCTTCCTTCCTACAGCAAACTGCTCTTGCTGTGCTTGATGTGGGCTCTCTTTTTCCCCTGCCTACCATAGTCTATTTATGCAGAAGAGATTTGGGTAGAAATGGTAGATGAAGCCTCTATTTTTCCTCAGGAAATGGAACTTGGCAGTGACTATCAATACAACAGAAAATGTTTCCGTGCTCCACCAGCAGACAAGTACTTAAAGGGGCTTCTTGTTACTGAGTGTTGTTGCAGGCAATAATGCGAGATGTAAAAGTCACTTTACCAGGGATCAACTTTTGATAAATATATTTTAATTTCTTCTATAACAACCATTGTTGAATAGGTGCAACTGAAAACATGTTAAATAGCCTTCAACTCTTCACATTTGTATTGAACATCATCTCCAGGAGTGACATTTCATGTTACCATGGAAACAAATTTGACATTTCAAAAATACATTTATTGCTGGGTCACCAAGATAGGAATTCTGAAAGAAAAAAAAGGTCAGAATATTTGCCTGTCTCAGAGATATTATACAGTTTGCTGTATTCCTTTGGAGAAAAGAAATATGTGGTATCGTTGTAAAATAGCATGCTCCAGCTTGATCCAGTTTGAAAATATTTTGACAAGATGGTGGCAATGTTACGGGTCAATAAAGCGTGTCTCAGTCTCTGAGATTTTGCAAAGTGATTAAAACTGTTTCTTGGATGAAGACCTTTTCTGGATCAATTCATGTTCCTAAGGACTTTCAGTCATGGCTTTCATAATCACAGTAGCTGTTCCCTGCTTCATCATCTCTCCTTGTATATATCATCTGAAAGATTGATGTCAAGATTTATTTCATATTCAGGAAAAAACATTGATATCTTTAATTGGAATTATGCCAAAGTTTTATCCCAGATAATGTATTTAATATAAAATGGGAAATTGTGAGGAATGAGTGCTAAGGTGTGGGTACTGAAGAATGTGTGCCTGTATTTAAAAAAGAAGTATGTAATTTAGCTAATATTTTATTAAGATGGGTCAATTGCTGTTCTTGAACGGCTTGGTGTAGTTCTGTATTGGTATATATTATAAAACAAAATACTAATAAAGGGAAAATACTGATCATATAAATGAAATTCTGCTTTTTCAAGGGATTTACCTTTTACATGGAGTTGTTGAAAGCTAATAATGACTGGCTCCTGCACCCCATGACGCTCTCTTAGACGGGCTTTTCAGCTTCCAGTCCAGAGCTGGCTTGTATCTGGCCAGCTTGGAGCATAGATAGTCACCACACATCTCATCTATCTACCCACGTCTCTGTATCCACAGAGAATGAACATACATGCATTTCATTAGACAAAATACTGTTGGGGTGGGGTTGCTCTGCTCTTCTGGTCAGTGCTTTTGCCACTTTGTCCTGCAAGTATATTTTCCAGTCATCATGAAAGGGAGAATTCCTTGACTCAAAGCCATCTCAGAAGCAGCATTAATTACTGTGTCGAGCTGAATTGTCATTGTAGTGTGTGTGGAGTGGGGAGGAGTACCTCCCATTAATATCAATGGACTAGTCCTGTGAGGAAACCCTGAAGGACCACACAGAAGACTGACCTACTTAGGTATTAACACTGCTGTTGCTAGACTTGTACCTGCCTTTGAATGCTTTCACTTCTTAACATACAACAATTAAATTTTCTGGTAGAAGAGGAAAAAAATATCTGCATAAAAGTCTGCCTCTAATCCCCAGGGAGGAAGGTATCAACAAACAAGAGAAATTTTTGAATGGACTTTCCTTTTTTCCCTTGTTTTCATGGTGAATGCAGCCTAGACTGAGTTCTGCTCCTTTTTGTATCTGGACTTGCATGAAATTAAACTGCACCAGCAGTTTGTCTATTCAAAGTAAAAAAAAAAAAAAAAAAAAAAAAATTCTGCAGGAGGTACAGGATATATGTACATGTGTGTTACAGCTAGATTGTAGTCAATACATGACTCATGTCAAGCCTGTATTTTGTGTGAGTGTTCACAGTGCAAGGGAACAAATCTTTGTTTGCTGAGGGTTCTTTTTAAACACTCTGTGTCTCTTCAGAAAGGAAGGCGTTAAGTACTTGCAAATACAACAGCTGTGCCAGCAAACATGGTGGCTTGCAACTTCTATTCCATTGTATCTTGTATGACCTTGGACATTAGAAACTGTTTACTGAGAAGGGATGTTGCCCAGGTCACTGGGGTTATCTGTTACCCTCTCCAGTGGCTCAGGGCTTGGACAGCTGGGGGGATTTTGTTTCAACATTGTTTCAAGCACAGGGTTAATGCTACTGAGGCAGAGAGACTCCCGGGATTTGTGCCTGTGTTTACAGTGCTGAGCAAAGCCAAGTCAAACTTTTAATGCAAAGACACTAGTTAATGGTTTTTTTTAAAAAAGCCTAGACTAGCTGCAAAGCTAGCAGGAATACTTTCATGGTATTGGCAGCTGTAAAGTAAGCTCTGATAGTCTGGTACAACTCCTTCAGGTTCTCTGGAGCACTCCCAAACTGAGTTTGGCTCATTCAGTTAAGTGTACATAGGACTGCAAACCCTTAGTTATTAAGAGAATTGTAATCTAGTATACAATAATGTGCAATAAAAAATATGCATGATGGAGTGTAATCAGAGCTGGAATCCCCTGCTGGGTCCCCAATGGAAAATGTGATTCCTCACTGTCTGTCCCCTAGCTCTTCAGCACAAGGACCTTTGGCAAGTGAGCATGCCCAATATCCCTTAAATTGGTGCTAGTGAGACTGCCAGCCTCTGTAGGAAGGACATGTGCTCATGTGAGACAGTGCATCCAGAAGAGATAGCCATAAACCAGTAGCTGTAGAGTAGGATGGTATGTATGTGCATGGAGCGCTTCACTCTGCTTTGTAGATACACACTATAATCTCGTGTGAGCTATCAAATCCCAGTTGATGTCTCAATATCCTTGCTACTGTATTGCATTATGAAGATGTGCTTGCTATGATCTGCTGTGATTTACCCTGAATTAACTCCAGTTTGAATTAAAGCTGATCTTTGAGGGATAGACTGTCAAGGAAAAGAGTCACATCACAGTTCCCTGCTTAATTCCATGCTGTCTAGTGTTAGCTAACTGCATAGGTTAGGACTTCGTTTCTATTTCATACTTTCCAAATCTTCCTGGTTATTTTATGATGCTCCTGCAAAGCTGTTCCGGCTTTTCAGCACCTTCAGACACTAGGTATCACCCAGCAATTCAGTAGCAGTTACAGCTAGTGCAACATCGTGGGTACTTCAGGGTCCCTACCCCTCCTGGCAATGCCCCTGCTTCTGAATAGAGGAGTATATTTGTCCTTTTGCCTACATCCCCACTGTGAGAGTTCCTATGGAGGTGATTGGCCACCAGGATGCTGTTAAGTCTTTCTTGAGTTGAAGATAGCTCTTTCCCATGCCCAGATGGTACAACTCACTTGCTCAGTACTTGCACTTGCTGGTATTTGCACCCAATTTGCAAAGAAACCCAGGTTAGTCTCTCTATTCCTTATTTACCACTCTCTCACTTGTATCATTAGCCTCCTTTGTCACTAATGATAAGTTTTTTCCCAGGTCACTGAAAAGCAGAGTGTAGGCCTGAAAGCTGGGACACTGCTAGGGACACATCTGCTTAGTGAGATCTTTCTTTCCATATATTGTGATTTGTGTGCTTACCATTACCATTCCATTAAAGCATTAATATGAGCCAAGGTGACTTTTTTTTTTGGGTGTGTGTTGTGCTAGTATCTTAATCAAAATGTCATGCAGTCTACTGCCCTTCTAGAAATATGTATCTATTACCTCAGTACTATTACATTTATTGGCAACACTAATTTTATTTGGAGAAAAGATGTCAAATTAGTTTGAGTAGCTCTGTTTTCCATAAACCTTTGCTGCTCAGTATTAGTTATATTATCTTCCTTTAATTTTTAATTGATTGAATCCTGTATCTGCTCTTCCATTATTCTACCTGGGATGGTTCTTTGTTCTATAAAACAGTATTTGCTTGGGCCATTCCATTTCTGTTCCTAAAGCATTGCTTAGTATTAGTTTTCGTTTCATTGACCTGATTCTGTCCCAATATCCAAAAAGTACTTGAAAATCAGCTCTAGTTATTGAGAGAGCCCTGATCTTTACTTTTAAAATTCACAGGTGAGAATTTTTGACATTAACTTCATCTAAAAAATTAAATCTTAGCAGGTGTTTGATTTTCACCCCTAGAATAGAATTTAAATATGTATTTGCCAATGAAGTTTTTTTTCTGTGTTAATATTGATGAGTTGGCCTACTGTTTGCAGATAGTGATTGAGTTTGCAATACACCTAGAACTTTACTGTACTCATCATAATTTCGTTTGTGTATTTCTCAACTTTCTACAGTTCTTAGTTTTTGATTTATATTTATTACTATATGCTTTTTTGTCTCCTTACACTTCTATTTTGGCGTGTGTGTGTGTTTCATTTATTCTGGTTGCTCTGACTTCCCCTAAGCCGGGTTGAGTCCCTAACCAATGTGGCCTTTTTTTCTTGACTGTGGCTTTTGGGCATCTATTAATACATTTTTAAGTAGCTTCCAGTTATCATTCATGTTTTTCTATTTAAATTCTTTTTCCTAACTGATTCAGTCTCTAATTGTTTTCAGCTTTGTAAAAATGGCTTTTTAAATCACTATATGTATAACTTACTAGTTTGGGCTTTATTCTGCTTGCATATAAATGTAATCAAGTCCCAATCACTTGTATGTAAGCTACCACTAATTTTTGGTTCTGTGATCGGTTCTTCTTTATCTGTCAAAATGAGGTCTGGTATAGAATTCCCCCATGCTGGATTCAATCTTTATTGAGTTAGGAAATTGTCGGCTATGATTTTTGGAAATTCCTAGGATGTTTTGTTACACGAGACCTCCAGTGTGTCACTCAGGTTGGTGTTCTTCATAGTAATGTGTATACGTCTACACACACACACGTGTGTGTATATATATGTATATAATTTATAATTATACATAATTTGTCTTTCCATAAGATTGAGTTGCTGAAAGAGTTCAGATTGAATTAAAAAACCCAAACCAACAACTAGAATTCAATTTCTGCTTTATTTATATGTTCATGTTTTGGGGTTTGTAAGGATTGTAACGTTTTGAACAGCTACTCAAAATCTGTGAAAATCCAGAAATCTTCCAACCTGTTTGTATGTAACACTGGTGCAATTTCATCATTTACTGTTGGTAAATTCTTAAATTCTTATTTTCTCTCTCTTAAGAAAAAACAACCCACAACCAACCAAGCAAAACTCTGTCTCTGCAGCCCTGCTAGCACAGAAACTGTTCAAGTGTGCCAGCAGAAGCCGTCAGCACCATGTAACTGCTCTTAAGCTCTTCATAGCAAGAGTTGTCACCATCAGACATCTCATGGGTCAAAGATTGTTTCTTTAAACTATTTGGCAAACATGTCTGTATAATACTTAAGCTTCAGATGACTCACAAATAGAAGCTTGGTTTGTAAATTGAGTTGTATAGAAAAAAAAAATCCCATCGATTCTGTTGGTGACCCTTACTACAAACTGTCACAGACAAGTGAAGTACTTACAGCTAAGAGTACTCCCTGGACTATTTTCTTGTGATGTAATGCAAAGAGACTGCTTACAGTCAGGGGAAGGAAGGTGAACTGCTGGTAAGGTCTGAGACCTTTGCTCACTGCTTTGGCTGACAGTATTACTGGGTGACAAATTTCACAGTGCCTGGATTAAATTTAAAACAAAACAAAACCAAAACAAACCCTGTTCTTCTCAGGATGGTTTCTGGAATACAGTAGCTTTTTATTGAAATGTTTAGCACAAATCCTGCCTCTTTGTACTTCATGGAAGCTCCCAATAGCTGTTCTTTAAAGAACATGCTGTATCCCACCTTCTCCTGCCTGCCTGCCTGCCTCCCACTCCTAGTCCCTAGAGCCCTTGGCTTCCTCACTGAGCTTGTGCTCTTTTGCCTTGGGACAGGGTGGTGCCTCCTCCTGGGGCAAGCAGGGGCACCTGGAGGATTTCCTCTGTGTGAGGGTTGCCCTTCTCGGGCTTTGCTGGCTAATGAGCACTGTGCAGTATGAGGAATTTCTAGAGGAAAATTCTCTGAGCTGCCTGGTGTACAGGGGTGAGAGGCATTCGCGTGCCGTGCCATTAGCCTTAAACACACATTCCAGCACCTTCGCCTTGACCTCTTAATGGCTCACTTAGTGGAGGATGCAGGCTTTTTAAGTAAGTGTGTTTGACAGTTCCCCAGTGCTTAGCGATTCAACCATGTTAGGGCTTGTTTTCTTGCATCAAAGAAGAGAAATATATTAGGACATTTGGGGAAAAAGAACCCAAACCACCTACAAAAAAAATCCCAAACAACCAACTATGCAGTGAAACATATGCAGTGAAACATAAGCAGAAGAAATTTGTCAAGGTGGAAATAAAAGGGTTTCTTCCCCTTCTGAGGAAGTTCTGTCAGTCATTCTAGCATCGCAGACCAGAAATAGCTTCTGGTTTTCTGGCTCTTGGGGCTCAGGATTATTGCCGCACTGGGGGTGTGCTGGTTTTGACAGCACAGGAAAGGTCAAGATCTGTCAAATTATTTTGCAGTCAGACAGCCTTAGCTCCTGCAGTTGAATGTGTCACCTCAGCCAGAAAGTTGATTACTGGGATAGTGTCAGCAAAGAAAGAGGTACCAGCAATGGTGTGACTGAGAGGATGCAAAAAACAGCAGAGGTGACATTTGTGGAGAAACATCAATGGACAAAGCATGGCAAATTGGGAACCCAGCAGATACTGTTTAGGAAGGAAGGCTGGGGACATCTAGAACATCACACCCACAGTTTCTGCCAGGATCAACTGGAGTATCAACAAGTTTGCACCTTTCTGCAATTTTTTTTGGAAACTTCAACAGTTTCCTGAGGAAATATTTTTTGCCCAAAACAGGAGGGATGGGAGAGCAGGAATTCCTTTAGATGTATCGCTGCTATTGTTTAACTTCGATGAAAGGATAAACCCTTGTATTCTTTGCTGTTTTACAACTTCTTTCCCCTTTTTCAAAGAAAAGGTAGATACTAAAAAGCCCATTTATTATCTTTTTGAATAAAAAGTTGATAGTGCCCTGAAGTCTTGAGTGTAATCATAGCGCTTTTGATGTCTATCATCAAAGAAAATGTTTCAAGCACAGTCACAGAAGCGCTGAGAGCTCAACAGGACCTACCCTCATAGTGCATGGCAGGGCACCAAAGTGGGGTTACTGCTCTCTGCTCTGACTGGGCATGAGCTGAAGCCTGCAGCTGCCAGGATGGGTAGGCCAGGCCTGGAGCAGCCCTTACTGGGGCAGAGAGCTCCTTCCTTTCTGCTGGGTGTCTCTCCTCCTTAGGAAGTAAAGACTTTGAACAGAGAAATAGGTTGCTCATGCTGGCTGTTGAGAGTGGATTCCCAAGTTCAGCGGGGAAGTGGGAGCAGAGGGATTTGCAGAAAGACACCTCTCATTCGCTGAGGCTCAAGTCTCTCTTCTCTCAGCATGGGTTGTCTCTACTTTCCTCTTCATTTATGCATTTCCCTCTCATGCTGCTGCCTTCCCTGCTACCCACTGCCCAGAGGACCAGCGGCCTCATACTGCTGCATGGGCTCACCTTAACTGCAGGGTCACAGCTCTCAGCTCCAGGCTAAGCATTTTCATCCTTTGGCAGCCGCTCCTGCACTGCTGGCCCTGGTTGCTTCTCAGGCTTTTGTTTAAAACTTGGAGAGTTTTTCATCTTTGTTCTAGCATTGGTACAGCTCCAGAGAAAGTAGCAGTGATGGAAACAATGGTTTATTAATTTTTATCACTCTTTCCTATAGCTGCATAGTGTTATCCTTCGTTTTTGCCTAAAGGCAAGGTAAAATGCGTCAAGGTTAGCTCAGAGGGGAGCCAAAGGCTTGTGCTGTGCTTTGGTGAATTCAGAAACTTAATCTGCAGCAGTGTTCCCCACAGGAGCCTGTTGCTCTCCAGCTGAGGTGTGGGCATCCTGATTCAATTAGGAGAAGGCTGTGCCACGCTGCTCAAAGCCAGTCTAGAGCAGGCAGGTTGAGGGGTTGTGCTCTTACTGCCCAAAATCTTTCTGTGAAGAAAGTGGCTGTGCTAGGGCTTGGATGGAGACCTCTGTTGTGAGGATGAAGGAAAGGCAAAGGAGATGTTCAGTGTGTTTCCTATCACCTGCTTGAATGAAAGGGAAAGGGAGATGCTGTTCGGAAGGCAGCATCTCCTACTGTCATTGAACCAGCTCCCCTTTCAAAGGAACCCATACACTTTGAAGAAAAATGTGTCTAATAAGCCCCAGGCTCTATTTAAGTAACTGGTGCTTAGATTGTTATTTTCAGTTGGGGGGAGGTGTGGGGCATAACAAAGACAACCTGACATAAAAGTTGAAGGATTGTGTAAGCCTTCCTCTGGGAAAGGGGCATAGAGGAGGGAGGAAAGAAATCCATCATTTTGAAATCCAGCTTGCAATGTGGTGCAGAATGGAAATATACTTTGTGTGGGTGCAGGCCTAATAGGAAATGGGTGTGCTTACCCACAGTTGGCTGCCTGGAAAGCAATAGCGGTGCTGGGCTCACCCACAGCTGAAGCTGCACCTCAGGCTTCAATGCTGCCCAGGCGTTTCTGCCTTTGTTTTGTGCTTCTCTTCTTACAGGAGCCTGCAGGCCACTTTGTTGCTCTTTTTCTCAGGCAGGAGGGTTGGTGCTGCCAGCGGCATGGTTCAAATCTGTTTATTAACAGTGGAAGTAGAGTTACACTCCAGAGTGGCACTAGCTTCTGCTCTTTTGTGATGACAGTATTTGCTGTTTAGGGCCATGTAGGGTCATATGGTATCACTTAACGTATGCCTGTATGGTTTTCAAGAGTATGCTCATGGCCTTACTTCCTGCATGCATTCTTTTAAACATCAAGCAAGCTTAATTATCTCTTGGCACCTCTATGCCCTTTCTGCCTTTAAAGCTAAATTGTGAGCCATTTTCATTTCCTTGGGTGGATCTGACAACTTACCCTTTTATTTACCTATTTTGATATTTTACAGAATCTGTTATGGTTAAATGTTCTGGTTCATAAACCAAGTTTAAAAATAAAATATGGATTTGGTGATTCAAATATGCTCAGTTTTGTGCTTTAGTAATTCTCCTTGAAACAAGTCTATTTCTCTCTCTATTGCTAGAGATCACATGGATTTGCAGTCTAGAGTTCATTAATATTGCCTGCCTGTTCCCCCAAGCACAGAATCCTAAATGAGGGTAGAGGCAGCCCATGTGGCAGGGAGGCTGCTTAGGAGAGAAAAATGAACACAAATGCTTCCAAATATGTGCAGGCTGGGAGAGGTGTTCTGTTTCCCCACCACTGCCTGGGCCACTGGGCATAGAGAGGAAGTGCTGTGGGAAGGGAAAGGAACTTGGTGCCTCAGGGAGGAGAATCTGGAGATTTGTAGGGAAAGCTTAGTATGGACCTAGGGAGAGCCAGAACACACAACTGGGCTGTGGTAACATGGCTGCCTCTGAACTTCAGAACTTCATTTTACACCTCCCCTTTTGCAGTAAGATGCTGCCAAAAGAGATGTTTTAGGTGATTGTGCCGCACCTGCCAAAGCAGGGTCTGTGGGGTCTGCAGCCAGCTCCAACGAAGGGAGGTTGAAGGTTGGCATGGATCTCATATCTCTCATGTCTTCAACGGGAGGTGAGCGTAGTGGAGCCAGGAGGCAAATGGAGAGGCCCAAGCTGGCTTAGTGTGATACAGCTTGTAATGGGATGAAACCTGCCTGTCAAAGGAGTAACTCACTCTGGGCCATGATAGTTTTGCCCTGATCTCTGAGAATAGACATGCAAAACCTCGATAATGCTATGTAATTGCTCTCAATGTTCATAAGCCAAACTTAAGGAACAAGGACCTCTTCTTTCTGGCCTTCAACTTATTTCTTTTGTTTCCAGCTAAGTGTTTCTTTGACACTACTTAAAAACAAATGGGAACCATTTTGTTCTACTTTCTACCACCTTGTAATTTACGCTTTAGCAGTGTTGTTCCTACCAATATTTTTTTGGAAAGATCTCTCTCTGTTAATTGTTGTTCTTTTTCTGAGAAGAAAACTCAGTGGGAGACTTCCCAAGCCCCATTTATTTAAATCACGAATCTTGGTCACTACTGGGAGCTGCATCTATTTCTTTGATGAAATGGTAAACTAGGATTGTAGCCAACACCTATAAAAGTGGCATTAGTAGAGTTGTAAGAGTCTAATGGCTGTGAGTTTAAATTCCACGTATTACGTAGTAAATTTTACAATCCACATTTTCAATGTAAAAATGGAAATGAGATATAATAAGCAGCTCCCTTGAGGTAGCAGTATAAAAGCTACAGTAAATCCTTACAGCACTAAAGAAGAAAAGAAAAATAATGGCTAGTTGCGAGCTGCTGTAATAGGAGGAGATTCCTGCTCATCTTACTCTGGGTTATCTCCATGCATATGTGGCCCTTCTGCTTTGTAGGTAGTTGTTAAACACAGCTTTGCTAGCTTTGCATAAAAATACACAGTCCAGAAGTGTCTGCTCTGAAGAGCTGGAATCAAGTCTTCTTGGTAGAAAGAGTTGAAGTGCTGTGCAAGGGAGCAGATTAGGGAATTGCCCCTCAATTTCGGCGTCAGCAGAGATAGTAGTCTGCCAACTCAGCAATGACCTGCAGCAGTAGCTTTGGGAAGCTGTGGTACCCCAGGGGAGGATGAGACTAGTCTTGGCCAAATGCTGTAGAAACTGTAATGGGAGATCCTGTTCTAGATTTGCCTTTGTGTGGATTCCCTCGCACAGGGGGAAATTCTGTTTTGCTGAACTCGCAAGTAAAACAGGCTAGTGTGGGATGGGTTTTTTTCTGTGCAAAACTGAAAGCTGTTTCTCCTTAGAGATGGGGATGCTTTACTGGGTATGTAAGAGATAGTACTGTACTGATTGTCTGTTCAGAGAAACCTTGCCTGGTAATGACAACCTGACTGGATTTGTGAACTAACGTGTTAAAATATTCCACAGGAAAGTTAGTATGCTCTTTTGGCAGCTATAAGGGAAGTTGATTCTGCTTGGATTTTCCTCCAGAAAAGGAGTCATTCTGCGTGGGATGCTTTTCCTTTGTATCTGCCCTGCTAGCCTTCGGGGCTTCTGGGGAATTGCTTGTAGGTACGTAGACCTGAGAAGACATGTGTGAGTTGGTTCCCCACCTGCCAAGAAGCAGGTAACTGGAGGCTGCAGACGTCCACTCTGCAGCAAGCATAGCCTTTGATGAAAGGCTGACCTTTCTGCCATGTCACCTCAGCCAGCTTTTCTCACCTGCTGCCCTGTCCCACACAGGGTATGGTAGCACAAAGTGACTGCCCAGACTGTCAGCAGAGATGCCTGTGCTTTCTGTGTCCCAGTCTTGCATGGGCATGACAGACAGTGCAACATCTACTCCCAAATATCTAGATGAATGATTATAAAAAGTGCTATTTTTGAAGGCATAGCAGTCGATTATGCATTTGACAGAAGGTTTTAGGAAATAGGCAATGTGGGATGTACTGGGAGGAAAAAAAAAATCAATCTGTGTATTTGTCTTTTAACTAGTTGGAGACACATTGGCACATATTTTTGGCACATTAATGAATTCTGCCTTATTTAATCTCTGCTACTCTTATAATATGAATTTGTGTTCCATTTGGGTGTTAAAAATCAGAAAGTCAGAGAGTTAAGTTTCTAAAGGAAGTTATAATCACTTCGAGCTCTTGAGCCGGAATGAGAAGGCAGCTATAGTTGCTCTGAAGGAGAGCAACCAGACAAAAGGCTTTGTACTGCAATTGGTAGCACTTCCCTGTAGCTGTACATTGGTGAGAGGGAGGGCTCCCCATAGCTATGTAGCTCCTCACAACTTCCTGGCAAGCACCATTGCTTGGCCATGCACTCCAGCCCGGGCTGCTGGCTGTGCTGGAGTGCACAGGCCACAGAGCGCTGAAAGCCTCAGGAAGCAAGCGAGGGGCTGTAGCTTGCCCTTTTCCAAAACAAACTTTGCCACTTTATTTGCATATGACTCCATCCTGCTTTAAACTTTCAAGTGCTCAGTGCTTCTTATCAATTACTTATTTTCAGTAAATGTAATTATTTTTCCTTCTTTCCTCATTGTATGTCCACTTTGATTTTTTTTTTTTAATTAATTTATTTTTTTATTTGAATGAGTAGAGAACTGCCACATAAAAAAGATCTTATAGTTTGGCAACAAGTGGCTTAAATAAGAAAATGCTGTATCTTCTGTGGAATAAGGATCAGTTAGTAGTTGTTTTTTTTTTCCCCACATGGTGAATATTTAGGAAGACAAATGGGGAAGATTTAGAGAAAACAGCACTGTTTTGAGCTCAAGTAACAGCACTGGAGCTGGCATTAACAGCAGTTGCATAAGCAGCAGCAACAGACAAGCTGGAGAACTAGCTTATTTGTACGATGTTAAACTTCCTTCCGTGGTGTGTTAGGGAGGACAGCCAGGGTCGAAGCTGACTGCACAGGGCTAGCTGGGGAGTTGAGGCTACCTGCGTATCTTGGAATTTCAACTTCAACTAGAGGTGGCCTACATTTTTTCATAGTGCAGTTTCATTGAAATCAAAACGTCTCATGAGAGCAGGTAAATTGTTGATATTTGTGAGATGGTGGATTGTGTCCCCCCCATGCTTGACAAAATAATTTTGTTTTGACAGTGTCAAAATAACAGGTTTTCAGAAAATTGTTTAGAAAACTCAAAAATGTTGTGTCAAACCCAAATTTTTCTGTGTGAAATTGTCACTTTTGATTAAATGTTTGATCCATAGTTTCTAGAAAAACTAGAGGTAAATGGGAGTCTTTAATTCTGAGTGATTTTTGTCTGATTTCCAATATTTTGTATGATTTCTCATATTGTCCTTTCATCTCAAACTCCCTTCCCCTACCTGTTAATCCTCAATAGGATTGGCTCATAAAAGCACATAGAGTTTAAATTTATTTTATAGGAAACACTGAAAATTTGGTATTTGTTTTGCCACTTTTGAGACAAATATTTTGAAAACATTATCAACAGCAATGTTAGGCACAGAAATTGTTTTTATTTTTATATTTTATTTCTGACTGACAACAGCCAAATTCCAAAATCAGATCAAATTTTTCATGAAATGTAAACGTTGAGGTCTGGTCTGCCTTAGGGTTTTTGGGATTTTTCCCCTATATTTTTGAAATAAAAGGATTTAGCAACATGAAGTTATGAATGATTTCATTAGTGCTAAGCTGAAGTAAAGTAGTTTTTAATCTATAAGAAAATCAAAATTTTTCTGAGGCTTGTAAGGGAGTAGAGGAAGGTGTGAATGCCAGTTTCCAGCTACATGCAGTGTCAAATACACAAATTCAACTGATCCCTAGGCTGCGCATTTTTTCATGAATGAAGAGGAAGGAGGGGAGGAGACTGAGTTTACACTACATAAAGTGGAAATGGGGAAAATTTAAATACTATCCAGGCTGATGCTGATGCCCCAGGAAGCACTCCCCTGGGCAGGGCAGAGCAGCTGGGGGTTTCTAGGCCTAATGTGAGAAGGGCTTGGGCTGCTCTCCCTGCGGAGTCACCTTGTCCACGGCAGGGTGGATCCATTTCTGGTCCAGCTATCAGGAGCCCGCATGCCCTACTTGCAGCCTCACACATAAGCACTTAGCTATTTCATTTTATGTGAAGTCCAGCTGTCCTCATTCTTTGAAGTACCTTCTCTAGCATTAACAGATGTTCAATATCACTTTGCTGCTGTAATCAGGATGTCCTTGATCTTCATTACGATGCATTGCACCTCTGTGAGTGACTCTGTGTGTGTGTGTGTATTTTCTCCCTGGTCCTCTGGAAGACTGCAGGTATGGAGGAAGCTCACTCTAGTCCTGGGCGGATTCTGACGTCTGGCTGAACATCATAGTCAACTGGGGCAGAACAGCAGGTGGCTGCTCAAGTTCATCGCCAACGTACCCTAGACAGAAGTTAATTTCATTTGCAGAGCTATTTGGAAAAGTCTGAGTGTCTGTATGGGTTTGTTCCATCTGATGTCTGAATTGCTATGCTTTCTATTTCTCCCTGTTATGTCATTTAAATTCCTTCTTAGTTTGTGATTTGTTTTTAAGGAGGAATTGATAGTTCCGAAGGTTGGTGAAGTGGCACAGATCAGCTTGTTTCTGAGATGTTGGTTTTAATCTGGTCTAGGTCACCAGAAACAATCATACCATTTAATGACTATTCAGTGTATTTAAAATGAGCAAATACTCTCATCCTGTTTTCCACTGGAAAAGCATTTTATCAGAACCCCTTGGGAGGAAGCTCCACTCCATAAACAGCATTCGTTGGCAATGGGAATAACGCCTGCCTACCAGTGCTGTTGCCATCTCCACTTGTACTCTATTTGACAGTCTAATCACTTCTGCACCTCAAGTGCCCTATTCCTCCCACAGCAGTAGACTTCCTATTAGATGAGAGATGTACCTTTTGGCTTTTGTTTGTCTTTTCACTGACATAGATTTTGCTACTACTAAATAATCATAGATGTCCTGCTGCTGATAATGATGGGGAGGGTAATGCTTTAGTGCAAACCTGGTAATATGAAAACTATGTATTTAATTTACTGTAGTTTATTACCTATTAAATTAATGTCCCATGCATGCGGAACGTGGTAAGAGTTTGTCTGAGTTGCTTGGTAGGCAGGTTTTCCTGAGTTCATCTCCTATAACACATTAGTTTAATATGGATAATGGACACTATCTTTCTAACACCAGTGGAACCTGTCCTTGTCTTCCTTCATTATTTCAGCTCTCCATTACACTCTTATCTACGGGGTACCTGCTGTGATGGATGCTGGAGGGCCTTTGGTGGCTCCATGCCTATCTCCTGGCACAGCCACATCAAGCCAAGATGGTGAGCATTTGCTTTTTCTATGAAAATAGAGGCACCTTCTAAATCTGCTGGGTTTTTTATGATATAAGATGAATTTTGTGAGTTTTACGAGTGAATCTAGTAGCTTGTTAAAACCAGTCAAAAATGGGTTCCTTGCTAAATCACAGTCCATCATTCTGTTCTAGGTGACACTAGTGGACCAAAGCAAATACTTCAAACTGTCTGTATTGTTCAATGGCCATTGTTGATTCTATTGAAGAAACTCTTGTGATGGTGGTATATTGATAACTGTTACCTAATTCATACTATGGATTTGTTGAGGACAACAGTGTTCTCCAAACTCTTTATCTGTTGTCTGAAGGAGCTGTGGTACTGGGATGACATCAGCTATTGTCCCCATCCACTTAGGACTCACACTGAGACAGAGGTACAGAAGGACATTGTACCTCTATGAAGGGCTACTGTTGGGAGATTTTTACCCAGCTCTTGTTCTTGAAATGCTCTATGGCCCACAACTGCTTGTACCTGGAAGGGTTGCAAGGATGCCGTTTGCTTCCTTGACACAAGGTAGGGAAGAAGTGGGGTAGCCTTAAAGCTGCTGAATGCTGAGATTTTTGCTAGTGTTCTCAACTTGGGCCATACCAGCCTTGCTAATGCAACTCAGTAATGCAACTTGTCAACAACAGGAAAAGAAGGCTCAAATGTTCTATTAAAGAAGCCATGACTTTCTGAATGTGTCCTTTGCACTCAGCTAACAAGGCAAACCCACCCTAGAAAAAGAGCATTTAAATACCGTATACTGTGTTGTGTACTGGGGTGACTAAGCCTGTGACCCAAGGCACAATGTTAAGATGAGGTGTTACCCACAGCAATGGACAGAGGACGGTTGCCCCACCTGGAAGCCTTGCTAGGCTGATGTTAACCTTTTTGACACATTTGGGTCTGGGATGAAGCTCTCTATTGCAGGACAGTTATGAAGAAAAGCCTGCCCAGTTGCTAAGGTTTTCAGATATTTTCTGGGAGTTTAGTTAAACATGGAAGACTTCATGTTCTTGCTCAGTGGGCATAAGTTGAGTCTCCTACAGCCACGAGGTTACCCTTGGATTTGTAGTCTGAGCAAATACATTGCTTGTTGTCTTCTTTTGGGGGTATCTCTCCCCCTGCTTAATACCTTTGCCATCTTCTCTGTGTAGAATTCAGAAATGTTTTCTGAAACACAGGATCATGCAAACGAAAGAAATCTGGTTGTTTCAGGGGAAAAATTGAAGGGGAGGATGGGATCAAGCAATAAAACCCCAATGAACACCAAGCTAATAGATCTTTAAAATCAATATTCATCTACTGAGACATCACAACTACGAGTTGTGTTGTTTTTGCCTGGCCTGAGGACTTGACAGCTTTACCGTTCTGGGTTGGAGCAGGGTATGGCCAGAGCTTTTGGAGACCTGGGTTATTTTCATTTGCCATTTAAACTCTGCTGTTGCTGAGTCTGTGAACTCTTGTAAGCAAACTGAAATGCTCAGGTACTCAGTTAGTGCTCACATACTCAGAGTACTAAAATATTTGCTAGTTTTGGGCCAGGATGGGATTTTTCACTTGGGTCGGACTTTCAGTTTTTGTACGTTACAGAGAGTAGGACCTAGGTTCATCCAGTACCTGCATAGGGAATGCCTTTAATTCTTTTTCTGTCTTAGGGATTTAGTCCTTTTGCTGCACAATTTTAAGTTTTTTGCAGGGTGGTTTGCAACCCAAAGCAGATGGAAATATTGGAGAGCTCCTTGTAATAGCCATATAGAGAATAGCTGATGGCTGTAGTTGCTGATCTCTACAATACTCTCTGGAGCGGAGTTTGTAACATCGTTATAAGGTTTTTATCTGTAAATTAGTGACATGTACTTTCATTCTTCACTTTCCATTTATTTATCATGCATACATTTGTATGTATGATGTCTTGAAGAATTTACAGCACTTTGCTTGTTGATCAGGCACCAGTGATTTTCTTGTACCAAGGAATTGCCCCCAAAATAAAATGTAGCTTTTAAAATACCTCCTCTGGGGACTAATGATTCATTTTTCATGCATGATTTGCACTGTGTCAGTGGGAATTGCTATCACAGAACAATGAAACCAAAACCATGGACCCTGAAGCAGGAAAATAGTTTGTCCTGTGCAAGATGTCAGTCAGAAGGGATCTTCTTGCCTTATTTGTGGTAGTCAAAATAAAAACACTCATCAGATTTAATGTGGGCTGCAAAAAATGTTTAATTGCTCAAGTGCAAGTTGAGCTTATCCTGCCAGCTGAGTTTGGCATGGTGCCAGTTCACTGGAACATTGAACACTTGGGGTGTCTGTGAAGGTGGGAGTGGGATTTGTTTCTTCTGCATTACTCCTCTAAACCATCACATCTGCAAACTGCAGCTGTGAAAGAAACAGAGACCCAGCTTCTAAAAGCTCTGGAACAGTGATCTTTTTGTGAGATGCACAGTTTGTCCTCTATAACTTAGCAATATAACCCCAACAGCTGATTTAGAGAGTTGCTATGTATTAATGTAGGTAAGTGTTTGTGGAGACAGTGGATTTCAAAATATGCAGCTTGGCCTGATAAAGGAAAATCTCTGGTAGGCTGGAGCCTGCTCTGGTAGTACAGCTTGTGCCGGGAATGGAATTATTCATTCATTAAATAAAAATTCACATAAGAATCTGCCATGTGGAGTCAGATCTGTAATAGTGACGAGGAGCTGAAGCTATGGGGTGTGCTCACGCAGTGGTAAGAAGCCAGTATTTGGGACTGGAAATGTATTTAGGCTCATCTCAAGTAGACCATTGTGTCAGTTCATGCTAGAGTAATCTTTTAAACAGTTGTTACTTATTATTATTATTATCCAGATTGAATTAGATGCTGTACAAGCACAGAACATAAAGATGGGCCCTGCCCAGAAAAACTTCATATGGATGTGACTGCTTAAGCTGTTTTATTTTTTTTATTTGAAAATAAATACGTAACAGCTGCTGTCAATACAGAGGAAGGGCTGAGCCTATGAAATATCTGGCTTATATAAAAGTTAACAGTTCTTTTAAGTTAGAGTCAAGTGATGGAGTGGGTGTGAAGGGGTGGGAAAGTACTCAAGTTACCCACAACCCTGGACTAGCTGGGTTTTCTAGCTAATCAGATCAGCAGTGAAACTGTTAACATAGTTGACATTCACATTGTCATCATTAAACTGCAGCCTAAACACTCTCTTTTGATTAAAGGCAGCATCTTAAAATCTCTCTTCACTATTGTTGGAGGATTCCAGCTGCTTGAGCCAGCAGTCTGGCCTTACATCCCTGCTGGGAAGGTTTCCCTCCTAATCAGAGGACTAAGGAACTTCACTGTCACGGAAAACAGATGAGAACTTGCTTTCCTTTGTATGGGGCAGGGCATGTCATGCCAGTTGTACCTGCAATATATTTTTTCCCTCTGTTGAGAAAACAATGAGATTTTGGTTGCCTATTCTGTGACTTGGCTGCACACAGAGGCAACGACAGACAGAGGATACTTGACTTTTGCCCACAGTTCAAATGTGGGTTTAAAATTACAGGTGCAAGTTTTGTGGTTATAGCTTGCTGTTGCAAAAAGGGGAGGTGGCCATGGAATAAACTGTATTTTATTGTGCCATCCACTTTAGCAGTGGGAAACTGAACATACATGAAGGAGTTGCTGGAGGAAAGCTAGCATCTTGTAACCACCTGTTCCACTGCAGTGGGACCCTTGGAAGTAATTAAAGACAAATATGTGTTCTAACAAGAGGTAGGGTTTCTCCCTCTCCACTCCTTCCTCTTCATTTAATCAAAATAAGGCAACATGGTTGGTTTTTTTTTTTTTTTCTTAAATAAAGTAGAGGAAATTAATTTGCCCCAGTGTGTGAAACAAAGCCCAGCTAAATTCAAAAGCATGTCTTGGGACACCCATCCAAAAAAGGCTTTGAATGGAAACATTGACATAGCCTGACCTGCAGTGGTAGTGCCGTCCCTCATTACTGTAATCACAGAATGCATGAGAAGCTGGAGCGCAGCCCTGGGTGGGGTGCTGCAGTGGTAGGTTTTATAGGGTGCCATGTGTATTGGAAACGTGGTCATAAATGTGCATAAAAATTATCATCTTCAACTTACTTAATAAAATGAGTCAGAGTAAATAGGGAAATGTGAAAACACATTCTCTACTTCTTTTATTGAATAGGGGTTTGGCTCTAGAGCTATGGTCATTCTTTCTGTGGAAGGCTTTTTCTTTTTCTTTTCTCAGAATATGTGTGTGAGAGGGAGGATACATTTTAAAAAAAAAAAAAAAGAAGAAGAAAAACCTCTCAATCCATTTATCTCCTTCCTAAACAGCTTAGCTTTATTGCTTTGTGGAGTACTACCCAGTGTGTCTCTTCATTGGGCAGGAATTTGCAAATTTTTTTTCTACTCTTGTAAGCTAACCTTCCCGCTCGGGGCAGCCAGGAGCCTCCCACCAGGCTGCTCAGTGCAGGATCACTTCTGGAAGGCTGTGGGTCCAGATGGATGCAGCTCACATCTTCCTGCAAAACCCTGTGGGCAGGCATCGGTTTGGATATTTGACAATGTTGGAGACAGTTTCTCCAACATTTCTCCCCTTAGTGCTGTGATAAATCTGAATGCCAGAGGAAAGGAAAATAAGCAGATTTAGAGAAAGTTAGAACAGGGAAAGTTAGAAAATCTTAATAGCAAACTGCTGGATTTACTCAACTCACAGTATCTTTTTTGGTTGTGTGGACGTGTCTCAGGCCTGATGGTGCTAATAGCTCCCAGAAGTTGTAAATGAGTGTTTTATGCACAGCAGTGCTCTGTACTAGGGAACAAGGATCAAATCCTGCCCTCTGCAACCCCATGGTAGATGGTAAGGGCTCTTCTTTTGGGCCAGGTGCTGGAGCCCTTGCAGTATGACATGCATGGTCCCCATGCTGGTTGTGCCCTCCTTTGCTCTTTAGAGTCCAAAATAACACCTTGTAAGGAGAAAAATTGGGAATTTTTTTTTTAGCTCCTTTGTTCAAAAGTGGTGTGGTCCCTGTGGTGTCCTGTGGAGGTTTGGTACTCCATATGCCACTTCTGCCTTCTGTGGCATGACACGCAAAAAGTCCTTTCATGTTTACCATGGTGGCATGAAAACAATGTATGTTCCTGGTTACCAGCAGTGTGTCACTCCCAAGATTATGGAGTGTAAGTGATTCTGTAGCCATAAAAACTTAATCTCTGTGTTCTCTGGTTTGTCAGTCAGTACATAATTGGCTGCATTCAAATTTCATTCAGGCCGGTGAAAATTAAGAATAATCCAGCTGAGTTTATAATTGCTCAATCTGGTTAGCCAGATATGGTGTCTGCCTCTCTCTCTGTACATATATATTTACATATATATATATAAATAGATGTCTGTGTATATATATAAATGTGTATGTGTCTATATATATGTATGTGTATGAAAATGCTTCATACTCCAAAACACCTTTTATCAAAGACAGAAGGATACCAAGAGGATCGTACTGGGGGGGGGCAGTAACCATGGTGGGGGAGAGAAGAGGATTCTTATGGACAGGATGGAAGGAAGTGGGGGCTAAATAAGATTTTTATCTTTCTGCATTGCAGTTTTTGTGAGCGCCTGCACCATTTTTATATTGTCATGGTAGAAATAAAAGCAAAGTTTGGTTACTCAGAGGAAAGGAAATGAAATAAAACCGTGAAGACTTAAACCAGTAAAATGTAAAACATGCTGGTGGCATTGACCCCCTCCTGCTTTACCTTGACCAAAAATTAAATAAAAAGGTAATGTTCCTGGAAAGCAACTAGTGCTGCGACCTTCACTAATTAATCTGCCTATCAGATCTGATTAAGCACTTCCAAACCTGGCAAATCGCCACTCTTTTTGAGACATAAATGTAAATAAATATGAAGGTGGTAAATCGCAGCCCTCCAGTGATGCCTTTGTCAGCAGCCATGAGCAAAGAGCAGCAGACATTGAGCCTCCAAACACTGCGTGCCTGATAATAAAAATGTTTTTGTGTACAGGGACGAAGCAGAACATATCACTGTCTGCTCAAATCTGATGTCAGTCAGCTTATGCGCCTGCCGAAAGGCTGTGTCTCCTGGATGCAGCATCAGTCAAGCAACAGGTATAGAGCCTGGAGGCAGGCTAGAGTCTGCCATGAGTGCAGGTTTTCCCACAGGCATTAGTGTGGACATTTGAGACGTGATTCATATTCAGCGATTGGTTCCTCCTTGGACTCAGTCTCTGCTGGGAGAACAAATGAGCTGTAAAGCCACCCTAAGGGGCCGTGCTTGCACTAGAAGAGCATTTGCAGGTGTTTTCCGGAGCTGCTTTTGCAGCCAACTGTCGGTTCTTTTGCACCATTTGGTGAATGAGGGCACATCCCTGTGAGGGCAGCCATGGAGCTTCCTCCCTGCAGTCGTGTCAACATGATGCTGCTTCCCATGCTCAGGCGGCTGGCCTGTCCTGTCCTGACCTTGCACCAACTTTGACAGCTGAGCTGGAGCTACGCTTTAGAATAAAGTGGCTACAATGGCAATAGTGTTACCACTCGGTTTATAAACCACTCCCTGCTTTGAGACTGACTGGTGCGGCAGAGACTTCTAAATAACATGTATTCAAATTGGTGAAATGCTTTGATTTGATCCTTTGGTCTGAACCATAAAATTATTTCCCTGGATTGTTGGCTTTGGTGTACCATTAAGCATTTAAGAGTTTGAATGTCTTTACGGGAAAGGACTGAAGTTATTCCAGGTAAAGTAATGTTATCTTCAGTTACCCACGGTGGACTGCAAGAGTTGATGGATCAGTCCCGCTTACTCTGCTTGTGTACATACAATAAAAAAATAACAAAATGTAGATGAAAGTGGGGTCTGACTGTTCAGGAGCCCTGACCATGCCTATAAAACAATGGAGTCCTAAAAGTTTATAAATAACTTGAAGCAACTTTACTTTGAATCACTTTGTTATAGACAGTTCATTATAAGGTGTTTAAAGTATGTAAAAAAGGAGAAGGTTAATGATACTGAAGGACTGGGGGCAGTATGTCAAAGGCCCTCTTTCTGAGTGTTCAGATTCCTGAAAGCCGTAACTTTGAGTGTTGGAGCTGTAAGATGGCTGTAAGTAACAGCAAACCCCATAAGGCCTGGGCACAGTTGATGCAGTAAAAGCTAGCTGGCTTGTGCATGGATGGTGGAATTTCCGTTTTCACATAGACTTTGAAAGGAAAGGTGATCTGGCGATGATGAGGGGTGGTAGACTCAGCCTGAGAGGCTAGTATTGAAATCCAAGCTCTTTTAAGGCATTTAGGTCACAGTTTTCTGAGACTTGAGTGGAACAGGTTGGGGGTGGTTTAAATAAAGATCTCATATCTTCATGTACCTGAGAAATGGCCTATTTTTCAGAGGTGCTGAACCCATACTTGACAAATGATTGATTTCTTTACAGAAATCCTTTTCTTTTTGTAACTGCCTCTGAAGTTTAATCCGAGGTTGTAGGTGGTGTGAAAGCCTGTTTAGCGGGAAAGAAAAGGGTTTTTTTCTCCCTCTGTATTATACAATAGCATTGAAATTACTTTGAGAGTGAAAAGTGATTTACAGTTTTAAAAGAATATCCCAGTATGGAGTACTTTTCTCTGCCCTGCTATCCACACAGAGCATTACTGGTATGGCATAGGGGGTGCCCCACAGTTTGGGGAGGGGTCACCTTGGGGTCAGCAGGACTCTGCATTTCCTTGTTTATGGCCAGGCTTGCAGGCCTGTGTGTTTCTCTTTCCCAAAAAAAAGTCTGCTGTCCTGTAAGGAGGATTCTAGTTGCTGGGCACCCTGCTGCCATCATACGGTCCTTTTTGCAGACAATCTGTGCTTATTAGCATTCGCTTATGCATATGTTTTTTGAATTCCCTGTCACCAGAATAGAGATCACACGACCTACTCTTCCTTCCACTGCTCCCTTTGAGCAACAGCCAAAGACTAAAATAGGGCAGTGCTGAAACAGGGAGAGCTAAAAACCTTACAGCAAATGTAGCTGGATGAGTCTGCTGCAGTATTTCACCTGCACATGTCTAGTTCAAGTCAACATGGTCCCTTGCTGGTTTTAAGAGAGCAAGTGCAGACAGAGGCCACTGGAAGGAGAGAGGGGTATTGTGCTGCTGGAGAAAAAGCAGGTGGTTAGGTTGTGAAGGGTACCTCCTTCAGAGGCAAGGCTGAACTGGGAAATGTGCTTCTGAGCCTCCATGTGTGGCCACCATGATATGTACCCCTGTGTGATGTGCAGCTGCAGGGTGAATGGAGTGCACAGTCACAGGCCATGCACACACCTAGCAGATACCAAATTCATTTGTGGAAACAAGTCAGTTGTGATGATCTGCTCAGACATACAGATCAGGTTTGCATGAAAACTCAACAGTGCATTTTCCCCTAGACGTTGCTATCTCATCTACAGGCTGTTGGGTTTCCAGGGAGTCAGCCCTGCTGTAAAGGTCAGAGCAAAACCAGGTACCACAGGGGCTTCCAGTATCTGTGCCATGGTAGTGGAAGGGCTGGCAGCCTGGCATGATGTTCAGTTCAGTTTTCATTAGTATGGTAGAGAGCCCTGGGGCTTGAGAACAGCACAGCATGAGGGATTTCAGACAAGAGCTACAAGCCCTGTCTTTGCGTCTCTCTACTCATCCAAGTACAGCGTGATGCAGCCAGTAATTTATATGAATTCAAAGGCTTATGTTCCTAGGCTAAGCTTGATCCATAGAAGTAGAAAAGACCTCTGTCCTTCAGACTACCCTGTGCTTTGAAAATGCTCCTGTTCCACATTGTATTCTGTGTGGGAGTTGACTTGAAGTGCACTGCAGGCTCTGAACCAACGACCTGTGAACTTGTCCGTGCCATGGCAAGTCTTGGTCTGCTGATTGTCTGTTTTCATGAATCGTCACAAAAGGGTTCCTTGGGTAGCGCACCTCCTCCTCCCATAACTTCACAATGCTCTGAGCAAATAATCTTTTCTTAAATACAACCAAACAATAGTAACTTACACAATAGGGAGATGTTTGTTGATTCATTGATTCATGGGGAAAGCAAGCCTTGAATACATTGTACATCCTCTTTATAAAATATGTGCTATGGAGTGGAGTCCCTGGCAAAATATATTATAAGCCATTAGCCTTGTAGGAATAATTTTAAAGAAAAATCCACACCAATCTTAGCCAAACCACATAAAACTGACACCTCATGTTTCATAAATGAATTAAGCATAGTAGAGCAATTGTCCTTGGCTGTAGGTCCATGTTCTTATGTGACAGTGCCTTCCACACAATTATTTCATGATAAAGGTGTTTACTAACATTATTTTCCTTGCAACAGTTTTTAATAACATTCTTTGAGGAACAGTTCCACTTAAGAGTCTTAAATTACTAGCTTTTTTCAGACGCATACATATTGGCACTTGTGTTTATGAATGTATTTTACCGTTTCTTTGTGTTTGATATGTTGTAGATTAGTAGATTATGTGAGACTCAAAAGAGAATAAGCATGTTTTTTTTTCCTCTAGAGCTGATAGTAAATGAAAATCTATTTTCATGAACATCTACAATTTTTTTGAAGTTGTTTTTCTCTGTAAGTTAAAAATGAATCAGTTCCCCGCCTATTCGCCCTATTTGTTTTTAAATGATACCAATATGTTTCAGAATTTTCTTTATCTTCCCCCAGTTTAACAAGTACTGCTACAATGACAGTTTAAATAGCATTTTTGACGTATGGAATGAAACATTTCCTTTCCCTGTGAAACCCATGTTTTGGTGAAGTTCTTCACCATTTTGTGAAAAAACTTTTTTTTTTTTTTCTTCCCCCAAAGGCTGTATTTAGTTAAAGGAAAAAACCAGCTATAAATATGAAAAGTTCTACAGATTTCAAGAAGAGGGATGGGAACGAGCTGCTAGGAACAGAGACTTCTTACCCCCTTGCTCCCAAACCTTAAGTCTCCATGGATTCTAACATAACTGGAAAAGGGGAGGACAGATGCTCTGCTACTGAGTTAGCTTCAGCCTGGTGCTTGTGAGCTTTTGTGCAGCACCTCAATGAGAAGTGCTGCTTCCTGTCCTGCTTGTTCCTCCATTGAGGCTACTTGTTCAGGTTGCCAAGAGGCCTAGCACTGCCATCTCCAAAAGTCACGTCAGTCTGTGTGTAGCATCCTTTATTGCACTTACTCTTTCCTGAACCTAGCTCTTCCAGAGAGACAGAGAGTAATAGCTCAGCTTCAGTGGGGACAAGCTTGAAGCTCTTGTTGGCGCTTGAGAATGAATTTACTTTGTCTCAAGGCTAAGAAGAAATGCAGTAAGTACCATTTATGTATTTGCCCAAGTTGTCTTCCACAAATTGCCCACCTCCTGCATTCAGCTCTCCAGAGAGGGACAATCACAAACAGAGAATTTCCTATTCAAGTGAGCAGACAACAGCATTTGTGTTTAATCTTGCTTGGAGTTGTCATCTACCATTAAAATGGATTTTCTTTCTCTTTCTTTGCCTTTTCTACTTCTCTTTTTATGCCATCTTCACAAATTCAAATTAATGTTATGGAAAAGTTGGCACTAGGAAAAAACTACTCAGACTCGGTGCCAGTGACATCAAAGTTAAAATGGTATTTAAAAATAATTACAAGTGGATACAAATATTATGTTGTAAGGCACAAAAAAGTCCATACTAAAGATCAATTACTGATTGCAAAGTTTCAGCTTATTATTTACATGGCTCATCTGCATAATGATTGAAAAAAGAGCAAAAATTATTAAAGTTTTTTGCCCCCCTCTCCTCTAAATGTGCATGTTTTTCTTAGTCTAAAAGAACAACAACAAGCTTTAGGAACTCAAGAAATAAAGAGCAAGAGCTAAACTCTCTCATTGTTTGCACCTCTCAAGCCACACTGAAGTCAGCAAGCTGGTATGGGTGTAAAACCACAGGGAATATTGATCTTTGCATTTTCTGCTGTAGAACTCCCACTTGCTCCTTGAGAGGCAAACTGATGGATCTCAAGCCACGGAAGTCTGAATCCAGATTTCTAGGTCTTAGATGCTCTGGACTGTCAGAGAAGGTGAGCATTTGGCAGCTCTGAGTTTGACAAGAGCCCAAGGATGTTTTGGAATTCAGAGAAGGATTTCTATGGCTAAATATTATTTTTGAGCCTAAAGTGAGCTTGTGTGGAACTTCGTTATAAGCCCTCAATGTTTAGATAGCCATTTCTGGTTTGTTGCCCCCTTACAGAATTAGAAATTGCTTGCCACTTTTGGATCTGGTTAGCAGATCAGATTCTCGCTGCCCTCTAAAATATATGATCACCTGTCTCTGGCTTCTCAAAAAAGTCATTTTTCTTTCTAACAGGAAGAAACTTCTTCTCACCCAAGACACACATGCAAGTTAAAGTCAGAGTTCATGCAGGGCTGCAGGCATGTCTCGGTTATGTACTTGACCGGTTCATAGAACAGGTCTCTGGTGGATTTGGAAAAAGAAGGGAGCAATAATAGATGTTTGAGTCTGGAGCTCAAAAGGTATGAAGATTTTAATGCAAAATCTCTTCTTCTCTAAATGTTACCTTTTTCAGAAATCCTAGGAGAAAGAAAATTAGTAGACTTCCCTTCCTTCAAATTCCCATCTTTGCCTGAAGAAGGTTCAGCCAATCTCCTATGGTGCTTGGCCTTGAAAATATGTAGCACTTGGCACTCTCATGTAGCAGTTTCTGGAAAACTTTTCTATATGACATTTACATTCCTTAAAGTCAAAGTAAGAGAACACTTTTCTATGACCAAGTCATGTAATTCTCAAGCAATATTAACTGTAGGTGAAAATAGAAATGGAGGCAGAGAAGTGGGGTTTTGTAAGTGGTAGGAAGAACTGCCATATGCCTACATTCCAGCTCAGGGCTGGCTCTCGTGCAGAGGGGACTCTCCTTGTCTCAGAAAGATGCCAGTGCAATAAACAGGGACATGTGAGGTGCTACTTGGTGTGACGTAAGGGCTGTCTGAGAGAGCTAAGGGATTGGATTGAACTGCTTGGCATGTATTATTCACTGCAGTCTAACATGGAGCTTTGGTACCACAGTACAGCAGCAGCTTTTACACAGTGAACAAGAGAAAAAGTGTGTCTGAATTTTTCCATGAACAGTCAAAAGCCTTTTTATCTGATAAACTCGTACAGAGATACTAATTCAGAAGAACTTTGACATTGATTAAACGGGTCACATCTGTATTATGCATAAATGAGCCTAAAGAGTGCTAGTCTTCATAAATGAAGCTAATACAATGAGGTGATATAAATTTCTTTCTGAAAACCAGGAATAACTCGGACTCAACAAAGAATAATTAATACAGTTTTAAAAGATACGCTGTATAATTCCGTGAATACTTAAGGCTAGGATGAAATAATACCCTATATTGGTCTTGAACCACAATGAATAATATGATTATTTTTACTTTGCAAGAGGTCACAACAAATGTTTGAGATTTAAGCTGCCATAACTACAAATTTAGCAGAAAGTAGGCATTTAATGATAGATTTCATTGCTGTGGTTTAGGTTTTATTTTGAATGTTTGTTTTGTCTTAAAAACACTAATGCTAAAATGTTGCCTCAAATCTTTATTTTCAAATTACTTATTATATCACCATAAATTACAGGGTGCAGTAAAAGCCAGATTTAAAAGGAGGCATACTTTACTTTCTCATATTTCTAAAAATAGTGCAACATTTCTGAAACACGAATCATCATTAAAAAAAGTTCTTTTTATACAACTGAAGTTGCTAGTGCTGAACTAGTGGCTTTCCTCCAAGTGGCACAATGGACTGCTCCAAATTTAGGTCTGTAATGGTAGAAGTTAACTTTAGGAAGTCCGAGTAAAGCTGTAATCTATAATTCTACCGCAATTACAATGTTTTCTCTCAAATGATAGTGAAGTCCCTGGGGTGAATGCTAGCAAATACCTTGTAAAGATGTTCTTATGGCTTTTATTGTTTTGATGCTTTTGCATTTTCAGCACATGTTATTAGATTCAGCAAAAGACCTGGGCTGTGACCCAGGACTGTTTAGAGGTTGTGGGTTGCAGGCGGCTCTCGGCGCTCAGCCAGACACAAAGGGTGGAGCATGTAGTTGATAGCGAAGAGATGCATATGCCACGTTGACAAGATGATGGGTAAACAAAGCTTAAGGGACACTTGTTAAACTCAACATAGCCATCTTTTCCATGATATTTTTAGAAGGCTTCAGCCTCAGGAAAACATTCACCTGTGTGACCTGAGGAAAAGTCTAGAGAACTGGTTGCTATTTAGCCATCAAAAAAACCATATGTGCATCTTTTTCAGATGCCCTCATCAGTTCTTTCCTTCTGGGCATGTTTTTGGAAGACTCGTGCGTCTGCCCCTGTGATTCACAGTATCCTGCTGGCTTGTCAAAGTGAGGTGGGACCAACACACGTCAACCCTGAACCTAAATCATATCTAGCAGGTGTGACATGAGGGCTGCCGACAGCCAATGCTTCTTTACCAGGGCACTGAAGGAGCTCTGCATTACTGCTGCAAGTGCTCCTGCTTGTTTCCTCAGCTCACGGTGTAATCCCTGTAAGGGGGAACCTGAAGGACTTGGCCATTATAATGTTACCTCTGCCTGGGATTGAAAAGAGGTGGGGTGCCTGCCAGCATTTAAACAGCTGTGGTGCGAGCAGGATGACTCTGGAGAAGTAGGGTTCCGTAGGTAGGTAACAATCCGGATAGGAAGCAGTGCAGCTGGGGGGCTGTCAGCACCCTCTGGCCGTGGCCTGGACAATAGAAAGGTTCAGAGTCAGTGGTACTGGAAGTAGGTGCGCTGTCAGTGGAAGGCTCCCTGGTCAGCACGAGCGGTAACAGCCTGGCTGGGGAGAGCTGCAGAGGGACTGAACGCAGGGCCCCTCGCCCGTGCAGAGGAACAGCTCCTGGTGAAACAGTATTTCTGAGCAGGCATTTAATGAGTTCTTTCAAGCATACCCTAAATAAATGAAAATGTATTGAAAATCTTTCTCGGCTAACTTCAACAAAGCTTTTGGCCTAACGTGCTGCAGGCGTTAGTGCAGCAAGTAGGTGGCCTGCGTTGCTGCCCATACTCTGTCAGGAAGACAAAGAATCTGGGAGAAGCATCAATCTGTTTCTCTTCACAGGGCTGTCTCTTCCCGCCTTTGTCAGTCAAAGGTGTCAATGTCTCTCCCCTCTATCCTCCCCCCTCACCGAGTTAAGTAGTGTCAGTCATTCCTGTTTTTTTCTTTTTATTAATGATTTTGCAAGGCTATGTCATTACTGTGCTATACATTTTTATACAGATGGCACGACTGTGCATTTTAATGGCAAATCTGTTTCTCACATAACGCCTGAACTGCAAAAAGACTTTGACAGACTGGTTCAAGGAAAACAAACTGGTTTTAAATGTAGCAAAAACTAAAACAATGCCTTTTGGCTCTCCTAATCATCTGAACTCAAAGGATGATTTTATTTGGAAGTCAGAAATCTTAAGGAGAAGAGTGGACTAAACTTCTGTGTTGAAAGAAAACCAGAGGAAAGAAACAGAGAGGCTCATCATTCATGGGCTATATGTTTTGTTCAGCAAGACACAGGGGATTCATCCTTGATCCTCAAACTAACTGTATTTGATCAGAACTGAATTTGGCCTGTTACTCTAGAGAATTTTGCACCCTGCAGGTGTTTGAATTTCAGGAAAAACTGAGGTATTAAGTTTATAAATGTGTCAAGTAGAATGCAGTTGGGGAGGGAGAAAACAGAAAATATGTATATGTTAAATACCACCGAAAACAAAAGAGCAGAATACATATTTGTCAATTTCTGAAGAAGCCTATTTCTTCTTTGACCATCTCCTTTGCAT
Source organism: Gallinago jamesoni (assembly GCA_025769975.1). Taxonomy (NCBI): domain Eukaryota; kingdom Metazoa; phylum Chordata; class Aves; order Charadriiformes; family Scolopacidae; genus Gallinago; species Gallinago jamesoni. Next base: position 28,317,942 of record JAOQGH010000077.1, on the reverse strand, counting down.
TTTATGTCCTTTTAAACCTACATAAGTGCACACAGTTCTCACTGGTCCTATCATCATCGTTCTCTGAAGTCACACATCAGTTTCTGTTTATGTCACTACCCATTTAATTTCTTTATCTTGCAATTGATATATGGACACAGTTCACAGTAGCCCTTATCTTTTATTGGCTTCTACACTGTAGTTTGGTAGCTCAAATCAGAAAGTTAGCCTTCTGTATTTGCTCTGCTCCGATGTATTCACTTACATGAATTGGCTGAAGTCAGTAGACAGTTGCTGGTATCTTATTTATCTTGCTGGTATCTGGCTCTTGCATGTCTCAGTATTCACATCCTTGATGTCCTTTTTACTCCAAATTATAACCCAAATTCAAAGAACTAGACAACTCATTGCTTTGGCACTTTTATTTATAGTGAATAAAGCTCAATGGCTATATTGGAAAGGATGACCAGGAGAAAGGGGAGGAGAAATTAATTCCTATTAGCCCTGCAAACCCAGATGTTCTCTGAAGGCCCCAAATAGCAGCAAATTCTGTCTGACTTATCATTGGGTGTATTCTTGTCTAAACTGGCTGCAGCGAAGTGCAAGAATAGTAATGTTCAGAAGTCTGTAAATATTTCCTTTTACAACATTTGAGGAGCTATAGAAAATGAGAATGAGATGGAAAGCATATATAGACTTAGCTGCTGTTACTAAAATCTCAGTCTCTTGAAGCAACCTAAAGGTAGGTAAGAGAAATGCTGCTAAGGATGCTCTGAGATGCTGGAAAGACAGTATAATGTACAGGCATTCTCCTCTTGCTACAAATTTTCAGCAGAAATCGGCATTTGCTGCTACTGCTCTTGATCTGCTGGAGACCCACCAGTGTTTAAATTCAGCTCCCAAGATGTTTTCCTTTTTTGTAGCCTAGCTGACTGTAAACAGCTGATTTTTGATAGGCCGGAACTTCAATAAGATGGCAAAAACGGAGGTGAGGAAAAGCACTTGTTGGAGTGCCTGCTCCCCCTTTCTTTTTCCAGTCTTAACACTGAGCTAGCATCAGACTGCAATCACATGGTCATTGACCACAGCTGCATTTTATATCCCCTTCTGCAGCATGTGTATAGGACTATAAACAGAAATTATTGGAGAGTTATTTCAAGAATAACAGTGTATATAATTAAAAAAGCATCATTTACAGCATTCTTTCATGACAAAGTGTTATGTCACTTCTGTTTCATCATAAATAAAAGGGGCGTTGGATAAATTCTTGGCATGATGGGAAAGCTGCCAAACTTGAATTTATTGGAAATCATTATTATTTTTGTTCACCATGTTATATAGAAGGCATCCTTTTGTGTGGTGCAAGTAACTTCCTCTCTACACCCTAAATACATAGCAGGTGAAAACCGTTGCGCTGAGACATCACAATGGTTATTTCTTTAAAAAGTTATTCCAAATCTTTTTTCCCTGAAGTATTTTTCCTTCACAAAGATTGTTCTCCAGGTCTAATGCCTGGTTTTTCTAATTAGAGCATTCCAGCAGACTTCCAGGACTGTTTCAGGAAGGCTGGGAGGGGACAGATGGGACAAGAATACAGAGCAGGTAGAAATGGATCAGAGATGAAAAGATTGGGCTTTGCATGCAAAAAGCTTTACTGGCAGTGTGAACTCAGAATATTTCGAGTATAGTTGATGTTTTTGTTATGACCTAGTGGAATGAGGCTGTGTTTCTGCCTTTTTTTTTTTAAGCTATCTGATTTTGGAAGCAGTTAATAAGTAGTAACATTTGATGTACAAATCCAACAAGACTTTGTGTTTTCACATTGCAATCAGTAAATAGCACGTAAAACCAATTGGGTAGATCTTGTATAGTTCCTTTTCAACACTGACCTGAATACCCACAGCTGGGTACGCTTGTTATTGTTCCCTATGCCTAGTCATTAACCTGGATGAAGGTGATTGTTACCTATTTGAGAAGATACAGAAACTAAGGAAATACATGCAGAAACATTTCAGTGACATCTAGATGAAGAATCACTTCAGTCATGTCTGCAAATCGACCTATTTACAAGCAGAATTTTGCTTATGTAAGTGATTGCCAAAGCAGTTTTCAAGAATGTGGCCCTGAGAACATTTTGCATATGAGTCCTGTGAAAACAGAAACTACTGTTCTTAGGAAGGCCAACATTTTCTTGTCATTTGGTCATCTAGTCCCTGAGAAGATAGAATAAGCAGTGATTTCATCTGAATCAGCAGCTAGTTAACTCGGACAAGATTGTAGGTAGATGCAGATACAGGTAAGCTTTTCAAACCCATCTTTAACGACTCTCAGCAATAGCATTACAGGCTTGTCAAAGTTTAGCTAGTATCTTGCTTTCGTTTGAAATTTTTACTCCTTATTCCGTAGCTCTTGTGCTTTCTACTTGTCCAGATGCTCACCCATGTGAATTTGTACTTGATGTACCAGGATGAGCACAGGCTAGCACTTTGAGTTGTGGCAGCATGCTAATGACTGCCTTTTTGGCAACAAGGAGGCATAACATCTTTTAAAGAGTTAGATATATAGTACCTGTGGGGGTGGGGGTCAACTGTATAACAGCCACTTAATTCAGTAGGGAGCTGAGAGAAGGTGGCAAGCAAAGCTCTGTTTTGTGGTCGGTGTTTTAATGGGACTGTTTGGTACTAAAATAGTTTAGTGTAGGAACTGGAAAATTTGCAAGGGCTCCTGCCTTTATAGATCAGGATAGTAAGAGATACCAACCTATCCCCCACCTTTGCTCATAAGGTAGCGGCATTTGAGGTGTTAGAGTTTATTTACTATCCACTGTTTCTCCAGCAGGTAACCACTTACTCTGTGAAACATTCCTGAACAGATAGGTTGTGACGATTTGATGATGTTTTCTATGTATTTGATTGAGACTGTGGCTTGTTACTGGTTTCTCAGTGGAAGTAGATGTAGTTTTGCTTACCATGGGATTGTTATAAAGTCACTTGCTATTGGAAATAAAGATTGGATTTCACTCCGACGATAAATTACCCTGGACAAATACCTGTGGAAGTGTCCAGCCCAAAGGGAGTCATGGTGGGATTTGTCACAGCTCATTCCTGAGAACTGTCCATTGGTCTGTCTGAGGACTTACCCTAAGTGCAGTAGGGGTCCTTTTAGCCCCAGCATTGGATTTTCTCCATATGGAAAGCAGACACAGGGCACTGGTGCATAACAAGTCCTCATCCTGGGGTGGAGGTGAGGTGTGGCCAGGAGCTCAGCTGCAGGCTGAATGTGGCCATTGCTGCTCCCTACAAATGTGGCAACCAAGTCTTCCTCCAGAAGGGAAATCCCTGGAGGAAACCCCTATTTCATGGAATTAATTCCCTGAGTGACACTTATGGGATATCCTAGTTCCTGTTACAAACAGTAACAAAGCTGTTGTTCATGAGATAGGTTGTGTTTCCCCTTTTTATTAACAGTGCATTAGGAGAACTAATTAGCAGCACCTTGGAGATTCCCCTTCTGGGAGTCCAGGCTATAAATGTCGTCACTGCTCAACAGAAGCTCTGCAGAGTGGGACGGTGTGGGGAATGCTACATTGGTTAAACAATGCAGCCTCTATGTGGGTGTCTCTGTTACATTAAGATAAGCTATACAGCCACTTCACTGAAAAGTGGTTGTAATTTTCCATCAAAACATTTTTTAATTGAAAGAAATGGCTTTGATTTGCTTGGAAAAATTAAATGGTGAGCTTCTGGTTTGGTTTACTTTTTCCCCATTTTCCTTCTGTTAGAAAACCAAAATAACTTTACTTTTATCAGCAGAAAAAACAAAGGAGTAGGAAGGATGCAAATAGGAAGAGTGATCTTTGTACTGTTGGGTGTGAAAAATTGACCCTTCTGTTTCCATATGTATAGTGAAGATGTAAATAAGAAATTACAAAAAAACCCTTGGGTTGTGTGGAGTGTGGGTTGGGGAGTTTCACAGTGACTGGCTTCAAACATTTCTTACGAGACTGATGGAAAGCACAGACCATCTCCAAACGGTGTTTCAGTGTGAGCACCTAGCTTAGGCACTTTGTGTTTCCCTCTGACAGATCCCAGCCTTCTCCATTGCCTGAAGGTGGACCCTGGGCAGACTGGGTGCCTAATTTTAATTTTGGCAGCACAAACATTGCCAAATGTTCATTTTGTGTGCATGTGTATGACTGTGAGTAAAACTTGAGGAATTTTTAACCAACTTCATGCCCTAGTTGTATTGAGAGGAACATGACTAGAAGCAAGCTCTGATCCTGACTGTTCATAAATGTTAAAGTGAGATAAATTCATAAAATGCTGTGATAAAGGTCCTGAAGAGATGATGTCTATAAAATCATGACTGGCACTGGGAGAGCAGATATGAACTGCTTGGACATTGGGTTTTTTTCTGTTGCAAGAGCTAGGGAACATCATATAAAGGTGACAGCATTTCCTCCCACAACGTGCAGTACCCTGATGTGCTCACCTTCCCCTTGTATGGTGCCATTGTCAGCTGCTCAGAGGCACACTGATGTGACTGTGGATGGTGAGCAGGAACATTGGACAGTGTGCAGCTTGTCTTCTGCTGTTCTGAACATAGGAAGTTGGTGACTTATGCTATTTTTCCTCTCTTTCTGTGTGTTGTCCTACACTCCTACACTCCCCCCTCTTCTCACCATTCGCTAGTTCTCAGAGCACTGGGTGTTGCTCTGCGTGCTCCGTGGCTGTCCTGAGAGAGGCAGTTTGACACCAGGCATTGGCAGCCGCCTTTGGAGGCTGGATGCTGCATTCAAACAGCCCCTGGATTGTCCTTCACAGCAGCTCCTACCTGCCCGCGTCCAGTCTGCTTGCTTATTTGACAAAGTTAACTTGATCCTTGTTGCAGAAAGTTAGGAGGTTGAGATGTGAGCTGTGTGTTAGTGCTGTGTTTGCAATTTCCTGCCCAGTGTGACTTCAACTGAAATCAACACTGAGAGCCTTCACCATGCTTAGAAAAAGTTGCAGCAGAAGGATCTGCCCTGCCCTGGTGGGGCCACATCTCTGCCCAGCCTTCCCCCATGAATACACCCTTCCACTTTTTGCACAGTTTCACTGGAGTTGTCCTGCGGGAAAGCAGAAAGGGTGATCCCTGAGGAAGAGTTATGCAAGGCTGATCTGTTACCCAGGTGGGGCTGTCAGGGCCTCGTTAGGAGTGCTCAGTAGCCCAAGCAGTTTGGCTTGGTGTGCATGTGTTTGGGTAGGAGCATCAGGAGCAAACAGCACCATTGGGAGGTTCTGCTACAAGCGGGATTGTGCAGGGATTTCTGCAGAAAGGGAGGACATTGCAGAAATGAATAATGTGACTTTGGCTTTGAAGGGAGATGAAGAGAAAGAGAACCTGGGTCCCTGTTCAAACTGATGGAACAACTTGACTTCCATGAAGCCTCTGGTTAATCATTGTCACCCGGGAAAGAGTCAGAGAAATGAACTGGTCTTGACACTCAGTGTGTATTTGGCTGCTCAGGTGATCTGTGCTAATGGAAGACACTTGCGCAGTCAACGCAGCATCACTTAGCCATCAGAAAGCTCTGGTTTGTCACTCTGTCTGACATCACTTGCTAGCAGAAACGTACCTTTATGGGAAGCTGATGACTTCAGATGGCTTGAAACCAAAAGCTGCTCTAGCAGTAAAAATGCAAAATGTTTTAGGGAAAGGCTTAGCCCATACCTGAATTTCCAGATTACCAGTGTCCATCTTTTAGTGTCTCCAGAGTTTTTTATCTTTGCAGCTAGTGAAAAATATGCAAACTCCTTATTTTAGAATAATTAGTAGAGTTCTATAAGCCTTCCTTCATTGTTGTTTGCAGAAGTATAAACTTCTTGGGTCAGGAGAACTGCAGAATCCAGAGAGAATAAATACATTAACTTTTTAGCAGTTGTGTGACCCTCATGCACGCATGTTTGCTATTATTTCTAGGAGCTCCCTGGATGATAAGCATGATATGAAAAATTTAACCACAAAAAAAAAATGTTTAAAGAACCATTTTGGGTTTTTCTCCCAGAAAAGCAACGAAGTTCAGAATTCAGCAGACTCCATCTGTAGTGCTGGTTGTGCTGGTTCTCATTAGTGAAATTGGAGTGTTGGATGATGCAATTCACCAGTGGCTCTATATCACCCAGAACCTTTTGGCTGGTCGTTTTTAAAATCCTAGAAATGTAGAGCAGGAAGGACCTGGAGAGATCTTCTCATCCTCTGCAAGTACATGGAATCATATGTGTGTACTCCATCATTGGCATGTGCTTTTTGTTACATGTTCTACCTTCTTAGTGGAGAAAATGGAGCAGTTGTTGGGATGCTGGACAAATATTTCACCATTTACAGTACAGTCAGCTGACTGCTACATGCATCTGACCAAAAAAAAAAAAAAAGGCTCTATTGGCCAAAGCTGTGCTCATTCCCCTTTTTGAATTTGCTTCCCACAGCAATTCTAGTGGACCAAGAATTATTCATAGATGTTTCCAAGAATAATGAATAAAACCAAATTGTAAGCTGCTTGCAGGCGTAGTCAGAAGGGGATCTATTTTTCCAGATTACTCAATGTGAATTATTAATTCTGCTTGACTGATGTAGAGCATTCTCCTGGTGTTTAAGAAGAAAGACAGTCTGCTTTATCAGTTTATTGCTGATACTTCCCTGTATTTTTCATGTCACATTACATTTAACTTTTTCTGCCTTCCTGAATCAAACCTAGTACCCAGGGAGGACGTAGAAGTGCTCTGGCTCAAACAGCTCTGTGAGACGTGAGCTATTTGATAACTTGACTGTTCCTGAGGGCTCTTCTGTCCTTGGATGAACATTGACATGTCCCTCATAGGGAAGTAGGAGTTGCAAACCTGCATCAAAAAATAAAAATCACTTGTAGCTTACAATAAAACCAAGACAACAAAAGACACCCCCTGCCCCATGTTCCTCGGCTATAATTGATTTTTGCCTCTTGCTGTGTTCATCTCTTTAGTAAACCATGCGAGAGAGGCTCAGTTCTCTGCTGCCTGTGAGTTGCTGGATTTAGGTGGGTAGCACACAGGTGGCTGCTCTAACTGATGGGCTGAAAAGGGACTACAGCTTAGCTTGTCTGGAAGGAAAGCCTATTGCAATTTCAGGGTCAAATCCTACGTGTTGTATAATTTTGGAGTAGTTTCAGTGACTTACTAGAGCCGCTTGGGATTTACTCTGGATTTACATCAGGAGGAATTTCATCTGACAGCTAAAATAGAGCTCAGAGCACTTGTGCCAACACTGAACAAAATGTAAACACTTCAGTCCCTTGAGGATACTCATCCCAAGTGATGATGGAAAAAATAAAGGAGCTTTGCATTCTGGCAGGTAACTCTCAAGAGCTAGGAAGCTGAACAAGGTGAGAAAAAAAATAACAACACAGTGAACCAAT
>JAOQGH010000077.1:28120665-28310431 GCA_025769975.1 Gallinago jamesoni | reverse complement strand
TGCATTCTGGCAGGTAACTCTCAAGAGCTAGGAAGCTGAACAAGGTGAGAAAAAAAATAACAACACAGTGAACCAATCCATTACAAGTATTATAATGTACCAAATAATAAATATAAATAACAATTATAAAGTAACCAAATAATGTACCAATGTAACCAAGTACATTACAAGTATTACATTTGAACTAACCAATTTAAATCCGTTTTAGAAAAGGGTTAGAAAACTCAGACCTCACTTTCCCTGCAAAGCCAGGAGGCAGTAAGATGTGTCAGTACCTGTGTGCTGTAGAAGTGGGCAGGACAAGTGGGGTGCTCAGTAGAAGCACCTTAGCAGAAGGTGAACTGCAGTGCTGGATGGTCCAGGTCCCAGGTCTCTGGTGCCCAGTGTAGTGTTTGCCTATCTACTTTGATCTAGTTTGTGCCAAGGATGAGAATTTCCACAAAAATTAAGATCTTAACAATCAACCCTTATTTGTTATATGGAAACATTTTCCTTTGTATAGTACGATGTGTTTTAGCTGAAAGCAGCCTTTTTTCTGCACCTCCCCTCCCTAGTGGTTCCTATGTATAGTATATAGCTGAGCTTCTGTAGCTTGTGCTGATTTCTAGCCAAAGGACTATGCTCAAAGTAAAAGGAAAAATCCAGCGAGGGTGTGCTTGTGTCACAACTACAGGTGGTACAACAGGGCCATCCCTCGTCTCCAGGTCAGTACCAGCAACTGAGTTATCACAATGATTTGTTTTTTAAAAATGAATAAATAAAATAACATGTTATTCATTTCCCCCTGGGCCTATCCTGCTTTTTCTTTTCTGTCTACTTGATGTATAAGTTACAGTTGCTTAGTGACACAAAACTCATATTTCCTAAAACATTCTTCATTAGTTGGACTCAAAATTTCTTTAACTGCTTGTTTTAGATGGGAACCATACATTCTGGACTATGCAGCATCCCTTTTCTGTAAAATATATAGACTCCTCCACTGCATTGTATTTTAGTGACTGGTTTTGGATATCCTTTATCAAAAGAGCCATTAACAAGAACTTTCCAATTCTCTTTCCACGGGCACATAATATGCTCTATGTCTTTAATTAGCACCTTCATTCCTCTCCCCCTTCCCCCTCTCCCAGGAAAAGCCAAACCTTCTTCACTACCAAAATGGCCTGTCAAAACCTGACAACTGAAGTTCTGCCTTGTCAATATAAAATTGTCTGTACCACTGTGCAAGCTGAATATTTGGGGCTGGTGCAAAATAACGCACCAGCTGCATTGTCTGCTTTCCTACTTTATTCCATTTCTGCTTAATTTTTTCAGGGCTACTGAAGGATTTCTGGACTCCCCTGAGCATTTGCTATAGAAAACAGATCATGTTTCCCTACGGGCTGTGTAGAGAATTGCTTTAAGAGAATATTTGTGGATGCATATGGAAATTGTACTTATGTATCCATTTCTACATGCTTTCCTGTGTATATTAGTATATTCAGAAGCACTGAGAACTCTTCTGTCAAAGGGTACGTGAATTCAAGCATTGTTTTCCTCTCAGAAGTGGGATTTTACTGGGAATGCTGGCAGGCCCCTCACACAGAAGAATGGGTGGGTGCTGCTACTGTATATATCTGTTGTTGTCACATTGGATTTTGTGCAATAAAAATAAAACCCTTGGTCAGAAGTGTCATAAAAGTTTGATTGACTTTCCTCTTTAATTGCTTATCATCCTTGAAGAGACTTCTTGGCATTTATAAACCAGTGAATCTGTTTCCCATTTCTTTAGGCTTTATAAATACACCCTGTTTATATTAAAATGATAGACAAATATACATAAAGCTGGAAAACATGACCACAAACTCTTTTCCTCTCTCTATGCATTTAAAAAAAAAAACCCCAAAGACACTTTTATTGTTGCTAAACTTTTGCCCTTGGCTGGTAGAGCCTTCTTTATGTTTTAACAGATCCAGACATCCTTTTCATGTGGTCCTTAGATGTTCTATATTTTATATCTCTTGTGGCTTTATAAAAAAGGAAGAATGAGCTTGCTGCACAAACATATCTGATGGTAATTTTTTTGTTGCTTTTTGCAAGTCAGAAGTATTGTGATGTTTCCATTTTAAAAAAGAATCTTGTTTCTCCCTGGTCTGGGAAGCTGTGTTAAATCTTACTGAAACCCAATAAGCAAACAGAAATTGGAGTGTTTTGGAGGTGGGTGCTGGGGATGGCCAGGTGAGTGCAGAGACCTCTTGCTTGTGCTGTCATCTCCCACTGTCAGAGATGTGGTCTGTACCGCCTGCAACCTGGTGCAGGGAGAGCTGTAAATTTGCTGGAGCCTTTAGGACTAAGATAACAGCCAGGGACTATTGCCACAAAGATCTAGCTCCTTTCACATAGGCTTTTCCCCTGTTGTGTCATGCTTCTTGCTGCAGGACAGTATGTTCCCCCAGACGTGCTCGAGTCCTGCAGAAATTGAATTCTAGGCTCTGCTCCAGAGGCAGACAGGAGAAGGGACCTTGCCTGCGCTGTACCGATGGCTTGGGGAGCGGGTAAATAAAGTGCCTTTAGTTGGTTCAAAACAGCAGAGTGTGATCCAATAGCAGAAAAAAAATGGAAATGAGGGACTGGTGGCATGCTCAGTGGGACATGTGGCTCTGACAAAGCTATGGTGGGGCCTTTCACTACTGAGGGGGGCAGTGGGCGGGGAGAAGGGGTCATGAGGAAAAGGGGAAGTCAGGGGCTGAATGAGGGGCCTTCAACCCTGCCGAGAAAGTCACCCATCAGAATGAAATACTTAAATGCTGGCAGAAAGTGCCTCCTGTTAGTGAATGTAAAAATTTAAACTTATTTAAAGAGGCAGAGTAGCAAACCACATGTCCCAGAGGGCTAATTCTGATCTTTCTTCTCTGTTCAGGGCTTCTATGTGTGGACCTTGTGGTCCATGCTGCAGTAGTTCTCATGGAGTGTTAGCTTCACTGTTTGTATAGTTTACTCTTTTCTTACTCAGCTCTATAAATTAGCACATCTCTACAGATGTGAAAGGAGGAAGGAAGTTGTTCTGGGTCAGGACTCTGCTGTGTATGACAGGTCATGAAGTTCACAAGTTTCAAGGTTGAGTTTCTGTAGTAGAAGGATCATGTTGTGGTGCCTGTGGCTGGAGTTAAATCTCCACCTGCCACCCTGCTCACATAACACTACCACTGCTACTTCAGGAACTCTTGTCACCTTACTGTCCTGGCTGTTTAACAGAAATGTAGTTCTTCCAGATTGAATCAGCAACTTTGTTGCAGCGTGGCACTTAGATTACTGTTTAATTCTGAAATTAAAGAGATATGATATCTTTCATCACTCAAATGACTACAGAAAACCTCAAATACAAGTTGCAATACCATTCTGCAATCCAAGATCAAGGCTCTGAAAAAAAAAGGCTGATACTTCTTGCTAGTTACCAAAATCAGCAGCTGATTGGCATGAAGGTATCTCAGAACTTTGCAGAAACAGGAAAGCGCAATTGGAGAAGGGGAATGCTTTGACTGTAGGCTTGAGCAGTGAGGTACTTGGTTTTTTGTTGGTTGTGGGGTTTCCAAGGTATATTAGGAGAAGTCTTACATGTCACTTCAGGGAGATAAAAGAGACCTTAGACCAAGAGTAAATGCTCTCTCTGGGATGTTTCTGTCCCAAATTATGCTTAAGGTTCAATGCTGGAAAAGGGTTTGCTGCTATGTGCTGACCCCAAGCTTTCTCCTTTCAAAGATGTTTCCTCATCTGTATACTTCACCAAAGCCACATTCTTCTGCTACCCCAAGCCTGTCTAGATACCAGAGATTCCCTGATGTAGAGATTTCATCCTGTAAAGGGCCTTTCACTGTTTTTATACAAATCTGTCAGGTGTCTGACCACCCAGCAGCACTCATTAACGAGGGCTATACTGATGAGTAGCAGGCACAGCTGATGTAGCTCTGGTTCTTGCTCTTTGGAAAATAAGGGGCAGATCCTACACTTCTGAAAGTTTGCTATGTGCTTATGTGATATCAAAAAGTTTAAAAGGTTTTGGGTTGGGTTTTTTTTTGCTTGTTTTTGTTGCTGCTGTGAAGCTGCATAGGCTGCAGTGAGACCTTTTGGGTCCCACAGTAACTACTAGGAACAGCTCTGGTCTTCTTGACCACGAGACTTGATTACTGTAATTCCCTCTTTGCAGTCTATTCAGTGCAACGTCTCCCCGGCTTGCAGTATGTTTGGACTGTAAGTTACCCAGTTGTTTACTAACAAGGGCAAGAGTAGCCATCATTTTGTGACTACTTCATCTCTGTGACCACAAAGCGTGCCTCTGGCATGCTCTCCATTGACTTCCTTTGCTGATTGCTTGTTCAAGCCCTAAAAATTGTCAAACTCAATGATAAAAGATTAATCATAGGAAAGAATTAAAATCCATTTTTCATAATGGGAAAAAGTATGAAAATAAGTAATGTCCAAGTGGAAAAGTTTCAGGTAGATTATGGCAGTTCTCAGCCCCATTATAGTCTGAAAGAAAATACAAATATAAATGATGCGTGTCCCAAGTTGGTGCTGGCAGGGCAACACAGGGAAGCTCTGGGGAATATTAACCAAGGGGGCACCAAGTGGGTTTTGTCAACAAATAAATATTATGAGGAGAAAGATCAAGCCAATTACTTTATTAGTTAGGGCAATTTACAATGAACCTTTGTTAGGGTTTTTTTTGGGTAGCTCAGTTTGACTGTGTATTAGTATACTTTTGATTACTCTTCCTTTCTCCATTGGAGCCATCAAAGGGCGTCTGTGGCCCAGCCTCAAACTTGGTTTTCACTGAAGCCGGGCTATAACTTGTTTTAATCAGGTCTTTCAGGGTTTTTTTTTTCAGTCTGTTGGAGTTTAATGGTGCCATTTTTTAGAAAGATGAGAAAATCCTGAGAAAGACATATTTTGAAATCTATCTTTGTAAAATAGCCTAGTCAAGAAGAGCCTATCTGATTTGTTCTTTAAATCCAAAGCACTAAATGGAGATGTTCAAAAACATTTAGCAGTGGGGTAACACAGTTCTCATTGACATTTGTTAGTGCTGAGTCTGACTGCTAACAGATCATGTTTTATATCTGAGGAAATTTGTTGTTAAAATTAGACATAAATAGAGGTGGGGCATAATTAGTTATTCCTTCCAGATGGGCTAGACTGTGCTATTCAGCCAGATGATCCAAAGTAGCGTGGCGTACATCTGCCTTCCCCTCACCCTGATCCAAGCTATGCTCTCAGAGAAGCTCCTCTGGGTGGCTGTCTTTGTATTGCCCTGGTCTTAGCACTGGAACGCAGCAAGGGTCTTCACCAGTACAATCCCACGTATACAGTGATGAGGTTTTCTTAGTGCCAAGCAGAGTTTTCAAACCTCACTATAAGTCTGGAAGCACACACACTCTCTTTTCTGCTATACCTTTACTCCCAGTAGAATTGCTTCCAGAGCTTTAAATGCAATCCATTAACTAATTTTTTTCTGGGGAATCACATGACTCCAGGGTAGCAGGTTCAAGAGAAAGGGATGGTACAGTGAAATCATAGATGAAGTTGTGAGTGCTTCCAGCTGTGTTTTTGGCCTTTTGGCTCTTGGAGATGTGCTACTGATTGGGCTGTGTTTAGATGAGGAGAGGGGAGAGGCTATGTACCCTTCCTGGCCTGGTCAGCTCAAGCTTGGGGTGCTAAGCAGCTCCTGCATATGCAGTTGCATCATCTAGCTAACATCTGCGTCAGCCTGATCGAAAGATGAATTTGTCACGAAAAATATGTCTGGTTTTTGTTTGGTCGTTTGAACCTTTGAAACATCGAAGCTGTGCTGGCTGCCGTGGATGCTGCTGTAACTCACGTTCTCCTCCTTGTCCCTGCTCTTTCATTCCCACTGATCTCTCCTTGTTTTCCTTCCCTGTAAAAGAGGCAAAAAGTGTTGGCAGGACCCTTGAACCCTGTTAATGAGCATCAAATAGAATTAATTTTACCTGTGTCTTAAAATACCCATATTTAGCACCTTGATTTCACAGTGAATGCTTTTATTTTTATAGTTATTATAGAAAACATTTTTCCCATTGTAAATATAACTATTATATATATGAAAATAAAAACTACTCAGCAAATAAAGATTCATCTATGCATTTCTTTAGTCACACTTTTTATTAGCAGCGCTAGAGGTATTTTTAACGTGTTTATTTAATCCAGCTATTCAGTAGTCCCCAGAGTCCAGGCTTCTGCTTTAGTGCTGAATCAATGCTTGGCCAAGCCTTAAACTTTATGGGTTTTGGCACAGAGTTGAAACAGAAGCTTTGATGCTTGAGACTGCTGCCTGCACAGAGCAGATATAAATTTTGATCAGTACAGTAAGTGTTCACCATTTAAAATGTCAGTGGCCAGCCTTTAACAATCCCCTCGCCCTGGAGCTGTCGGTCTGGGTGGTGTGCCTGGGCCACAGGCACAGGAGAGTTAGAGGCTGCACTGCGTTCCTGGGTGCTGCCTCAGCCCCAGCCCATGTCCCTTGTGTCGAAATACCATTGTTGTCTGGTGGCAGTTCAGGATGAAATTACTGTTTCTCAATTCCTATGGGACAGTTACTCTTGGTTTTGCAGAGGCTGAGGGTTGATGAAGCTGCCCTCTTCTCCAGAAGCTGGGGGTCAAGGTCAGGTCTGAGGAACGTTGTGCCATGACTTGTGAGCCAAAGCTGTAACTCCTAATGTTATCATTCAGGTGTGCTTCAGGGCCATTGCAGTACAAGGAAGGTTTTGTCTTTTACAGTCTGAGCTAATTCTAGTGGGTTTCCTTTAACAAGTACACAGATCTCATTTGGATAATTTATGTAGATAAGTATCTGGTGCAGAGGAAAGCCAAAATTTCATCCCTTTAGAGCTACATGGCTAAGATATATTTTTCACTTGGACATCTTAGTACATTCTTCAAGGTAATGTACAGTCAACAAAAGCTTAAGTATAAAGATGACATTTCAGCCGCTGAACTCCAGCTCCCTGGCATGCCTCTTTGGGAGACAGCCCACATGTGCCAGCTATCCTGCTCCTCCCCTGAGCCACCATGACACCTGTGTGTAACAATATCTCCATGTGCTAAGCAGAAGCAGGTTGTGGACACCCACCCTCCAGTCCAAATGAGGACTGTGTGGTCCTCCCTCCCCACAACCTCGGCTTCTCCGATAGGTGAATTGTGGCTGACGAGGAAGCACAGTCCCATGCAGTGGGGGAAACCCCGCTGCCTAGCACATGGGAGTATCTCTAATATGCAAATCCCTCTTGCAGCTTCCCTTATGCTGCAAATTCCTCCTTGTTCCTTTGGCTTGTACCTTCGTCTCTTCCGCCGGAAATGTCATTGCAACCTGGGCTGAAAGTCCTGCAGTGCCAGTGCATGTTAACAGCGTATGATGGAGCAATATTGTTTCAGTACTTTGCTCTGTAACCCAAGGACTTCTGTTAATTTCTTCCCTTAAGTGTTTGTATGTGTATATGCAAAGTGTATGGTGTGGTTTGGTGCTTTAGATTTCACTGACATACAAGCACATTTTACGTCCTCCATGTGAGAGTTTTATCTATCTCTATTTGATATTTCTTTTTTTTCTTTTTTTCTTTTCTTTTTTTTTTTATTTTGTACAATTTGGAGCATGCAAAGGACCTGCCTGGGTCCCTGAGCATGCCTGGGAAGGTCTGCTTCTTTACATCCTCTTGGTACTTTGTGCCAGGGCTTCCCACTATGGCAGAGCCCTGTGCTGGGGGAAGCTGGAGTTGCTTCCTGGGTAATACCAAAATGCCCACGATCACACTAATGTAAGCCAGTCAACTTCCAGAAGGGGCCAAAAAGGCTGCCCAGTTGAAGGGTGGAGATGGCCCCTGCTAGCTAGCAATGACTGAATGCTCTTGTGGAGAGCAAATACTTTCTTTTGTGGTGGTGTTTGATAGACAATCACACAGCCAACTACTGAGAGCTTTATTAGCATGCTTGACAGAGGCTGTGAAGTCTCAGAATTGACCACACAGGGAAAGGACCCCGTGTGATTTCACTAAAGTGGAGGGCTGGCTTCCTCAGCACATCCCCCAGAGCAGATCTGGGACTGGGAGCAAGGGCATAACCAGAGTGGAGAATTGCTGGAGGAGCTTATCCTAATGTTGCAAATTAAATCGTGGTCTTCTCCTGATAAGTTTCCAAGACTACATTTAAGAGAGAAAGCAAAACAGTAAAATAGGAGTTCTGAGAGCACTGTTAGGCTCCAGATATGCATTAAGGAAAACAGGAAGCTTTTCCAGCTTCATTTAACAACACCATGCG
Organism: Gallinago jamesoni; assembly: GCA_025769975.1. Lineage (NCBI taxonomy): Eukaryota > Metazoa > Chordata > Aves > Charadriiformes > Scolopacidae > Gallinago > Gallinago jamesoni. The sequence goes on along the minus strand of JAOQGH010000077.1, from coordinate 28,302,130 downwards.
TTTATGGCCTGTCTTGGCAGAGATGTTGGGGGAAAAGAGGGGCTCCTTTCCCCCTCCTGCAATAAAGGGATCTCAGGAGAGTCTGTTGCCTTTCCTCAGCTGCACTGCCTTTCTGCACAGAGACGCTGATAGATTTGGTGCTCTCCTGCCTCTGCTCCCTGCCATGTCTGCGTTGGCAGTGCTTAAGGGTGGGGACTCGCCTGACTGGCGGCACGGGCAAGCCCTGATCTCAGCGGGCACTATTTGGCGCAACTATGACACCAGTAGGTAACAATACCTGGAAACACTCCCTATTATTTGTTCCACGAAGCTGCCCTCTACTCTTCCTCGCAGTGGAAGAAGTTGGACAGCTGAGTAATCTGCTACAGCAGCAATGTCACAGCTGAATGCAAGAAAACTTGGGCAGTGCCCCGAATCCCTTGGCTGCTTCCAGGTGCTCCCACTTGCTGGCAGACAGTGTGCCTTTCCTCTCTGAAGTGCTGACTGTCGTGAGAGCAGTTACAGGTTTCAAAGTTTCATACGCCCATGTCCATATCCTGGGAATCTGGCTTTGGATGAGTCCAGCTTTCCTGCAGTGGGAGGCTGGGCAGGGCAGTGGCTGCAGGCAGGTGAGCTCCCTCCTGTCCTCCCCTCCACAGCTCCTCAGAGCTGCTTGTGATTTTCTGCCTCCCGCGCAGGAGGAGGGGGCAGATCACAGCACCTGACGCTTCCAAAGCCTTGTCATTCACATTAAAAAAAAAAAAAAAAGAAAAAAGTGATTGTCATCTGGTGACAACTTGCATCTGACCTGCTTTTTGTGGAGATAACCCTTCGTTTTTATCACGTTACATCATCTAAATTAGGAAACTTTAATAATGTATGCGGTTTATCATAAGGCTTATGTGATAATGGCGGAAACTGACATAAAATGGAGAATTTATAATGCTGGATTAGTTTTATGAAACAGTGGTGTACCTTCATAAAGAGTCCAAAGAGCAATTATTATGTGTGTTTGACTGGCACTGTAAAGTCGTTAGTTCAATCATCATTGACCAATTACTGCTTTATTGTATTTTCTTTTTATTTTTATGGTCAGAGAATGGCATTTTTCCCACAATCAGTCCTTGAGCACAAAGACAATAACAATTAAAAGAAATATTTAAAATCTGGATTTTATCTGCACGGAGGGACTCATCCATCACTATAAAGATCAGTTTTGCATGCAGTTGTATTTCAGTCCAATAGCCCCTAAATATCCAGTTTTCCAGAATCAGAAGTTTTAATTTTAAACATTTTTTTAAAAATGAGTAGTTTGTGTTTCAAAAACTTGCTCAAAATATTAGAGTTTCTTATGACCTTAAACTTGTTTAAACACTGCATGTTTACAAAGATGTGTGCGTGATAAGGTTACGTATGACACTGATTAGAGTCCAAATAAGAATGATTATTCTGGTCATTAGGGACAGACTTGGGCAGTATCCAATATTATCAGCCAAAAGAAATAGAGAAATGTAATACTGTGTGAAAACGCTTATTTATCCTGACAGAGTACTGACCCGCAAATAGGGTTTTGGTCTGTAATTAAACTGAAGGTATTACTTACAGTAGCTTAATAATTGTACCTGTCCTCAGCCTCAGCTGCCTGATCTGAAACTCAGGAGCATGGGAGCAAACCAGCCTGTGGTTTGGGGTGAGGTGACGTGGTGACAGACTGGGGGATGACCTTGACTTCAGCATGGTTGCATCGGTGTGCGCCGCTGAAGGACATGATTTTGGATCATGTTCAGAGCCGGGCATACTGTGTGAAAACGAGCTTTTGACATCTAACGCAGCATGTATCCCCTTAATTGTGCCTGTGTGCTGTGTTGCCACCCGGGCACTGTGAGGATGCCTGGCTGAGGCTGCGTGGGTTCAGGGAGCAGCCACAGGCAGTCCCTTGCCGCAGCTTCCCCGGGGGCAACCAGGTGCCCAGGGAAGCTCCAGGAGAGCCAGATGCACATGAGGATAGGGTGCTTAGCGCGGGAGGGACTCAATGTCATTTGGCATCCCTAAATAAAAATAAAGCTAAGCCCAGCATTTCTCTGCTTGGTCCTGCCCTGCACAGCTCCTAATGTTGCCTAGAGGGGCATCTTCCCCTGCCTTACTGCTCGTGCTCAGACTTTCCCCTCCAAATTCACGGTGGTGAAGCACTGGAACAGGTTGCCCAGGGAGGTCGTGGATGCCCCATCCCTGGAGGTGTTCAAGGCCGGGCTGGATGGGGCTTTGAGCAACCTGGTGTAGTGGGAGATGTCCCTGCCCATGGCAGGGGGGTTGGAACCCGATGATCCTTGAGGTCCCTTTCCAACCCAAATGATTCTATGATTCTATGATTCTATATAATGGCAGCTGCCCTGTGAAGAGGAGTAGCATGTGGCACCACAGCATTCTCAGGGTAAGAACACAGGGCATGACATATACAGCCTGGCCTCATGCTGTCTAATGGGACCTATCAGCTATGCTCTACGTGGCAGCAGGTAAAACACCCACCTCTCCTTTTCAAAGGCCTTCCCAACCCAATGGGGAGTGGAGTAGTTAATATGCTTGTGGTGGTTGCCTCACAGCTGCTGCAGGTTTCTGCAGGCTTAGTACTAGCAGAGCTCTGAAACAGCTTTTGGGAGTGGATTTATAAGGAGTGAGTCCATCCCCATGTGCTGATGTGATGCAGGCAGTGGTGGTTCTCCTGGGTGAGGTACTGGGTAGCTGTGCCAAAGGTCCTGTGCAGGCTGCAGCTCCTAGCTAGGACTGTGACTGGGGCTTAGTATCAACTGGTCATCAGCTGAGAAAAGCTGCCTGCTTCTTGGGAGATATTAGTGAGCCTTCCTTGTCCTCCCTTGTCCTCCTTTGGAATATATTTACATTTTGGGCTTGGGGTTTGCTTTCAAATCAGGAGAGGTTTTTAAGAGCATGTAAGAAACCATGTCAGAAGGGTGGGGAGAGGCAGGAAGAGGGAGCAAGTCATGGAAGTGGAAAAAAACCTACTGAAAAACAGTGTGTTGTATAGAGGAAGTTCCTTCTTTTTGTTTATTTCAATCTCATTTTGGAAGTAATTCTTTTTCCCCTGCTTGCTGTACATCCAAAAATTTAATTTACATAGGAATGGGAATTTCATTCCCAATTGGACAAAATATCTACAAGTCCCTGGTCATTATAATTAACTATAATTAAATGGTGAGAAATTCAGATTAGCTGAAGAGGTCAGCCAGATCTCCACCAACAAACATTTTTTTTTTCCTGTTTAGAGATACACCAGCCAGGCTTACAACTAAATCCATAGGTGATTTGCCATCAAGCAAGTTCCTCAGTCCTCCTAGTCCAGTTTTGAAATAATTTGATTTACCTAAATGTGGCAGCAATGAGACAAACCCTGTAAGCCTTAAAAGCTTGCAGAAAGCTAGTATCTTGTGTCCGCATCTGCTTTCAGCTGACTTTCTGTGCATAACCTCTGCATGATCTCTGGCAACAGAGGCTGGAGTAATGAGGGCATCAGACAGAGATGAAACGCCTGTCATGGCTTCTTCTGGGGGATCCTCTGTCACAAATTCTAACACTGCTTATGGTGTGTGAGGAATTTCTCCTTGGCTCCAGTTCTGCTGCATCCAACCTGGGGATTTTGACAAGCTACAGCCATCTCCTTCCACTCCTTTCCCAGTGATTTTATCCACAAGGGTGGTTTTACTAAGCCAGACCCTCCTTTCCCTCCCCCTCACTTTATTTTCTTAAGAGACTTAATCAAAGGTAATTTGAGTTCCCATTTCTCTATCAATGGTTGTATTTAAAAGGGGCTTATCTGATTTCCATCACCAATTATGGGCTCCCATTTCTTGTTTATATCCATCTCAAATCTGACAAGGTCCCCGTTTGATTTTGATAGGAAGTCAGGGCTTCATACAAAGCTAAGGAGACTCTGAAGCACATTTGTTCGGGTAAAATAATATCTCAGGAATTATTTCACTTGTACTGCATGAGGAGGGGGTGGAATAGGGTGGTCCCTGCCACTTCTGTTGAAAAATAAATTCTGAAGCCAAGATAGTAAATATTTCCCTGAGCCAACACAGTGGGAGGGAAATTACAGTGCCCAGGAATATTGCTATTAAGGAGACTAGAGGTCAGAGGTTAATGTAACAGGAGTTGGTCTAGCCAGAAAGGTCGGAAAAGCTTGGCCTTGTAAGTACAGAGCTGTTCGATGACTTTTAACTATTTTGGGCAAGAAAAACATCTCTGCCCATGTCTTTGGGAGATAGCTGGCGAAAGTTGAGGCCTCTTAGGGAACTGACTGCTAAAAACTGATGGAACAAATTAATGCACAAAGTGTCCCTGGGCCATTAATGCTCTTTTAGCTTTGACACAGCAGCTTTTAACCTGTTCCAGTATTTTGCTGTCCTTGATTTTTAAAATTCATTTATTTAGAGCATGTGAATTTCCAAGTTGCCACTGTAGCTCACTCAGAGCTTTGGTAGCACATTACCAAAGCACGTGCTGCCATTTCTCAAACCAGTTCACCTAGCACACTCCTGGAAGAGGCTGAAACCTGGAGCTGTTCCCAGCAGTGGCAGAGGGTTAGCAGGAGAGCACGTGTTTGGGAGGCAGTTACCACTACATGGAAAGCTTTATCTTTGCTGTTTGAAATGCTGGTAGATATTTTAATTTGATTTTGGTTTCCCCTGTTTATTTTTTTTTTTATTTCCCATAGCATAAGGTCTGTAAAACCCTAAATGTAGGCAGGCACTTCCAACGTTTACTGCAGGGTGGCTCAGTGAGGTTACCTCTCCAGGCCACTGTGATGCCAGCTGGAATGTTGAGGTGGGCAACTGAAGCAGGCACTGGCTCTTTGTTTGCTGTCCAGGGATCTCTGTGGGTCTTGCACCCTGTCTGGCAGCTGGATACAAAAACTGTGCGGGCGCTCAGCACTGACCACACCAACACAGCTTCTGGTTGGGCTGGGGAAAGGACAGGGTCAGTTTATGTCTGCAACAAAAGGCAGGGATTCTGCATGAAAGCCGCATTATTATTTTTCCTGGGAGACAATGAATGTCAGGGATTTTTTTCCCTTTTTCTAAGCTATTGGTATTCCTCAAGTCTACACAACCCCTGCTGTGTGGCAGAGAGGGAGACAGGGCTTCTGAAAGCTCAGCACCTCACACAGCAGGCGGGTGGAAAGGCCACCTACTATGCTGCCCTCACTGTTCTCCAAAGACTAAAGGATCCCTCTGAGATGACATGTGCAGGAGGCAGGGTGTGAGCTGAGGGAAGCAACTGTAGGTTGGATATCCCATAGACTCAGGAAGATAAATTAGTACTGTTCTTAACCTCATTAAGTCATTTCCTGGATCTTCTGTCCCTGAAGGGAGTGATGGAGTAAAGCCTAATGTGCTTTGGGAAAGGTGTATATTTGCTGTGTAATGAGGAGCTCAGTTGCCTGCAGGAGGAGTCAGGAGCATGTGCAAACAGGAATCCTCCAGGAAACTTGCAGAAGGCTCCCAGCAGTGCACTGGATATGACAGCAGCTCTCAGCCAGCTGCATACACATCCTTCACAGAACATCAGTGCAAAAGACCATGCACTGGGATTAAATGGTGATAAGCGCAATTATGTGGCATTTTGAAATGTCAGTCGCACTGAACCAACAAAAAAAAAAAAGAAGCATTCTTGGTCTGTCAAGCTGTATGTAAGTACTCTGGCTCTTCGCTGTCTCTTTGGGCTGCTTGAGTATGTCTTGCTCCAAAAAACCTTGCTCCAAATAAACCTCACAGTCAGTTTTCTGACTGATGCAATTTCCTTTCTTGCTCGGAGAGCCCTGAACTGAGTAAAAGCTTTGAGGAAAGGACATTCATCCCAACAAACCCTGCAAGCTCATGCTGTTGTAAGCACTGAGGTATTTCAGAGGCTGAAAATGGGTGACATGCATGTTTTGACACTCCTGTTATTTCTCTTTTGGGGGTAATGTCATGCCTCTTTCTCAGAGGACATCAGCTTGGAGGTATGTCTAATTGTTTTGACTGGTATAAAATGTGGAAGAGCTGCCCTGGAAGGCCAGTCTGCCCATGACTTGATGTGAAAGCTTGTAGACCTCACAAAAGTTCAATATTAATCGCAATAACTGGTTGCAGACTCTTAATTCCTGTTGGCACCTGTGTCTCATTACAAAGGGAGAAACCCCTCCACTGGAGCTTTTTGATGTGCTATCTACTGCTTACGGCTTCTCCACAGTGATACATACTTTCCCGATGCAGTGGCCACATCATACATAACGTGGGGTTAGTGTTGTTCCACATTTTCATCTCCCTTCCTACGAGTTGCATGTTGGCCCCGTTCCATTCTGCCTACTATGGAAAACCTCAGAATACCCGATTTAGTGTGTGTAAAACGCATGTTAGTAGTCTCTTTCCTTTCCTGCAATGGCATGTGTACTTCAGCTTTACAATAAAGGGTCTGTACATCACACAGCAGCATAAATGGACAGATATTGGCAGGGCATCTCATCAGTGCCAAGCCAATTAAACCATTAAACCCGATACAGTAAGCTTGATTGCAACTGGCTGTCTAAGGTCCTCACCAAATATGCTCCCAAGAAGGGGGATATGGATAGAATGTGCAGAAGGGAGGCCTTGCAGGAGGAGCTGGGAAGCTTTGACATCCATGCTTTTGAGTAATTACATTGGTTTGGACCATAATGCAGAAAAGATTTTTTTAGTGTGTACGTTAGAAAACAACTCAAATTCTTTATGATGTGAAATTAAATTATTTCATCCCAGATAAAACTTAAGACCAGCAAAAATCCTAATACTTGATTGCTCTGGAGGTAATATTTCAATACTTGAATCATTCTGTTTTAAAATACCTCAAGTTTACAATGATAAATCTACAAAGCACTAAAAATCCTACTCAATCAACTCTGGTTCTTGAAATGGCATCTGCCTTTGAGCTATAAAAATAACAGATGATTTTTTGATAGCTTATCAGTTAACAGACTGCTTAGTTAGGATAGCACATTTTTATGCTAATCTTAGGGCTGTGATGAGCAAGAGAGAGAAAGAAAATCTATAGTATTATTTTGTATCTACTTTAAGTTCAGCCTAGCTTTTGGAAAAGATCTGTCCTCTTCTAGGAATTGCCAGCCACATGGGGGTTTCAACACTCATCTGAATGAAGGTGGAATTGATTTAAACATGTTAAAGTGGTAATATATGTGGCTGTTTAATGGTATCTCTTCTGCACTGCAGAGCAGACACATGAGGCAAATGAAACAGGCACTGAGTATTTCCCAGCATGACTGCCGAAGCATCTCCCTCAGCCCAGGAGAACAGGCGGCACCGCTGCCTCACCAAGGTTTCAAGTGCCCTCATCTCTGAGAGCTGGTAAGGCAGAGCGCAGAGGTAGAGATTTGCCAAGCCCACAGTTCTGCTCCTCTGTGTGTCCTCTGGGAGAGGTGGAATGACACATGTAGTCTGCACTGGTGGGATGCTTTTGGGGAAGGAAGCAGAAGGGATGGCACAATGGGAAGCACTTGGGTTTTTCTGTCTGACATGTCGGATGTGCCAGCTGTGGTCTTGTCGTGGGTTTGCAGTGGAGAAAATGTTTCTTTCATTTATCCAATTTCTTGATTCCCAAAGACTGGGATTAGTTTCACAAAGAATCATATTGTAACAAACTTGAGGCTGAATTGGCATTTCGCTGACATGGGTTAGAAGTGACGGTGTCTCAGTGATCAGGCAGCAACAGCATTTGAATCTTCTTTTTGTCCACTCTGAAGAATTCTCACATTCTTTAAACAGAAATGATACTAACTTGGCTTGATATTCACTACCATTTCCTCTGGGAGATGAAGTGACAAACTAGATGGACCTTGATTTGACCTACACCGTCATTTTTGCATTCTTGTTTCTTTGATCTGCCATTTTTGACATATTCTTTTTCCAATTTCTGTTTTATGAAAAGCTCAGGGTGGTTGGTTTTTTTAATAATAAATTGAATCCACATTCAGACCTGATTTTCCTTGAATTCAAGGTGGGCAGGGCTTGAATCTTATGCTCATAATTGGGATTGTTTCCCACCTAATTCTATATATCTGGAGAGCAGAAGGGTATTATACCCGAAAATCAGTATGAGCATTAAGAAGTGTCCCATGCAGTCGACTTTCCTTATGTCTGTTCTCTACTACGCTGACTATCAATTCTTTGTCTTTTGTCTCATGAAAAATTATTTTAAAACTGTACAAAAGTGTCTCATGAAGCATGAGAGCTGCCTGTGGAAGTAAAGCTGATTCCCTTTCTTGGTCACAAACACGCCAACACCAGTCAGTCTCCTTGATCTCTCTCTGAAAGGGAGAAATGGAAAATTAAGACTAAATGAGAGGCATGTGAAATCTTTTTCTCCAGCCAGAGATTTGTACTTTAGAGCTGGGGTAAATCACAGTGGCACTTAGACCTTGACTGGCCAGTAGCAGTAATTGTTGCATGGTTGATTTGTCCTGACAGATCCAGAGATTAATTTTGTTACCCATGTGCCAGAAGTGGGTCCTTTTGATCTGGATTTGATCCAAAGGCAGAACAGTAGAGGATACTTGGAGATTGAAACTCAAAGATATGCAAGGCTGTTAATTAGTATGTGTAGAGCACAAAATCAGAGGGTTTTTTCCCTTTTAGGGTCAAAGAAACATACTTGGTCCCCCAAGCTTTAGTGTATGCAGGAAGGAAAAAGGAATAAGAGTGGCCGCTTCCTTCCCAACAGTTTGGAGACTTTCTCAGGCTCTCTGCCTGACAGCAGCTCCCATTTTCCCTTTAAACATGCAATCCTGCTTCAAGCATGGGAAGGAGGAGGGATGGTGTCTGCCTTGTTCTGCTGTAGATCTTTGTTCTGAGGAAATCAGCCAAGGTGCATTTGTAGGGGAGAAAGCCAACCCCTTCCTCCTTTATCCACCCAAGCAGGTTGGAGTTTGTACACACAGTGCCTGAAATGCAGAACAACTTGAATCTGTGCTTTCATGGGGTTGCCTCCCTTAAACTTACGTATTTCTTTGCAGGAAACGTTTGCTGAAGATTGCTTTATCAGTGACACGAGATTGTTAACAAGATTCAGTGTAGCCAAAATCAGCAAACAGTGCTGTGCTCTCACAAACCCCCAAAATCTGTGTAGGAGCATAAAAAGAAAATATGCTTCCTGCGACTTTTTCAGATTTTTATACTTCTAGGTTAAACCAAAAGCCTGAAGATACCAATCTTTTAATTGGCTACATCTTCATCCAGACACACTTAATAGAGAAAAGTACTACTAAGGACAGGATAGAGAAAGTTAAATGACTTTTTCCCTGTATAAACCAAAGTTCTGATTAATTTGGAGCTCACGGTTGGACAACGCAGGGAAAAGATTTCCTTCAGTAGTCCAGTTGCCATGTTGGCTAACTTGCTCGTGCATTTCTGTGCAGGCTTATCCTACTCCTCTCTTCTTCTGTACGTTGTGTATGACTTGATGTGACACTACAATTGCAGATTGGCTCATCTGTATGCTCCCATCTTCTCTGCTTCTAGAGCAAGGTGCTCCCCTACTTCTACACACAGAAATTTACTTAGTGTTCTCCACCAATAAGAAGACCTTGAGAAGGGTGAAATTTTACAAGAACCTGGTCTTTAAAAGCATTTGCTGAATGGAGCATGAAAAAGAGTAATAGCAAATCTTTGTTTAAAACTGCAAACTTTGAAAGTGCTCAAGTGGGTAGAAGCTGAAGACAGAGGAAAGAGTTTCTTCATTTTTATTTCTGCAAGGAAGGAAGTCACTCAGGTTTCAAGATGCCTATAATAAAATGAGTCTGCGTGGCAGAGACAATTGCTCTCATTAAAATGAATTCACTACAACAAGAGTGTATTGATTATATAGATTTCATGAAATCTAATGCTGAAATTTATGATAGCAAATAAAAGGCTTTGACTAGACTGCTGGGAATGAAAGCTCTTGGAGAGACTGGATTAAGACTAAATGGAAAGTAACATTACCTGTTAGAAAGACCTGAGCTAAATGTCACGATTCAAGTCTTGTGGTGACTTTGTCATATATGGTTTTTGTTACTTGAGGTAGGTAAGCAAAACGCGTGCTAGTCTAAGTTGCCCTCACAAGGTTTCCTGGCATATACAATACCTGAATGGTATTGTGCAAAAGAGTCTGTGTGGGCTTTTTGTATGTGTGTGTGTGTGAGTGAGAAGGGAGAAGTGTAATGGTGATTAGTTTGGGTCCTACCTCTGCCATGCACTAAGGTCTGGTGTTTACACACTGTCCGGCTGCAGGCACGGTCTGAGGCATTGGCTGGGGACACAGTCTCCAACTAGCTCAGCTTTTCAACCAAGTTCATTGAATTGGGCACAAACTCTCTGTGTAGGTGAGAGAGGTGCAGGAATTAGATCAGCTACAGATGAGCATGTACAAGGAAAAGAGAATCACTCTCTTCATTCCATGCCAGGTGTGTGAAAAAAAAAAACAACAAACAGGAAAGCCCTACCCCTGGCCTGGGCTTTTCCCAGCACCCTCAGCCAAATATTTTGACTGATGGTGTTTTGGGAAGTATCAGTGGCTGGGAAGGAGCGGAAATTGTTCCTCACCAAAAACTCTCAACACTTGGAAAATGAAGCTTTGTTTCCCTTCTCTTCTTTGCTAGCGGGGTGCACATGGCCTCCCTGCAGTGGTCAGAGCAAATCCTCGCCACCATTACCACTGTTCAGGAGGCTCTTGAGTGCTGTTTCTTATTCAGTGCAGAGGCTGGGAAATTACTGCGCTTGTTTTGGCAAATACTTAATTCACTGACAAAGGAAGCTTCAGAAGGCCTGAAATTGCTCACAAATTTCAGTTGAACTTCCTGAATGAATTCAGTTTTGAAAAATGATGGGATAATGTTCACAGGATTGAGCAGAAATTCCGGTTTCCAGATTCCTACCTTCCTTGCCTGCTCCTTGTTTAGGGGACACCCCTGAGGGACAGACAACCTTCCCATTTATGCAAAAAGAATGTGAATACTCCGGCCACCACCCAAAGATGGGTATTCATTTTAGCATGAATGGCTTTTAATTTTTTCCTAGTAAAAGTCTTCAATTTTCTGTGGCTTAGATCTTAATTATGTCAGGCAGACTGATTTTGAATGTGCAAGACTTACATTATTAGAGCATCCTCCTCAGCCCCCACCTCTTGCCTGCCTGGAAAGTGCTCCATGCTCTGTGGTATGGGACACCTACAGTGGATGTTTCTGGTTTTGCTATGCTGAAATTATCCTCTTCATACATGATGTTTACTTTCACCTCAAATATATATCAAAGATGCTGGTAAAGTTATTACTGAATCATTCTCTTCTCTTTTGCTTGAATGAATATTGAAGTATTTTATAGAAAGCAGAACAAGTCATAAAAGGATTGAGCACCAGCAGCATGTCTGGGATACCCATATCTTCTTAGTTAGGAAACATCCCTGTGACTTCACCTCTGTGAAGGAAGACAGGCTCTCCCTGGACATCACTCACCCTCACAGCAATCCATGAATCAGTACCTTAGAAAAATTAAAAAATGTTTTCAATGGCTTTTTTTTTGGCACAGTAAGTGAAGCTTGTGAATCTTTTTTGCTTTTTTTTTTTTATATAATCCCTGGTGCTGTAAGTTGAGCCACAGAGCTGATAAATGTGTTATTTGTGTGGTGCTATTCAAAGCCTTGTGATTTTGGGGCCAGACCGTGGCCATGGTATTTAGCCTGGATGTCAAGGTGTGGATCACACCAAGGTGATTGCCAAATGCTTTGCGCTGAGACATCTTGAGAGCAACGACATTTCGCTCTGCAAAAAGGCAAGAAAACAAGCCATTCCCCTCTCCCCCTGCTGCAACGGTTTTTATTTTACACCACCAAGAGATGACATACAATTTGATGAATTTCATCCCTTTTTTTTTTTTTATACCCACTTGAACTACTATATAAATATTAATAGCTAAACACATTGCAAACAGGTGGGACCCGTTCTGCCTCTGGAGAGCTGCCACCGCTAAGTGATATCTCAGATGGGGTGACAGAACTTTCCCATGTGGGCGCTGTCTCTCCCTGCCAGCCCCTCGGACACGCCTGGAGCTGAGAGCTCTTTGTTTTTTTGGGCTTTTTTCTTTTTATGGTATCGCTGGAACAGTTTTTCTTGGTCTTTTAACAGCTCATTCAGAAGGGGAAGGACAGGGAACTAAAAGACGTTTTTTCATTACCTTTTCTAGTTAGGGGGGCACTTCAAAGGGGATTCATTCCCGATGACAACAACAGACCCCCATTTTGTGTTTGTGTCTGAGGGCAACATCTCCAAAACAGCAACAAAGAGGTGTTCATCTGTGGGCTGTATGGTAAACTCAGCTTTCTAACACCTCGCCTCTTCCTCTAACCTGCTTTGCAGGTGCTGTACAGGGAGCGGTTGTGAGAATCTACCCTGTGTGTGCAGCTGCGCATCTGTGATTTGTTCCAGTGCCCCTGTGAGCTGGGCTCTTTTGGGCAGGACTTTGGGCAGGACTTTGGGCAGCAAGAGGAAAGGGGTGCTTACAAGAAGAAGCAGGTCTGGAAGGAAGCATGAGAGGTGGTAGGGGATAATGTGTACAGGGAGAATGCCCATATTACCAAGTTACTCTTAATTATTCTATGATTATTTTCTCCACCCCTTCCTGATTATAGAGTTCATCCCTTATTCACTGTAAACTTAAAAAAGAAATAATAGGTAGAGTTTATTTGCCACAGAGCATGCTGGGAGTCAGCAGGCTGCAGTGGATGTCTCCAGCCTGATGGTGCTGTTGGAGGTATCGCTGCTGCTTTCCCAAGGCATGTGAAGCTTGCTTGTTTTCACTGAGGAAGCGGTGGCCTTTTTCCTGAGCAAAATCATGAGTGGAGTTCAAAGGGGTTATTTGGGTTTGGGTTTTTTCACTCAAATGATGTTTCCATAGAAGCCGCCACATCTTGACTTTAGAACAATCAAAAATCAAAAAATGTTGGGTTGTTTAAAAATAAATTTTTTTCCTAAAATGTTTTTTGATTAAAAATATACTATGTTTTTCATAACATTTACTTACTTCTTTCCTATTAGAACTAGAGAGATGTAATGTAGCCCCAGCCAAATTTGGGAGTCTAGGAATCTGGGTAATGCAGCATACATTATAATCAGAACAGTTTCAAGTGAGATATTTCAATAATTTTTGATTTTTTTGTAAGAATCCAGAACAGAACCCAGAACCGGGGGAGACTTTGGTTGGTGGTGTTTGGGGTTTTTATGTGTGTGTGGTTTTTCTTTTTTTTCAAAAGCCCATACAAAATCTAAAGATTCAAATTTTCCCCAGGGGCAAGAATAGAAATATTAGTGATGTGCCACTTGCTTGGTGGCACTGTGGAGGGAATGGTACAGGCATGAATCAGGGACTGTTGGCAGAGTCACTTTCCAATATGTGCAAATAAAAATGCAGACCACATATTACATCTGGGGTCTGAAGATTTACCAAGCTGCCATAAGGCCATAAGTTTGGTTGTTTGCAGTTTTAGGTTTTTTGAACCATCTAAACAGGCTGCATGAAATGATGCCTCCATTTTTTTATTAATACATTTTTAAAGCTGATTCTTACTGAGGAGACTCCAGCATTCCTATTTAATGTTCTGATTAATGAGCGTAAACAATGTTTTTAAGATATTTTTTTACCTGTGTGTAATCAAGCCATCTAGCCACGAGTAACTGCAAATGTCACAGATTTCAATGGTCTCTTTGGGACTTTTAATCTGTTTGCTTTTATAAAGGAGGTGATTTTATTTTTACATTAAGGAAGCATTAACATCATTAAATGGGCTCCCACTTTATGATAACTGCAAATGTCACTTTGATCCAGAAAGATAAGAAAATGTGCTCATCTTTGGAACAATATCCAAGGCAAGAGCAGGCAACCCACACTATTTGCATTAAAAAACAAATTGTATAAATGCAGAAGATTGATGTGCCATCTGTTCATGTCCTTCACTTTTCTGGCTCTTCTGTGTTGAGATATTTTTATGGAATAGTTACGTTTATTATTTTGAAAATGACTCACAGGTTAAAAAAGTTTACGATGGGCAATATAAGTTGAAGATACTAATTTACAGAATCTCAGGTATAAAAACTGGTATTAAAATTAGCTTCCATGACCACAAACAAACTAGAGTATTCTACAGTCTGTATAACCTAGATCCTAGGATGAGAGAAAAAGACTTTACCAGAAACACTAGCACTTTATGAGGTGAATCCAAAATATCTAACTTGTGTATTGTGTTTCTTAAGTAATGGAAAGGCATTCAGGAAGGTGTAGTGTCTAGAAAAAGCTACTGTCTGGGCTTTGCAACAAGAAGGCGCACATGTGGTGGAACTTGCTTCAGATCAGGCTGTATGTTTTTGGTGAAACGTTGGCACTAGCTGGAGTGGATGTGGTGAGCAGACTGCTGAATTATCAGAATTTTTGTCAGAATGCTTAGCCCAAATCAGCGACTGCTGATAAAATCTGCAAGCTCCAGGAAGATACCATGAAGGAAACCTGGGCGCCTCACCACACAATTTCTCACTATTGCTTTCATACCCCTCCTGCTTGCCACACCAAACCTCCTGTTGCTTGGAGTAATGGCCATTGACATAGTCCTCTGCGGCAACAGTTTATTTTGTTTTATACCAAGCTTCATTTGGAAATGATCTTAGTCCCCATGCCCTCCTGAGCTGAGGGAAGGACAGGAGAAAGGCCGGGGAAGGACAGAGCTTCTCGTCACCCAAAGACTGGGAGCCTGAAAATGGGAGCTGCCATGTGTGGCACAGCACATGGGATAAAGGAGATTGAGGATCCCAAGGGTGAGCAACAGCTGGGAGGCAGGGACAGAACCCAGCTGTAGGGGCTGTTGAAGGCATTAGGTCTCCATATTTCCTGATAATGGAGCCCATACAAACCTTCAGGATGGCAGGCAGGAAATGGTGGCTGGGAGAAGGGGGTTGATATAATACAGGGTCAGAGAAACCACCAGCTCTGTGAGGCCCTCAGCTTTTAGCAGGAGGAAGGTTAGCAGAGCAGAGAGGATTTCCTGTCATTAAATCCAACCTGTTGCACATCTCCAAATGTGAACTTTCAGTAGAAAGGTTTTGACATTCCTTAGTATTGAAATATTCATTCTCATTGTTACTATTATTTTCTCTATTTATTCTTCTTGGGTCACTGCTGGTCTGAGGAAAGTAGAGCCCACAAGTGACTGCAAAATATTGCAGTAGATGTTACAAATGTTCATGTGTTTCAAGAGAATTCCCTGTTTATCAGCATTAAATCACTGAAGACAACTGAAAAAAGGAGTGTCCACCCAAAAGTTGAGATGAACAATAATTAAAAGATATCTCAACTTCTATATCAGAATTTCCCAATATATTTTTGTTACAGAAATGGATTAAGACCTGTAAATCATGTAAATGGCTGCCTTAGAGAAGGTGAAAACAACTAATTCAGATTTAGATACACTATTTTCTCCCAGACTGCTTGCATGTCTGGGACAACATGGGTTTGATTTCCTGATGAGAAACGCTTTCCTTTCTGTCCTAAGCTCTTTGCTACTTTACCTCAGAGTGAGAAAACTGTGTGTGGCACTGCGCCCTTTGCAGAGATGAGATGGGGACTGTACCTGACTCAGACTCAGACCTGGCTCTCTAAACCAAGATAAAAACCTTGGGAATGCCGAGACCGGGTTGCTGCTCACAATAGCCTCAGAAAAGGGTAAAAATTAGACAAGAGAACATGATCCTGGCCTGGCCTCTGGCACTGTGTGGCTCAGAGACTTTCTGAATGAGGAGTCAGACAGTCAACAGAATTGCCCAGTTGCTTTCTGAACCAGTTTAACTTTTAACTTCCGTGGCATCCAGCAACGAGCAGTTCCCAGGTTAGCTATGCTTTGTGTGCTGTTAGATAGTTGCTGCTTTTCCTGTGTTGACCCTGATACCCATTTGGCTTGTTTGGTATTCTTCCCAACTCCAGTTCTTGGTTTGGAAGAAACAGTGAGCCACTGGTTTCCTTGAACAAGTTATCTTTTCCATGTTTTCATACGTTTATCAATTGCTGATAATCTGTTAGTCATTAGTGGGAACAGACTTCATATCAGAAAAACATGTTATGACTTAGACTTGCATTTTTTAAACCCAGCTGAAAATATTATGTTGGCATTGGTGTGGTGCTTGATATCTCCAGCTGAAATGAAGGTATTGTCCTATAGCCTGCATTGGGTCGAGCTTGGAGTTTTGTGGTCTTTTCTGAGAGCCATGGAGGATGAAATTAAGAACAAATCTATTTTTGATTGACATAAATCACTAGTAAACAAGCCTGTGTGTTCTCTACTGAACATGTTTCAGTATTGGCCAATTGAAATAGTTGAAAATCATTTCAGTGCAATAACAAGACATACTAAAAGTATCTTAGCCTGGAGGTGTGCAGTCAAAATGTGGCAAAGCAGGAAATGGGAGCACAGGCAAAAGAAGTGATTGAATGTGCCTAGAAATTAAGTGAAGAGCTAATGGCCCACACTCAGCATGGTTTTATAACGTATGTTCAGAGCCTGGCCCATCATGCCACCTAATCATACCCATAGGACAGGACTTGGTGAATGCAAAGTGCTTCCCATCTTTTCAAGGTGCCTGCACTACCCTTGAAGCCAAACAAGTTTTCCACTGCCTCAAAACCACTGCATTTTTACCTGGCAGTCAAATCACATAGATCCTACACTACCTGTGATTCTGGCAATTATGTTATATGATGGGTGTTTGAGTCTTTGCCTGTTTGTGTTGATTAGTGTAACTTCTGTCATGCAGCCATACATGGGACCATGGCTGGAGTAATGAGGTGGCCATAGGTAAGTCATATCTAAATGAGTACTGGATATGCATTTTGGTTTGGAAACTGTTTTGTTCCATAACAGATCTTAAAGACCTTATTGTTGAGTCTAGTACTCCAGTTTGCTTCACAAAAATTGGCTACAGAAATTGAAGACAGGGCAATAGAAACCACACCAATTCAGAACAAAGTGGATTTTTTTTTTTGCCGTTGGAATACCTTTTATCATCTTCAAATCTTTTCTAGGAAATGCCATCTTAAAAACTTGAGTAAATAGAATTGTGTATTAAACAAGGGGATATACAGCACACTTGGTACCTAGAAATGACAGCCTTTTTTCTTAAGTAGGTAAGCCCTGTCCTTAAAATTTTACATACTGCCCTTTACTAAAGAAGCTCACTTTTAAATTTGAGAAGACAGAAGTCCATCTTTCTCTTTAGAGAATCTGATGTTGCTGCTCTCAGGTTTACTGTCAGAGGGTCATAGAATTATTTCTCGGGGTGAAGGACCTTTTCAAACAACCTGTGCACTGAATAAATTCACCTTGAAAAAGACCCAGGGTTTAGTTTTCACTTTGAGAGGGAGGCTAGCTTTGATGGAGTCTGCATGTCTTAAGGCTTTTTAAACATTCTTTATCACATTGCTCCAGCTAAATAACTGCACAAAGTGAATCCTAGCCTACAGATCAGTATGCTGTATAGCTAAAAAGAAAATAGCATTAAAAAGCTCCAGATGTTTCAACTGATGAAAGAAATAGAACAGCTCAGCACTGTACACACCAATCTTCACTCATTTTTCTGTGCTCACTTTCTCTGTGCTCCTTGTTTCTGTCTTACACTCAATATTTACACTGTAAACAGTCTGAAGCAAGGACAAGCTGCTGTGATGTTTTCTGGTGCAGACACCAGCAAACTGGCCTGGGTCTTGACTTGCATTCTAAGGTCCTAGAGCTGCTACTGCAGTTCAAACAAGGGCTATTAATTCAAGGTGCTCCAAATATAGTTCTGGAACATCATGATAAAATGGGGAGTGTCCAATTAAGGAAAGGTTTATTGCTGTTATCCATAATTTAAATTGCCACCCTCAACTACTCAAACCTTTCCTGTTTTGATGGACTGTTGCCTTCTGTAAACCCATGACTCACTGGTGCTAGCAAAACCAAAAGGCATGTATTTGTTATGGAAAGAAAGCAGCGACCCAAGTTCTGTGCAAGTTCATCCTGGCTTGAGATAGACACTACATGAATGTAGCAGAGTAGGACTGCCCACAGTCAACACTATTCAGGCTGCAATCACCATGAATAGCTGAAGGTGGCAAGCCTGATACCTTCTGATGTGCTCAAGGCATTAGGGTACCTTCTTCCACTTTGGTTTCAGTGGGATTAGAACACCTGACTCTTTTTAAATTGTTTTGCAGATCCCCACTGACAAAAACCACACCAGGAAATTACAGAAAATTAATAAAAGCCCAGATAAACAACTGAAGCTATTGACCATTTTGTAGGCTATCTCCTGCATCCTGGTAAAATGCTCTGTGGTTGACTGTGCATCTTGCCAGATGTCAGATACAAAGCCTGTGACAGATTGCAGATAGTTTTACCAAAGATTGTCAGTGTAATTTTCACACTTCTTCAGGAGTTTTGGGGGAAAGAAGCATCTACTACTGCGCCTGCGGCATTCGGAGAACAGGCCGTTGTATGGTAATTTGGGAGCCTGGTTTCATTCAAGGCTGAATTCCCAATTAGTTTGGTGAGCTCTCCCTTTTCTTCTCTGCCTTGGCTTCTGTACCTGTAGAAAGGCTGTGCTTATACTGACCTGAGTTGTGAAATGCTAGGCCTTTTATATCTCTCTCACTGCTATTGTTATTTTAACTCATAGCTTGGTTGGGTATGTTTTGTTCCCTTTCACTTTCCAAGACCTGCTCAAAAGTTATCCTCTGTATGTCCTTGACAGCAGTGCCATGGCTGTGTAGAATTGCAACCAAGCTTTTGTTGGTGTTATCTGCATGACCTTCCACACATTTGCTCCTCATTGCTATCAAAGGTGTGACAGTGCAGCTCAGGACTAGGCAAGAAGGACTAAGGCCTTGCTACTTCATGTGTAAAAAGATACAGATAGAAAAAGAGAGATTTATATCGCTGTGAGAATGGCTTGAATTGGCAGTCAGCAGTGCTGGTGGATGACCTTCACACCAGGGAAGAGGCTGGTCTACACTGAGTGCATTGTACTCCTGTTCTTAGAAAAGCCACATGATGTTTTAGCTGCATTTTGTCCCATAAAAATAGGTTCCAGAAAGAGAGGCCGCTAAACTAGCTGCCTTAGAGAGGGGGGAAAGGGGAGAAATTCAGCACCGGTTTATATATTTGTCTGTGGGAAACCTCTACAGTTTTGCTTTTTGAGATGGCCAGGGTGTGGTGGTACAGCTTTTCTTTGTAATGGAAACCATTATTTACACGACACTTAGACCACAATGCTCATTTCACTCATTAACTCAGCAACATTAAGACTGCTCTCCAGACAATGGGAGTTAGATATTCAGCGTATTGTTATATTGCCATTCCTATGCCATTTATGCAATGGAAGATGTTTGCATATTACATTTGTCACAGAGAAGTATGGGGTATCAGATGCAGTGGTGTCATTTTAAAATAGAACTGGAAAATGCAACTAAATATGCTCAGCTGCAGAATGCTTTGGATTTTCTGAACTGAAAATTCCCATAATCTTATAAGAGTGTGGTGCAATGTGAAAGTTAGCGGCTCAGGGGACTGGTGAAGGGAAACAAGGTTTCTTAACTCTTGATAAATAACACAAATCAAACCCAGCTTGATCATGTCTGAAAGTCACTATTATTCTCAGATTTACTTGTATTTTGTTTTGTTTTGGTTGTGGTTGGACTATATGAATTTATGATCCCGTTTCCCAAATAAAAAGGTGACTCATTCTGATTTAAAAAAAGAAATCTGAGTTGAAACTGAAGAGCAAACATTTTTTTATGTACTAACACAAAATGAGGGCTTGTTCACCCTCCCTCTTGGAATGAACACTCCAAAATGTATCCTCCCAGGGGGAAACCTTTCTGCCCTCCAGGACAAAGTGGCTCCACTGAAAGTAAAGTCTGCACTCATTTGCAGCTTGGGTATGTTCTCAAAAGGCTTACTGCCCCTTTGGCACCAGAGGGAGTGCTGCTAACCCGTGGAAAATATCTCAATAGGAACCTGAAGGGATGGGAAGGGACGGGTGGGTGAGACTGGGTTGCTCTACACCATAGCAGAAACTGAGCTAGTTCAGCTGTAGGACCGCATTGTGCTTGAAGGCGGTAAATTTTGCAAAATTGTATTTCGTGTGTTTTAACGAGGAGGGTGGTGAATTTAAAAAATATATCTAAGGAGGAGCATTGGAAGGGTATGAAGTCTAGAAATGGAGCAGGTAATGCTAAAAGACAGTATGTTTGAGGTAAAATATACTGCAATTTGGTTCTGCTATGTAAAATAAGCTTTTGATTTATGGAGTGTCAAAAATGTAGATTTCTACGCCTTTCATGATGAATTTTTTTGGCAAATTTTTGGATGAAAATTATTATGGGAAAAATGTTCAGAATATAATTATGGCTTTGCTGAAGAATTGAGGGCTCTTTAAAGACATTTTCTGCTTGTATCTGCCATTGCTGCTGTCAGAGTGCCTCGTTAAACTACTGGGTGGCCCCAGCTGTTCTGTATATTTTACCCCCACCCCTCCTCCAGGGAGTAAAAGCACAATTTGGCCCAATACTTGCTAGAAAAGAATTGATTCCACTGTAGACTCCGTGCAGTACATGCTGAGATGATTAAATAAGGACTATAAACTGTTGTAATAAAACATCATGATTTGAAGTAGGGATGATCATCTTCGGTTTGTGGTAGGACAGCACCTATGGGGTCCTGGCCCATAACACCAATAAAAATGATAATACAGAACATCCTTCATGTGACTTTGCTTCTTTTGGGAGGCAAAGTCCAGCTGAAAGTATTTTGAATGCTGGTTATTTGAATGAAAGTATTTTTATTTCTAGCTTCTGCAATTAGAACAGTGAAATTTGAGTGGGAACATTTTTCTACCAGAGAAAACTTAGCCTACAATTTAGTCTCAATTTATTTGGTTAGAAGAGCTGAACAACAAGACTTTGGGGGCATCCACTGGTTAGTAACCTCACCGTGAACTGTTTGCTGCGCATCTGCTTTTTTAGTATTTACCATCCCTCTTGTAAATGTACTGTGGACCCCCTGAAAGGACTCACTATTGCCTCCTCTGCTTTGGATGCCGAGAGGGAGGAGGAACCTCACCCCATTGAACCCTCTGAGCACCTGGGTTTGGTATCAGTATATTTCAGAGCACCAGGTGAATCCTTTCTCTTCCAATCTGATGTTTCTTACTGTTTGAGTATTGCATACCCTTCATTATTAACAGCAGTCCACTTCCCTGTTGTCAGAAATTTGTAGTTTTCACAGAGGCCAAGGATAAATTAATATGAACCATAAATGCATTGAGGTCTGCGTGCTTAGCTCTTCCTCAAGGCTATTGTGAATGCAAATCCAAGGCTGAACAGGAACACATTGGTGTTGCCTCTGAGGTAAGTGAGTGGGCAATGGCTCTAATTGAGTCTACATACAGTGTCTGGAAAGATTTTATGTCCAGCAAGCCACTGATCTTATCTTGCTGTAGTATGTAGCGATTAAAGATATTAATTAGCACTTCCCTCAGCACTACATAAGGTCTGCATTATGGTGTGCATCTACAGCAGGCTTTTGAGGGGGAAGACATTAGTGCCAGGAGCTGGTGACCTACAAGAAGCGTCCCTAGTCTTCGTTCTTTGTCAGCCAGTGAGCTTTTTCACTTTATACAGCCTCTACAGATACGGGTCGGATGCAGATTTGGAAAAAATCCTTGCAGTGTGACTCCAGTGAGCCCATTACAGCTTACGCAAGCTGGGGGAGCTGGTCCTGTGCGCTCTCTAGCTGCTCTGAGCTAATGCTGCTGGCTGGCTTCAATGCTGTATTCTCTCCCTGCCATTAGTGGTACTATAATTAAGCTTCTGCCATCGTTTGCTGCCCTTTTCTACACACACACCCTCCTACATCTTTTGGAGGAATGTTCCCTTAGCAAAACAGTTTGCATGTCAATTGCTGATACAACATTGTGTTCTCGATGCCATGAGGTTATATTAGCACTTATATTTGTGTTCACAAGGGTTGCTTGCATACATAAAGCCTGTGAGTGTTTCAGAATTGGGGCCATAGCATGCAGTGTTACTGGGCAATAATCTTATGATGTAACCATAAACCTCGATTGTCTGTTTAATATCTCAGATGTTTCAATTTGCATTTTGTTAAAACTTGGCAAAAGGTTATCAGCTCAGATCCAAAATTCTCACAAAAATTGTTCTAATATGTAAAGTAAGTTTTGATTTATGGAGTGACAAAAATGTAAATTTCTAAGCATTTCAGTTTATTTTTTTGCCAAACTTAAGACTAAAATGACTTTTTTAAAGTGAAATGATTCTGGATGTAGTTATTTTCATGACTGTGGAGTAAAAGCAGTTGAAGATGTTAATTTAACTGCATTTACAAATAATTCTTATAAAGAGTGTTACTTCCCAGGAAATGAATGTCTCTACTGATCTTATTAAGGGGAAGATCTGTAGACAGAATATGGTATTATTTTTGCAGGGAACCTGAGTATATAATTTTCTATAAATACATCTAATATTACTAAAAATATATATTTCTCTTGATCTCTACATGAAAGCTCTTCACTTGTTCCAGAGGAGTTCTGTATTATAAAATATGACAAATCATTTTCATGTAACACTTGTAAAAGAGCACAGTAAAGATATGTAATATTTCAGAGGAGACTTATTTTGCAAAAGGAATAACTTTGACCATTGAGGAAAAGATTAATTTCATGTTGTATTTACTGCTGGAGTATCACTGAAATTAACACAGGCTTCCAATGTATATACATAAATAGATTTTATAGAAGAAATGTATAACAGCAGATTGCCTTTGATAGCATAAAATTTGAACATTGGGATAGTCTCTGATTTATACTAGTAGATTGGAGAAAGAGTATCAACTCTTCACATAAAAATCCTCAATTTAATTTCAATTCTCAGCTTTTCCTTTAAGATACACAGAAACATGATATTTCTTTCATAAATCCCTACTTTGTTGTTGTTTTATACATAAAACAGGCAATGGGGTCTCTTGTGTTTAATCATTTTAATTAAAAGTGTGAATTTTGCCAGTTGCATCAGCTGGTCTATCATTTTCTACGAACGGATTTCTGCTGTGAAATTGGTTTTAAATCTGGTTACCTTTCAATATTTGAAATCCCAGAAAAGTGATGAGATTTAAAGAGAAAAATATAATCCATTAACATTGCTTTCAATATTGGAAGGATATTATTTAAATTTGATATTTTCCAGCAAGTCTTCTAAAATACTCATGGGGTGGGGTGCAAGGAACAAAGCCTTACTCAGTGTACTTGTAGGCACAACTTCTCTAGATAAAGCTTGAAATATCTCACACAAGAAATGTCAGCATTTTCAAATTCTTTTCCCCCAGTGCAACAAATAAAAAAAAATGAGAAAAGGAACATTTTCACACAGCAGGGAAAGGATTCTGAGGAGTTTTGAATGGGAAATGTCAAAACAGAAAGTGTAACTGTTTCAGTTTTCCATTTCTTTTCATTTTGATTCAAGATGAGATTTCTTCATTTTGATTATCTCCATCACAGAATGAAAGGCCTTTGTCAAAACTGCCGTTTTCACATGAAAAAGTTTCAAGTTCTAAAAATCACCTTTTTCCAGTGAGAAATCTTGTTGACTGAGGCAGCTGGACCAGTTGAACTGCAACCAACAGCTGTCCGTGACTCACATGAGGGTCTCAGGGAAGCTCCACTGGCTGTCCCCACCAGCTCTGCTCCTCAGCTAGGGCAGCCTCCCAGAGCAGATTTAGTCTGAGCCCAAGAAGTTGAAGGGACCAGCTGGCTTTGGGTGGGTGTCAGGCGATGTCAGGTGGCAATGTCACCGTGCAGCATTTTGAGGGAGGATGCAGGCAAGGAAAGAGAGCAGGGCAAGGGAAGACACATGGCCCCAATGCCTCCCCTTCATCAGGCCCTCCCAAAGGCAATGGTCAAGCAAAGTTTAATGTGCCAGATGTGCTCTCCATCCTGTGTCCACAGACCATCTCATTTGATGAAAGGGCTCCATATTTGAAGACTCCCTGGAGGCAGTTGATCAGAGAGTTTCTCACAGACTTTTATTTCTGAAATGTCAGGCACTGCACTGACGTTTTTGGGTTTGATGCTTTCATGTTTCAGCCATGGAGCAGGCAGGAATAAGGGACAAATCTGTGGCTTCCTCCCTCGCTCCCTCTGTCCCTTGCCTGCCTGCACCCGCACGGGCAGCAGGGCTGTCTCTTCCTCACGATGTTGTATGGGAAGCAACAACTCCATTTATGGCAGAGCCAGGGCAGGCAGAGAAGTCTTGGGCCAGACCCTGCAAGCTTCATCCCCAGTGGGAAGACTGGCATGCCTTCATGGTCCCCAGCCTAGGTGTCCCTATCTTGTCCCTGTCTGCCTAGAGAGGTCCCATGAGAAGGGGCATCAGTCCCCTGCGTGGGGACAGCTGTGCGACACTCCTCTGGGGATGCCAGCTGTATTTTGGGGTCTGAAGGGATATTCTGGTGATGATAACAGGACACCTCGGGTTGCTTTTACTGGACAGACTCATTTCGTCTTCAAGGCTTTTAAAGTGCATGCATGCATTAAGTGCCTCTCTCTGAAAAAGGGAAGATATGTCATAAGGAAACCAATTCCTTTGCTGTACAAGTAGAGCATAGGGTCTTATAAACCCTAAAGACACAGAAGTTACTACAATAGCCACGTAGGCTCCCGATCCTTTAGTTACTTATGTGTTTAATACCTCATTAATCTCACCAGGATGAGTGACATGATTTTAGTAAAATATGTGAGTGCAATTTGCAGGATGCTTTATAAAAATGAAGTTCAACTTTTGGGCACAAAACCACAGCTAGAATTTTTTTTTGCATGAAAGAGGAAAAAAATACCTCAGCCTCTCTCAATCTCAAACTCTGTTCAATCTTCCCCCATATAAATGGACTAGTTTTAAATTTCACTTATTGCATTCTTGATACTGTAGGCAAACCTGTTACTGCATGTACTTTGTCACTGTGATCTGCTTAGGAAAGTTATATATATTTTAAATATATATTTATAATGTATTATTTAAATGTGTATATACGCATTTAAAAGTAAAAATCTAGTGGTTTTTTCAATTGTGCTGAGTTATAGCAGAGAGAAAACAAAACTCAGATTTTTAAATGCTTGTAAGCCTTTCTTTTAGATCTCGTGATAAAGCTTATTTTTCCATTGATGTATGTCTGTCTGAAATTTAATGCTAGTTGCTCAATTTGCAGAACTTTCATCCTGGCAAAGTTCACATGAGTTCAGCAGGTCTCAGGAGTGTTCACCTAGGCTGTATTTATGTGATTTTGAATATACCTAGGAAATCTCAGTCTAAACAATATCATCACTGTTCGGCCTCCAAGCCTTTCCCTATTAACAGTCTGTGGGCCTTACCTCCTCTTTAATACGTTGATTACATTTGATAATGCTCTTGCTTATAACTGTCCAAATTTATAAGATCTGAGTAGAAATCTTTACCTAATAATCAGCCATGTCTTTATTGGTTCTTGGTGCATGTAGCACACTAAGTTATCCTTTGCATTAGCATAAACAAAAGAAATGCAGTTTAAGAAACATTAGTAGGTTTTCCCTATATTTGTGTTAATTATAAATACACCATACCCAAGCAGTGATATAACTTTATTGTACAGAAGCCTTCAACTAAAACAGTATTTATTGTGAAAGATGATTGCAGTTTCAATAACAACTCCTTCTTATTACTTAAAAACCATATATTTAGCCAGATACCATGAACACTAAGTTTAGTTCACTTGGCAGCACTTTAACCAATGCTTTTATAATGTTTGTATTTAAAATCCCAAATAAACCATAATTCACTGTCCATGCTGAGTAGTGACTGTATGTATCCTATATTTTAGAATAAAAGTATAAAATTACAGAGATATGATCAATTATTTTAAAAAATGGAAATGTAGTGAAATGGAGTAGCAGAGAACCGCATTGGTCTTCGTTACTCTGAAAACAGAAATTGCTGGGAAGCAGGGGAAAAAGCAATCTGAAAAGAAATGGTTCCTGGGGAGAAATGGCTTTTCTACAAATGGCACTGAGTGAATTCAAAAGAAAGTGGCTAACGAGGCATTTCCTAATAACAAGCCAAGGGTGTTTCATACCCTTTAATCTTTAGAGTAAAAAACGTGAAGTAAATGTACGCAGTTTATCACAGGATTACTCACTGGAGCCCATGTTTTCCCTTGGGACTGAGAGTAGCATATAGGATAGTATGTTGCATGAGAATCCCTCACTGCTGCAAGTGGCCATCTCTTCTGAATGACGTAGGGGAACAATAGGCATCCACTTGCATAAGAGTCCTTTCACCGTCATCTAAAACGTTCCCCTACAGCCAAGAATTGGGGGGAGTTTGAGAAAAGATGTGGCGCTTTCTTGTTCAAATATAACTTTGAATGGTTTGACTTCCTCCTTTTCAAATGAAGGACCTTTGAAGGCGCTCTTCTTTTTTGAATTCCTGTAAAAAAAGAAGTTTTTACAGACTGTGCTTGCATGGTAGATGGCCCCTTGGATTCAAGTGGGAGGTGGGACAGATAGTCTGTGTGCCTGCTGGCCAAGGACTGGTGAGAAAGGAATAGAGTTGTCCTGCTTTGTGCAATTCATTGTGGAGCAGAACAGAGAAGGGTCCTATCTCCACTGAGGAGGGATTAACTCCCTCAGTTAAATGCTTATTTAAGAGTAAAGACTCCAACAGAGCATTTAATCTGGATTTGTATATCCTGATAGCACAGAGTGGAGGAGTGAAACTTTTCAACTTACTTGCTATAAATTTAAATCATTCATTTTAGAAATGTGGCTGTGTGGAATAAACCAAAGCTTTCCTCTAGAAGGGAAATACTTAGCAATGGCCAAATGATACGAGGTGCATGTCCAGTCACCTGACAAACATAGGGCTTTATAAAAACATTTTGAAATTTTGGTTAACTTGGTGAGAATTAGGAACATGAACAATTATACATGATTTTTTGAGGCTTGGTTATAGGAATGAGCTAATATTTCAAAATTTTGCTTATGTTGTGGGTTTTTTTCCCAATTTCTAAGATGGACAACATAGAAATAAACTAAGAAGAAGTGGTGCTACCTAGTGGCTAAGGAAACAAAAGATTCTATAGTGATCACTGACGTCGCATGATGTCTTCCTCCCTTGTTCTTCAGCTTCCCACCTGTAAAGCAACATAAAATTGCTGATCTCTGAAGGAGCTGGGGATCTTTTGAGGGAAGTGACAGAAGAATTTTGGAGACAGCACCCCAGGGATGGTCTTCTACTTACATTTCCGTTAAACTTGGTGTTGGGGTGTGTGTGTATGGAGTGTTCATGTTGTTCTGGTTCTCCTGTTGGAGGATTTGTTAAGGTTATTGGATTGCTTAGTAATGCTGTTTTATGTATTTTTTACCACATTCACAGAATCACAGAATCACCTAGGTTGGAAGGTACTTTTTAAGATCATTTAGTCCAACCAATGGGGAAAAAAACCCAACAACAACAACCAAAACCAAAACAAAACAAACCTCCAAAAAACCCACCACACCACACACAAAACAACACCAAGCCAACATATCCCCGAGCACCATGTCAACTCGTCTCTTGAATACCTTCAGGGATGGTGCCTCAACCACTTCCCTGGGCAACCCATTCCAATGCTTGATTCAAAGGCAGTGGAAGCTGTTGACTGTCCTTAGCCAACTTGGTTGAAGCAGTAAAGACCTCAAGGAGAGTTAATTTCTACAAGTTTTAGGAACGTATGTGGTTGGTTAAAGCAGAAAGGCTCTGTCTGTTTTGACAGATGGTAAGGGTGCGGCATGAACACGCATGTTGCTGGTCATCAGGATGAGTGTGCCTGGAGAAGCTGTGCTGTACAGCCCAGTTACCTGCAACACTTGACTAGCAGTTCACAGCTCAAGGCCCTGAGAGCTCAGGCTTCATTATTTCCGGTGCTGTTGGAAATGCATGGTAATTTTACTCAGGTTGCATGTTTGCTTCCACTTTGCTGTGGAAAATGCTAGTCATGCTGTACATCTCAGTGCTGTCTTCCCAGTCCTACTCCAGTCAGACAGCACTGGTATACACACTGTCAAGCAGCCAAGTGACTTGGTCTGTCCAAAACTGTACTTGGCCAGGTTAGTCTGTAGCTCGATATCCTTGATCTAGTCCCTGAGACATTTGTATCAGTATTGGTTCTGGCCCAAGGGATAGGCAGGAGCCTGTATCAGGAGCGGGGCTGCCCCTTTTGCTACCTTCAGCTGATTGTTACATGGAATACTGGGGCTCCCAGTAAGTTATTTGTTTGTTGTGAGGTTATCCTGGCTTCTTTTCTGCTCCTGTTTCAGGTAAACCATTGTTAGTATCAGAAAAGTCACCCTGCATCTTTGTTGCAAGCCTTTTGGGTGAACAGCAGCAGCTTTGCGCTTGTGAATTTTCTTCTGTTCCTCCTAACCGTATTCTAATTTAGAGTTTCTCATCTTTCTGTTTAACAGGAAAGATGCCTGCTCTAAAAATATAGAATATGGCTCCAGATCCCTGTTCTGAGAACAGCTGGTCACGTTCAAAATGAATGCCTAAAGAAAATAGCAAATTTGAAAAGAAATGTGAATTTCTGAATTCTGGCAAGTGAAAAGCTGGCCTGAGGTAAGCCAGCCAATTCCTGGATGACTCCAGCGCCAGTGCGAGCGCCAGCACTTTTGCCTTCTCTCTTTCACTGCAGAGCTGGTGCTAAGGTTTAGGTTTCGCATAAACTGTTCCCCAAATGGTTAGTTCTGGAAATAACAGCCCAGTTCCAACGATGACACAGGTGACATTTTCAAAATCAAAAACTGGGACAGTTCTGTAGTGACATTTTTAGGGTCTCAAAATATCCCTGCAAAAGACGAACGTATGCTTAAAAAAACATGCTGATGTCACTACTGCCAGTGACTGCTTCAACAGCGATACATACATACTTTCCTGAGCACAAGGTTTTTTCCAGTTGCTTTAATTCAAAGTAAATTGTGTCATGAAACACCAAAAGTGCTGCTAACATTCATTCTGGTCTTGTTTGAATCATGAGGCTGAACCAATTTAACTTAAATTAGTTCAGTAAACCAGTGGAACAAGTATGTAGAATCTCCTCGATTGTTTAAACTCATTATCTTTTAGTCCATACGTTTGATTAGGCATGCGATAGCTGGCCACAGCTTGGGTTTTAGATGCGTAGGCATTTACGCACAAGGCTGCCTGGGTATGAAATCACACAACTGTACAAGCCGCCATGAGTGTGTGAATGCTTCGCATCTCGAGGGGAGCTGTGCTCAGCCGGCTGCACTGCCCACCCCAGCTCCCACCACTGCCTGCACTCAAGCCTTTGCTCTCTGCAATGTGCAAGAACTCCTGCTTATTTCAGGGGAATGTTTTGATCCTGTGTTTTTGCAGCTAGGAAGAAATAAAACATTTTTGAATTTAGATTGAAAGTGAAAAACTTGTATGCCTTTGATGTTCTGGAGGAAGCTCCTGGGTTGCTGAGCTGCCCTATGGGGCAAGGACAGTCTCACTAAATAATGTGTCAGCGGTCCTTTTATTTTAACGATTAGAAACTAAAATAGTTTTTCACACAAACAAGTTGCACTAATTAGAAGTGCCACTTTCCTGACTGTCATCAAAATACAGTAAATCCTGGAGAGTCTGTGAGGCATACGGTGTTTGGGACAACATGTTGGAGATAAGATATCTCTGCTAATGAAGTACAGAACATGTTCCCCTTGGGGATTGCAAAGTGCTCTGTGAGCAGAGAAAATTGAATTGTCACGACAGCTTTGTGAGAAAGGTGGTTTTGTCCCTACTTGCAGAAGACTTTTGAGCTCAAGATTCTTAGTGTGAATTGCCTGGTGTGGTGCAAGCACGTGGTGGGAGTGAGAGCCAGGCCCTGTTGAAGCTTTGTCTGTCCTTCCTTGGCAGGGCTGAGCATGCAGAGGTGTGAGCGTCCAAGGAGGAGCCCACAGCACTCAGCAGCACACTGGGAGGAGCTGCAGGGCTCCCAGGAGTCAGCAAATGTACCAAACTCATTTGCCCAGATCCCTTAGCTTAAGGACAACTGCTTAAAGTACTTTACAATGTTAAGTGTACACAGCAAAAGGTGACAGGTACACAAAAGTAAATTGTAGTCATCTTAAAAATACCAGCTCTATCCCTCGTTACAAAATGGCTTTTCTGCTGATGGGTATTTCCTACAGTGTTTGTCAAACAGTAGGTTCATGGCTTAGTCAGGGACAAAGTTATTAAGGACATAAAACGCCATCTGGATGATGCTAATAAACATAAAACCTAACCTTCAGATACACTGCTGCAGTGACCAGACTGCGCCAGACCAGATTACCCTTTGTTTGTGTTAAAATCTGAGCCCTGTACTAACCCTCTTGGCTGCCCAACCTCATATATTTTATTCTGAAAACCTAAAATGTGGTTATTCCAATGGGACAATCAAGTGACCTGTCCCTGGCATCTTACTGGAACACTGTCTTAAAAGGGCTGATTTCCTAGTAGAGTTTCTTTTTCAGTTTCTAAACAGTTGGTGGATGGTTTTTAACTTTTATTTAGGATTTCTGCTTCTCAGTTTAGTTGGCAGTTCATGTGGAGAGGAAAAAAAAATTTAAAACCCTCTTGCAAGCTGAAAAAACCCAAAAAACCCTATCCTTTAAATGCATTTTGGACTTGTTTATCCAAGAAAATGATGGGATTTTCCATGCAAAATCTATTTTGTGCTGTAGGAATGACCTAGCTATCACTTTACTCCCAGTACCTCTTGCAGAGTATATCACTGTAAGAGAGGGAGGAGGTTATGCAGGCCTAATCCTAAACTATCTAACATTAAAGGATGGCTTTCCTGTGCAGGAAGGATTTGGTTTTCTTTCTACGACGGGGCATGGTTTGTCAAATAAATTTATCGCTAGAAACTTGCTACTGAAAGCCAGTATTTGCTGACAAACATCACATAGGCATTGTGGTTTATTGTTCTAAATACAAGTGCTTTGCAGATGACAGGTGAGAAGCCCTTTCAGTTGCCCCCAACAGTGCTGAACTCTACAAGGCTTGAAGGTAGGAATGGGCATCAGCTCCAAATGAGGAGTCAGGGTCTTGCTCTGTAGGGACTTGCATGGAAACCAGTGGCTCAACTTGCAGTCAGGTACCGCGTACCCTGCACCAGGCTGTCAGGATCTCACCCCTCTTGGCAGCAGTGTAAATAAATATCTGCCTCTTTACCCGCCCAGGCCGAACTGAGCAGACCTCTAGACAAATGCAGCTTCATGTGTTATTCAGTGCTATGAGACTGTGAGGAAGATGCACACATTAAGGTGTCCAAATCTGGTGCCAGAACTAGTCAGATGCTTCCCAAATGAGCATGCACATGTGTGAGAATGAAAATGTTACTCTTAAAAAGGACAGAAAGTGAAGTTTGCTGTCTAATCAGAGGCTTCTCTGTGCCGTCAGGCTGATTTGCAGCTTTGCGTATGACACATTAAAACAGGCAGGACAATTGTACGGTACCTATTAGCCTAGCCTAAGCTTCCAACACAAGCCAGCGGTAGAGTGGTTAAATAGGTTTGCTGCTGTCACTTGGTACTTGTGAAATAGTGTCATTTTTTTCAAGAAATAGATCATGAAACTCTGTAAGTCATGGCATGCAAATCGCCATGCAAGCAACAGCAAAGGCTTGTCCGCTTGGCAGCGTCACTACATGCCCACAGGCCTCAGCAGTAAGAAACTGCAGCTATAGGCACTTGTATCTTCTTTTTTCCCTTCTCTGTCTAGACTCTGAATTAAAAGTTTTCTACAGGAGTAAAAGGTATTTCTGCTGTGCCTGTATGACGATTGTAGGAATAGTTTTGGGTGCAGGAGTGCAAGTAGCTGACTCACTCTGTGAAATGGTGTTGATGTTAATTAATCCCCTGCACTTTTACACATAGTTGTGACCATCATTTAACACTTACCATACATGATAGTTATGTAAGTTTCAAAGTATCCCCCTCCTTTCCCCCTAGAGAATTCAGCTGCTAGAGGACTGTTCTCTATCTAGTTTCTTTGCTAGTAGCACCACTGTGTCATGAGCATCCCTCATTCCCACGGAGAGGATGAGCATAGATGAAGCTCTTTTAAGGCCATAATAATTTTCTTGGGTCTCCTACAAACCCACAGCAGTGTCCAGTCTCAAAGGAAAGAAAGGGTTTTAAGGAAGCACAGTGAGGGAAGGTTGGTGTTTCAGCACAGGGTGTGGGTTTCCACCTGGGCATGTGTTCTCAGCTCCCACCACCATGCAGTGTGAGTTAGACTCCTTGGTGCTGTGCAGCAGCTTGGGACAGAGTTTCTTCTCCTAGTGCAGTAACCTGTCTGTGGAGAGCATTTGGGATATGGTTTTTTTGCGTATTTCTGGTCAAATGTGGGGTGTAAATAATGTGAAAATGCTCAGTTGGTAGTATGAGCTCAACTAAACCAATTTCTATTCATGAACTTTTAATACTAATAAGCCACTTGGTAAAAAACTTCATTTGTCTGAAGCTATTACGGGCATATGACACTCAAACAAAAGTAGCATTTCTGGTTTTCATCCTATATATACTTTGGCTCAGATCTCATGTTCCTTTTCAAGAATATGTTGCCTCTAGTTGTCTGCATGTGTAGTGGATTTAGCTTCAGGTAGAAGAAAGTAGCTATTTTTGCAAACAAAAAAATTCATCCTTATGAAAATTGGTTGCAATTTAATAATTCATAGAGTCAAGAAACATCAGAATAGAACTTAACTAAATATTCATAGTTTGGGAATATCCATGTTTACTTGCTAACACTTTTTGCAGAATATGGGCCCAAGTATAGGAAATCTGTGCTATTATTCATTACAATTAAATGGGCTTTGGTTCTCAGAGACTCCAGCTAAAATCTGCACTCTGGTGAACAAGTCTGTACTAGATTATTTAGTGTCTGCTATTAATAAATATTTCATTGTGGTGATGGAAAATATTTCTTCTGCTTTGTGATACAAGCCCATTTTCTGCATCCTGAAGAACATTTAAGGCCCTTTTTTTTTCTTTCTCTTTTTTTTTTCTTTTTTTTTTTCCCTGGCATAGAACTTTTGTGCACAGGCAGCTGCTGATCTGGTTTAGTGGCTTGTATTTAGGTTAGTTGGTTGGGTGTGATTGAGATGATGTGGTGGTCTGGGGAAGGCAAATATAAGAAGTGATAAGTAGTCCAAATCATCCTTGGGAAACTGTCATCTCCTTCAGTGATACTGAGATGTTGGTGAATTCAGACAAGGCTCCTGACCTTAAAACAGGATTTCAAATGGAGAGGCCTTTTCAGTCAATGGTCTTTTTAAGGCCAATGGAAAACAAGTGAGTTTTCCAAAAGCCATTTTTCAATGGAAATGTTCCTTTGCCAGAGATACCATGAGTAATCACTTCCTGCCACCAGAATGGGACTCTATTGTGTGTCACAGAAGTGAGATGAAGGAGGAAACCTGGCCAAAATATCTTTGTTTTTCACCACACAGCCTTGGGAAACCAAGGAAATTTCTGACAAAAACATCTTTTTTGCCTCATTTTTATCAAAACATCCATGGGAAGATAAAGGGGCAGGAGGGAAGACTGGTAAAGAAGGGGCAAGCGGTGGGTTTCCTGACCAGGTTAGCTTCTTTGGCTATAGCACCAGAAGGTCTTCTGGGCCTGCAGGGCTTGCTGACTTTCCTTGGTTGACAAATTCAGTGGGCCGCAGTGACCATATGGACTCAGGGATTCTTTCTGTGCCACAAGCATCAATGCAAATTCTGAGGTATTTATGCATGCTCTTTTCTGGTCTTGGCAAGGCGGTTTCTCAGGAAGGTTTCTCTGACTCTGTGGTCCCCTCTGTTGATATCTTTATACAGGGGCTGTGCACTGGCTAGTGGTAATTTAACATGGGAGTCAGATTCACCCCTGGATGAATCCAACATTCATCGAAACTGTTGGAAATTGTCTCTTGTCTTCAATAAGAGCAAGAGCAAACCCACCTCAGTCAGCTGAGATTCACATATTTTTTGGCTGCCTTAGAGTCATCAGTTTTCATGTTGAGTTTGTTTGTTTTTTTAAAAAAGTTAGTGACAGTGAAAGGAACAACTGCAAGGTAACAGTGCTCAGGATGCAGCAAAGATGCGTGTGGAAGTTCTGCACTTCCCATGCCTGTCTCGAGGGCTGGATGTGAGTCAGGTCCTTGCTGCAAGCCCCGTGACCGGGCACTCTTACAGATTCAACAGGAGATGCAGAGGAGGAAAGCACAGATGCAGGGAAACAAAATGCCTCCTCCGCTTCTCACAGCAGAGTTGGCCAAAGCAACGTTGCCTCTTCCTTCCTGGTCCGTTCCCTGCCTTGGGCTGTGTTGCTTCTTCAGTGTTACAGAGTCCAGCATAAACTAAAGCTTGGTATTTTTCTGTGTACATTGTACAGTGTGTCTTTATGGCAGAGGTCTGCATTGAGGGGCTATGGGCACTTCACTTATTTCATTACAGGTGTTTGCAGAAGGGATGGCGATAGCTCGTACAATCCACCCTCTTGCGTTTTAGGCAATACTGTAATGTTTTTTCTGACATCCAAGCCTAATAGCTGCTTAGGAATCCAAAATTTAAAGGTTGATGGTGTTTTCTAATTCCTCCATTACTTCAGACAATTGATTCTATTTCCTAACTGAAGAAGTTGGCTTTTTGTGTTGAATTAACCATGTTCCAATGTCCTTTCATTATTTGTGTTCATTATTGAACAATCCCCCCTCCCACCCTCTGACCTCCCATTTTCCCATACTGTAGTGGCCATTATGTCCCTATACCAAAATCACACACCCTTAACTGTTTTTAATAATCTGCGTGTGGTCTGTCTGGCTGTTCTGTCTGTCTGGCACAAATTTCCAAGGCTATTAAAAAGGAAAAATAGCATTGGCTCCTGTCAATGAGACTGGAGAAGATTTTCAAGGTCAAATCCTGCAGCAAATTGCTTTCTTTCACAAATGAGAGACTTGTAAGGACCCCATTCACGTGATAAATATTTATGATTTGGGAGGAGGAATTCAAGAATAAGCAAAATCTTCTGACATTGACTATCGTGTGAATTTTGGGGGGAGAATGATGGGAACAAAATTAAGTGAAAACCTTCATCAATTTTAATCATTTCAATTGCATTTTCTCAGCAATTTACTTTTTGCTTGGGAAAAATCCTTTTCCATTGGAAATAGTGAATGGGAGGGGAATTTTTTTTCCTTTCCAGCCTAAGTTCCTTATATTAAGCCTGTAAATCCTGAAGTGGGACGCTCTCAGTGCAAAATACTATTGCAGTAATGGATTTGTTGGCATCCCTCGAAGCTGAGGGACTACACGAATTTGCCAATGTATGGATCTGCTTTCCTTCATTCCAAGTTTCTCAGCTGACTTGTAATTACATTGCATGGAAAGCATATATGCGTTCCTGCTGTAAACTGAGATTTTGACCCAGGGAGGAGTAAATTCTTATTCTTTTTTCCCATCTTCATGTAGAACCCTAAGGAGATGGAGACCACTCCCTTTAGACTTTAATGTGTTTCTTTGCCAAGAGCATTATCTTCGTTTAAGGGATGAAGTGCATTGACTAAATATCCCTTACCCATTATTGGAGAGTTTGAACCCCAAGTATCCTAGAAGAGAGTGGCCAGATCTTCTCATTAGCAGCTGGACATTTCCAGGAAAGTCTGGAAGCACGAGTCAGCATGATTCCTGTTCAATCTGATTTATCTGTGAGATTCTGACTTCTTTTTTTTCCCCATTGAAACTGTTTCGGCTCTTTTTAGTGACTTTGTGACTTGGGCTTTTCCTTAAAAAATGAAATTCAATTAAATATTAAGATCTGACTATTCAGAAGCTTTGAGTAGACAGCACTGTCCCTCTAACAGAGACGTTCCTTTGGGGATGCTGAAGCATTGGCTCAGGCATGTCTGATGGGAACAGATGGGGAAATTTCATGTTCCCAAATAGTAACATTTTCAGTATAGCTCGGTTTGACTTTATCCTCTACTTGTGTATAATCCAAACATACTCCTGCATGGACTTAGATTGTTAGTTTGGCAGTACCCTCCGAGATGCACCTTTTGCAAAGTTTTCTGTGGGTTTTAGCAGTTACGATGTTAAGCACAAGTATTTGTGCTTCTATGGCAGATGAAGCTTTCTTTAAGCTGATGAGGAAAGTGAAGGAAAAAAAGGCAGTTTATATTTATACAC
The DNA here is from genome assembly GCA_025769975.1 of Gallinago jamesoni. Taxonomy (NCBI): domain Eukaryota; kingdom Metazoa; phylum Chordata; class Aves; order Charadriiformes; family Scolopacidae; genus Gallinago; species Gallinago jamesoni. The sequence goes on along the minus strand of JAOQGH010000077.1, from coordinate 28,265,758 downwards.
AGAGATAAAACCTTTAAAATATTTTTGTATATATAAAATAAAATAATCCTGCTACCCCAAGAAAGTTAGCCAGAAATTCATATATTAAACCCCAGGTGTTTCAGTTTTAGCACAAAATTTAAAAGGGAAACATGTTTGCGCAGCTTGAGTAGCCCACCACCAGTATCATCATGTTCCTCTGCTAATTCCAGGGGGACCTGGAAAAGGGCATGCAGGACATTATGCACTGGCCCCAGCCAGCTCCACAGATACCCTTCCTCTGCACACCTCAAACCTACATCCTCTCACTTGCCCCTCCTTTATTTCACATCTCTTCTCAGTCCACTCTTCTTTTAAATGTTGTTCTTCGTCTTGCTGCCTCCCTGGCCTCCTCAAAGACCCTCTCATGCCTTTGGTTTTCGCCATGGTCTCCAGCACCTGGAGGACCGGCATGTTCTTCCAGAGAACCAAGAGCCAGAGCAAACAAGGAGACAGCAAAATCCCCAGGACAACAGAGCACTTGTATTTAGCCTCATTCCCTTCCATTTTGTAGTATTTTCATGTAAAACCAAATCTTTCCTTGTGGTGCTCTCAAAATATGGAAAATGTCTTGTGCTGAGCATCCAGATGGTTCATCTGAGCATGGTATGTGGCATTTAGGAGCCACAGCGTACCACTGCTGACTGTCCTGGGGAAAACATAAAACGCAGATTACTGGTATCTAAGCTGGAGGAAAAAAAAATCAAGTTTCCAAAAACCTAAAGGAAAAAATATCTCTTCTACTTGCTTTATTTAATGATTTGTAAACAAATCAACTACTTTTTTGAGAATAATGACTTCAAATATGAGACTCTTAGAAAAAAGGATTTGAAATGGGACCCGCTGTCTATCCTAGTGACAAGAGTTCCCTGTCTTCTTGACACTGACTGTGAGACAGCCTTGCTGTGTTCCTCCTGAGGGGATGAGAGGGTGTTTTGTCAATTACAAATAATTGTAATAATAATAATAAATTGGCAACGCTAAGCTAAGTGTAGTTCAACATTGAGTGGAAAGATTTATGCAGTGACAAGGTCAATAGTGTTATTTTACATTAACATTTAGTTGATACCACTATTTACTTGATTAGTGCTTGCTTTATGTACCCTGGGTAGAGGAAAAGCTTTAAGTACCTGCCAATAAGTGAGACAAAGAGGAAAGGAAGGAGCGGTAAGCCGGTGCTGATGCACTGCCCCATCACTGTTCCATCCCAAGAGGGACTGGCTTTGGATGTGTTACCTTTTCCTGGCTTCTTCATACCTGCTGCGCAAGGGGAGGGAACCCATGGCACACAACATTTCCCATCTGCATCATTACTTTCTAAGTAAATGGGACAAGAAGCAGGGAAGTGATTTGTGAATCAGATGCATATTTTCAAGTTGTGATAATTAGTTATTTATTAGGAGTGTGTTTTTTACTTTTTAAATATTTTCAGAGATTTTGCTTTTTTTAGGCTTGAGGAACAGCACGCTTGTAGATGGCAAAGATTTTACAATGCTTCCCGTTTTCAAACAATTCAGTTTATCTAGGGGAAATCACAGATATAAAAACAATATGCTGCATTTACTCTTGAAATGGCTCTTTTTCTCATTCTCTCATTCAATGTCAGAAAAGTCAGATAAATAACTCTTAGTATTTTAAGCTGTTGTAAGTTTTATTCTAAGTGTAGTAAGGTTAGTATTCCATACAAATGGCAGTGGTGCTTCATGTCCAGCTGGGTGCTTGCTGTGCTGGACTATGGCCAGGATGTGGGTGAAGTGGAGCCTTGCTCTCACTGTGGGCTGCAGGCTCCCTAGGCCAGGAGCACCCCCGAGATCTGGGTACTTCAGGACTTTCCCTGTCGAAATGCCTCTGGTTTTGTGCGCAAGGCCCAAGCGCCAAGCAGGGGAAAGGAATGGGATGGGAACTGCACCCTGTTATGTAGACCTGACTGCCTTAAGTCATTGTCTTGATAAGGACCTTTCAGCGGCTTCCTTCTGCTCCCAGCACCTTCTCAGCTTTGCTTCCATCTCCTCATGGCATGTCCTGCCATTGGCAGCAGGGAATGGTAATACATCCTATCTGCATGTGGTGGAGCTCACATTGAAACCACGGAATATTGCACTGTGGGCTTTGTTTTCCAGTGCTTAGAGACCAGAGTATGCACTGAGGCAATCTAGCATCAACTGACTGTTTATTCTGAGATAGACGGAACTCTCTTTCAGTTCTGCTGTCGTAACAATTTTCCTTTAACTCAATGTCTGCTTGATTTAAGTCCTAGAGATGAGCCTGCAACCTGGGGGCAAGCTCCACTCTTGGGTCAGCAGTGCTGCATGAAGAGTTACAGCCCCACCACAGGTCCCAGCTATCCTGCTCTCACCTAACTTCAGGTTCATGGTTCGGAAAGCTGCATCTTTGGCTTTGTATTGTTCACCATTCACATTGTTTGAGTGATTATTCGCATGTGAGACAATTAACTTGACAGTGCTGGCGTCTGCCTTGTATCAAGCATAACAAACACACAGGGAGCTTACAATACCTGGGGTGCCAGCATCCAGGTTCACAATTTGCAGAAGTTAAGAACTCTCACTTTGCAAATAATTTTTCCCATTAATTTGTGTATGACACTGAAATAAAAATAACCTTTTCCACTTTCTCTGAAGGAAACCATGCTAATAATTGAACTGTGTGCCAGGACGTTTAAGGAAGAGCAGACACCGAGCTAAATTCTAAAGAAAAGTGTAATGGAAAGCAAAACTGTGTTTTCTGTTTAATTTTCTCAGACGTTAGGGCCTATTTATGATCTCCCTGATGCCTCAGAAACCTCTCTGAAATCAACACATATGTGCTGTCATGCAACCTGGTTAAATTTAGCAGGGGATGAATTTTCATTTAGGACAACTTTTTGCTCAAAGCTGATATTGTTTCAGTCTCAGGACAAGCTCAGGATTTAGTTGTTACTAATCTGCTGCCTGGAGAGCTGCATGATCACCCAGATAATGTGTTCCACAAGTACTTTGTATTCACTGGCACAGAAGGTTCCTTCTGCCCTATGGTCACAGCATCAGGGGCCTGATTCTCAGCTGGGGTGTCCGGATGGACTCCTCCCCAGAGCCAGTGTGGTTATGCCAGTTTGCACCAGCTCAGGGTATGATCCTTCCTGCAAATGGCATCTGCAAGTTAAAACAAGAAGTTTCCAGTTTTATTTCTAAGTGTTCAAAATGTGGAGTATAAGACAGCTGAAGTGCATTAGGGAGCAGGCTTTTCCTAAGTTTACCTCCACTGAGTGATCCTTGTTTTCTAGAGAACAGAAGTTATGTGTCCCTTCTTGAAAAAGTCAGCAAACCAAAGCAACCTCGTCAGCTTGCTTATGAGGAGAAGGTTCAGAAGGAGCTGAAGCAAGCCTTGCTGAGCACCGGCACCGGCTGCTTTCACCTCTGGCACTACTGTTGCAGCCCTGGACCTGTCCTCTGAGCCAACAGCTTTTTCTTGTTGCAAAATTCTCTGGTGCATGCATTTAATCCTGAGGAAAAGGGGACTGATGATAACAGCCAAAAGGTCAGACATTCACCAGACGTGGGAGAGCAGTCTCACCCCACTCAATGGCACTGTGCTGGTGTACGTACTTGAGAAACCAGTCTGTTGTTTTTCTAATTTTGCACGAGGCAGTACTGATTTCACAGCTTGCTTTGTCAGAAAACAGTACTTAATAAGATGGCTGTTAGATGGGCCACCCTAATAGTACTACCTTTTAATGAACATTACTATTTCGATGTATGTGGACGTGTACACACAACAGAGAGCATATCAATAGTAACAGCTGGAGGTTAATCTAATAAATGAACATAGAAAATGCAGGGCTGACTAGAGAGGTGAATTATTGGCTTTTTCATCATCGACATCGTGAGCCACATCCAATTCAGACCAGAGGAAGAAAAAAATCTCTGATTAAATGTAGGGAGACCTAAAGGAAATGCAAATAGAAGTGGGCCAGCTCTGTTTCATGGTTGCCCCACAGAGGCTGCAGGAGGTCCCAGCTCTATTACCAACTGCTGGTGAAACATTAGGGACCTGTGGCAATGGGCTCATGCAATTTGGATCCCACCTTTAAGGATGCTGTCTCAGTATGCTATATTAGAAACCAGAATGTGAGACAAGCTTCTTGAGCAATTTCCCTCACCCTATCTTTCATAGCAGCAACTCCAGGAAACTGTGGGGGGGAGGGAAGTTGTGGGGGTTTTGAGGTTTGGGGTTTTTATAATCTAAAGTATCAGCAGACTCCTAACCAAGGGGATTGGTTTTTGTAAGTTTGAGATTAAACAGAGATGGCAGTTTGAACATGCTAAGGAATTTTTTAAAACAAGGGCATTTTCGTTGTTGCCATCATTGCTTTCCCCTAAGAGAGGATGGTATTACCGTATGTGAGAAGGACTTGGTCTAGAAGTCTTGCATCTGTTTTATCTACTTGCTTTTGCTGTGAACTAGTGGGTTTGATTAAAGTTTTAAGCTGTATGCTTACTGTTGGAGCTCTTCTGTTTGAAGTGTTAGGAGCCTGAAAATCTTGTTGGCTACTTTAAATCTTACATACTTAAACCCTGCAAGAAAGTTATTTTTGTTGGCCATTTCTCAAGCACCAGCAATGTGCTCAGTGATGTGTGAAATGCTAATATCAGGAAACTTTCTTTCTCAAATAATTTACACTAGAGTAGGAACAGATTTAGTAAGACAAGGTGAAGCCCCAGGCCCCTATCACAAAGTCAACAGGAGATATTTTCTTCCTCCTTAACCCGGGGTGCTTTTTTATTTCATAGTAAGGAGTTTTGGAAGAAGTGATCTTCTGAAACATCAGGCTTATGCAGGGCGTTGTTTGTATTTTTATGTCTCTGATGGGAAGGGAGAGCAGCTAATAGGCAAGGGAGAGCAGCTAACAGGCAAGAGAGAGCCTAGCTTGGCGTGGTTTTGGGGCTAGAAGGAGTAAAACGTTGGTAGTCCTGTCTCCACGTTGCCCTTGTGCTGCGTGGGTGCTGAGCACCGCCCCTGCAGCAAGGTAGCATTTGTACTAACTTTGCAGTGGCGTCTGCAGCTACTCACAGCACAGATGACAGGTTAGATCTGCTTCAAGTGTCCCAGAAGTCCCTGGACTTGTCATTTCTCCAAGTTTAAAGATACGCTTGAAGATTCTAAAAATATTGCATCTTCCCACCAAATAGTAATAAATTGAAAACTGTTAAAATTCATTAAGGGCACTTGCCCTGACCATGCCTAAAATCAAGGGATTGTCCACTTAAAAGAGTACATATTCTTCCTATTTTAACCCACACAAATCACACTTACAACTTCCCCTGACAGACACTGTCTCTATAAATAAGTCCCCGTCACTTCCCCCGGGTACAATAACACAGTATACTAGAGGTGTCAAACATACGGCCCATAGGCCAGATCAGCCCACATATGTACTCAGAACTGACAAAATCTAATCTTTCATCTGAAGAAAAAGAAGTCTCTAGACCTCAGAGTTAAAAAAAAGAAAAAAAAAAGAAAAAAAGGCTTCAGCAAGGAGTTGAAGCTAAAGAGTTCAGTAACATCTGCTTGAATCCACAGGCAGGCAGACACAGGGATGGAGGGCAGGAATTTGTTGTTGACTTCATTGGGATGTCGGTGCTTTGGGAGGAATATCAAACCTCACATTTCTTTCTCTGGCTGAGAGACTATAGTTCAATTTAACACCCTAAAGAAAATGTTAATGTTCATTTATGGCTAGTTAGCTGCTTGTTATATATTTTTTGGCAACACAATTACTGAAAAGAATTTCCCTCCATGATGCTTATTCCTCATTTTCCTTTTGCACTCCCACGAATCTTCAAGCCACCATCATGGTCTGTTTCTGGTTTCATTTTGCTGGGCTAAACTGTCCAAGATCTTCAGGATTGCACTTCCTTGGTTGCCCTAATACCCTTTCTCTCTACCTATTTCATCTTTCCTGAACATGGGTGGAGATAAAAATTTGCCGTGCTTCTGATGAAGTCTCCTGGCCTTGAACAGGGCTGTTACAGCTGCCTTATCTCTGAGGGAATTGCCTTGACTCACCTGCCACAGCAGGATCCTGCTTTTCTCAAGGCCAGGTCATGTTGGTGACTCATGCTTGTCCTGTGACCAGCCAATACTTCGAAGCCCTTCTCATCTGCTGTCATTCTCAGTCAATGAACACTGAATCCTTACAGTTTACAGTCAGGCACGTTGTGCTATTGAATCCCATTTCTATCACTTCAGTCATCTAGCTCTTCCAGTTCTCCTCCAGACCAGAAATACCCATCCTATGCACTCTTTTTCTCCACCTTTTTTGTGTTGATCTAGCTATCTAAATCGTTAAGAAAGTAAGAACACTTATTAAAAAAGGATGTTTAGGATTTTTTATGCCAGGTTTTTAAATACAGGTTTCTTGACTCTTATTTCATTTTGTAACAAAACAAAACAGTAGTAGAAAATGAAATGTTTTCTCTTGCAAAATTATTTTGGGTTTGTTATTTTGAAGGGTTGCCATTTTGACCTACAAAATTACAGTACAGATATTACTTCAATAAAATGCAATGGTTCTCCTAGTGGCCCAGCCAGGTTGGGAGAAATCCCTTTATCTGGGACTGGAGATACCAGAGAGACATGCACTTTCCTAGGGCACATGCACCCGAAGTGGCAGCAGTACCAAGAAGCCAAAGTATTAAGTTCTGCTCCTTGCCCCAGTCAAGTCTTTGTTTTCCCTGACTGGGTCACAGGAAATTGGAGTAGGTACAAATATTGCTTTTATCTAAAGAACACTGTTGGCCTCTGGTGACTAAGGGCTTTACCTGTAACTTTATAAGTGCACTAAGATGTCTTTCCTATATGAGATATTTGTGAGACTAGCAATCTAATTTTTAATGATCAGATCTCAAAGCTGGTTAAAGGGACTCCTCCTGCTTTCTTACTTTCATGTACAAACCAGTTTTAGCTCAGGGCTCTCAATTCCTTACTGGAGTTAGTAGTGAGGGAGTTACACCGTGCTCCACCAACTATCTTGATGGGGTTTTATAGCATTTAAGCACTGCTGCTGTTTATATAAGCGGTACATTCCCAGGCATGGCCATTTAGGGCATATGTAACCTTTTCAGCTGTAAACCAGGAGAATCTTATTGGGGCGAAACTGGAAACCATCACACCCACAGTGAAAACACTATCATAAAGCATCAACAGGAAAGTGAAGGTTGGGACTCTTACTGTACATTCTCATTTAGGAGACAGAGGCATTCAGCATTGTCTCACTCAAAACTTTACCAAGGGAAAATCATCAAGATAGATCTGTTTTCAACCACAATGCTCAAGTTGTTTTTTATTTTTTATCAGGTTATTTCTACAATGAGACTTTTGCACGAGGCATAGAGCACAGGCCAATATACCATATTCATCGGGGCTGGGAAAACCAAAATTACTTTATTTTTGACCCTTGAAAGTTTCTGATATCTCCATTTGGTTTGGATTTTCCCAGTCTCCAACATGATGCTGTAGCTGAGTAGAACATATGGTCCTAATAGATATTCAGTCCAGATGTTAGTTGTCTAATATGTATCCTGAACGGCTGTGCCGAGCAGAATACAAGAAAAGCTGGTGGAGCAGTTAAATAAGGAACATGCACATTCCAGTATTCTCACCAGTTTACGAAAGTTAAGAGTTCCAGATTGCAATACCTCCGGTTCTGTCACTTTGAATTTCTGGGAAATGTTAAGAGCATGAAGCTTGCTGTACATGGTAAAAGCAGGCGGGGAACAGGCCCACCTGAAACCTGAGTATAGATATGAGGCTGTGAGTTGCTCCACGCAAGATGTGAGAAGTGCTCAGATGTTTGTGGTCTCCTGGTGCAACCGAAGGTTGGCTAGCAGCTCGCTGTCCAGACAGGCCTGGGAAGGGGGTTGGTCTGGGAGAAAACTTCATGCTTAATGAGGGAGGGGGAAATTTCCTCCCATACCTTTTGAACCCCGAGGCTGGTCTCTGCTAAGCTTGAGCAGTGGCTATGAATGGTAAAGATTTTCATTCTGGCAGAATGAAACAGGAAACTGGTGATGGACAAAGAGAAAAAGCATTAGTACTGCTGCTGAGGGAAGGGCTGCTCTCTGAGTGACAGCCTGAATGCCCCCCACCAGTGGGAAGAGCTTCAGTCAGAGCTTGCATACTGCTCAGCACAAGAAAATCCCACCACAATTTACAAAGCCAAGGAAGCCTTCATGGTTTCCCTGCTGCTCGGAGAGCTATTTATATTTTAGTGTTTGACATAGCACGTAAGCTGAGAACAGACCTGCTTTTCTTCTCCCATACTGTGCCCTCCTCTTGCTGAGGTGGTGCTGGGCCTTCTGGGGAGTCCCATGCCACTGATTTACTGGCATAAGTAAGAAGAGACTTGTGAGCGGGACTTGTGCGTGGCTGAATACAGCCAAACTGGTTCACAGCAGTTAGAAGTAGTCTGAGACATCTGGCATGTCCTTCATCCCCTTTTCTTTGGCTAGAGCTGAGGAATGATAAATCTGTGTGATAATTAACTGTTCTTAGGTTCTCTAGGTTAGATTTTAGCTCATTAATAGAGACAGGACTACATCCACTGCGTTTCTTTAAAAAGACAAAAGGTCAAAAAAACCCCACCCCTCTGTCCTTATTCTTTTCGTTCATCAGGAAGATTCACTCCCCTGAAACAACCCCCCCTAAACTGGGACCAGATGAGGGTCTTGACTCTACTATTTGAGTCCTGTCAGCTCAAGCCGTGTTCTGATTTCCATGGATGTAGGACACCACATTAAGAGATAAAGTAAATTGCTTTAAAGTTTTAACCTGCCAGTGCAGCTTACTTAGGAAGGAAATTAGCAGCTTTAAACACATGGACAGGTACACACAAACCCTCTTATTATTCAAGAAAACCTGAAAGTAGTTTCAGAGCCACAAGTTTATTGACTGAGAAGTCAATAAAAAGGATTAGCTTTTAAGATTAACAGTAAAACTTGATTGCTGCTTTCAGCGGCTAACCCAATAATTTCAGGTACAGAGACTCTGGGAGCTGCAGATCACATACAAAAACTTGGTGAACATCTTTGAAAATGATTTTTTTTTTACACATGGATGGAAATAATGTAAGCCACGTAAAGTAGCCTAGATATACTCTACTATGTGTGGCTTTTTTCCTTGTCAAATAGAGAAAAGAAGACTTTGACCTTTTTAGGAACAAAAGGAGAGGGTTTTCTTTATGAGAAGAACTCTTTACTGATTAAGTACAAGTGTCTCATTGTGTTAGTTCTCAAGGTCTATGCTTATTAATGTTCAATTGCTGATTAAAGGCATTGTCTGTAATTAGTGCCTGTCACTGATGTTTACACGTGATGATGATATTTCATCAGAAAAGGTAATGCTGTTAATAAATCTCAGCCCTGAGAAATAAGCAGAGGGTAAGTGCCACACAGAGGCCGTCGATCACATACACATGCTGTTGGGTGTTAAGTTGAACTCTTGAGTGTCATCCCTTTGCTTGTTCACAAAAGTTTTGCTTGCTCTGCAGATAGGCGGGTTTCAGCTTTTGGATTAACCTTAGGGAGGTGATGGAAGGAATGCAAGAGAGAACATGCCAGCAGAGCTGACTGGGTCCCAATAGCAATCTTCTAATGGTAGAACTTCTGACATGAACACTGCACTGAAAAATAAGTGAGCAACTCTCTGGATTCCTTCTCAGTGGCCTTTAGAAGAACATATTTGACTTTTCTTCCAGGCTTTCACAATCCTGCCTCACCACCTTTGAAAGGCTTTTTAAGATATGCGATAGTTTGAGGCAGTACTGTTCCTTTGCATGCTTGTCTTTCCACTTGTAGTGTAGCTGTGTGTCTTTCCTGTATTGTGCTAACAACTTGACTGTGGGTCCCTGAATGCTGAAGGGAGTTTGCACTTCTTAGCTCCCTCAGCTTCAAACAAAATTGTGGGTTTGAGGTGAAGCTCCCAAAAACATCCCGTAAGTGTGATGAAAAAGAGTGTTTGAGTTCTCTCTTCTGAGATCAATAGCTGTCATGTGGCTGGATGAGATGCAAAAGAAATGCCTGCTTTACCAAATGTTAAAGCAGTTAGAGACAAAGGAGGAAGTTCATATTCAGCAAAATAGTTATCTTCAATGTCTCCTGGGAGGAAAGGTGTTTAAAAGGAAAAAAATAAATAAAAGAGGGCAAATAGAAAAGAAACTGTAACTGGAGGAAAAAAAACCAACCGTGCCTATTGCATAATAGTTATATATATATGTATTGTGTTTTACTATTAGGTTGTTACTCAGCGTTGACCTGAAGCAAATCCTGACTTTCACAGAGCTAAGTAATTCCAGTGGACTGGCCCTGGCTCCAGGCTTAAACTGTGCCAGGACTAATATCTGGCAGTTCAGTGAGGGTCTGCTTGCTTCCCTTTCTGGAGATCAATTTGCTCCCTTTTTAGGCTGAACTCGAGTAGTGGTCCTATGTGGAATAGAGAGCTGATCAGAAACCTGCACAAGCCATATGCTCTTCCCGAAGGAGATTTGAACTCCACACAGTATTTGTAGGAGGCAGCACATCCCTTCTGTTAACTCCGTGTACCTATGGGAAGTGTGATGCTATCCTTCTACACAGAAAAACAAAAGCTTTTGGGCTCCTACTCTTCAAGTTACCAACATAACACTCAGCACAAAGCTGTTGCCAGCTTTAAGCCATTGCAGACTGCTCCACAGTTTTCTGTCTTCATTTTTAATAGGTCTGCAGGAGGAAGGAAACAAATAGTTTCAAACAGCTTTCACTTTTGCTTCTCCAGAATGTAACACTGAGATGCCAGTGGAAGGCACTTTTGGGAGTTATAAGTATTAAACCTTCATTTCTGACTGGGTGACAAATGGAGGTTTCCATCTTCACATTGGTAGATCATTCTCAATACAAATGGAGCTCTGCTTTCCTGGGCAACCCACATCTCAAGAGGTAGGACACCATCAGCCTTGTGTCTTTAGAAGTCCTGCCCTGATTAGACATTCTTAGAGTACTAGGGTTGGCTTTGAGGTCACCCTTTTAATGTATCTATTTTCTTTGATTTGACTCACCTCATTTGTGGTGTTCTGGATTCAGTTAGGTCTCTAGTTTATTGACAGGAAGGTGCTCTTTGGAGGCTTAATTCACAGCTCAGTTTAGTCAGTAAAAGGGCCCTTGTTGACTGCAGTAGATGCTGGATGAGATCTCAAGCGTCTTTTGCTCCATTATCTTTGGCGTCTACTGCATAGGGAGCACAGCTTGCAGGCATTCCCGAGCTTCTGAATTTGCCCAGCATCTGCATTCCAGATAACCAAGATGCTTACTTCTTAAAAAAAAAAATAAGTGGTGCCTATAAACGATCCTGGAAGTTTACATTGCATCAAAGTTCAGAAGAATGCATAACCATTTCATTCTGCTTCCAGTCTTTTGTGCACAGTTCTAGGTTATCCTTTCTATTTTAGGAAAACCTTTAAACATGATTTGGGGTGACATAAAACAACCTTGCTGACAGTATGACAAAGATAGTGTGCCCTTTCAGAAAAATCATTGTGTCTATTTAAATATTAGGCTTCAGCTTGTTAGTGAAAAATGTGTCGCGCACAGCATTTTTTTTTGTGTGTGTGTGGGAAAATACAGTACAGATTTTGAAGTTTAAAAAAGTCTGGCAAATTACAAATTAGGATAATAATTCATGGGAGTAATAAAATATCAGACTTTTATTGCACTATTGAGAAGGGCATTAAAAAGCATCTGGGAACTTGAGGTTTGGAAAGATGGGCTTTGAAAGACTTGGTGGGTTAAATATTAATGCAGAAAATATGGCATCTGTAAATGCCTGGAAATATGCTAATAGGGCTTGATTCAGCAAAGGATCAAGCGTTCCTTCTGGGTGCTGAGTGCCTCCAGGACCTCCTGCTGACAAAGGGAGCTGAGGGACCACAATATCTCCTGAAAGCCTAGGGTGTCTGAGAGAACTGTGCTCATAAGGAACATCCCAAGGGCATTTGATGTCAGCAGGGCCAGCCAAGGAGGACATGGCAAAGTAAGAGTCACCCACACAGCTGAGGTGACCCAGCACAGCTTTCTCCCAGGCCAGCCTGGGCCACAGGCGGCCGAGAGCAAGTGGCAGAGCCACCCCACACAGCGCCAGCCAGCATGGGGCCATAGGGCAGGCCGCTTAGGAAGCGAGGCTGAGGGAGGAAACAAAGGCTGTGTATCTCCCAGCACCCATGGTCCAGTACCCTCCACTGCCGGGCTGGAGGCAATACCATCCTTGCCATCTCCAGTAAGCTACAGGAGCACTGTCCAGGAAAGTCCCACCAGCATGGTGGGAGTGTGAGACATGTTCTTCTGGGACCAGCAGGGCTGGAGGAAACCCTCACATTCTCCCCATGCCCTCTAACTGTGGGTAGCAGCTATGATTTTCCTCCCATAAAGTCTTGTTTTCTTTTTACCTTAATTCCAGTCATATTTTTCAGTCTGTTATTTGTTTAGATGCAAAGGTCTCAAGGGAACTGAAGTCCTCACTCATCAGCCTTTTATTGTTTGTGCTGAGGAAACCAGCCCTTGTTAGCAGTGGAAACCTCCAGAGGCATGTGCTTTTCGTGCTGTTTTTCAGCACAGAGAACCAGTCTCTGTGACTTACTGTGCTTTTGAAGACTCTCTGAGTAGGAGGGAGACTGGTGAACTGCGACAAGCTGCCTTTCTGCTTCAGCTACCACTTCCTACCTGCCATGGGTTGCCCTGCCTTCTCGCCTTGCTCCAGCAGCAGCAAGTTGCTAACATAGCAGTGAGGGCTGCACTCCTCTGCTCTTAAAACACCCTGGGTTAATTTACATTATTGTTTTTAATAATGTTCTCTCTCTCCCCACCTCTACACTTTCACATGGTCTTCTCTCTCCCCCCACCTCTACACTTTCACGCTGGAGGAGTTACTGTAACCATGTACTTCACATCATCTATGTGCAACAGAAGAGCTGTGATGGTGCGCAGGGGTGATGGGTCCTCAGACTGTGCTGGCCACCGAGGACCTGGCGGGGAGTGTGGTGCCATCCCTTGCTCAGCCACCCAGGGGTGCCAGCACCGTCAGTGCAAGGTGCTGGGGAAGCCTTGGTGGTACCGTGGGCCTTTGTTAGCACTTGTCATGGAGTGGAGCTGCGAGGGGGCCGCGCATTGCGTTTCCTGAGATAGAACAAATACGTCTCAGCTTTCTGGCATTGATTTTTGACAAAGGATTCAAGGAGCTGCAGCTGTGCTGGCTTCCTTGTCCCCTCCCCCGCTTTATTACAATGCGTGTTGTTCTGAAATACTCAATTCAGCTATAAACAATCTACTCTATCAACAACATGCTTTTGCACTTTTTGAAATGGTGCTTTGAGGCAGATAAATGAAAGTAAGTATGGCAGCTTGCCAGTAAAAATCCTGCAAACTGTATCATCACAGGGGCACTGACTAAGACAGCACATTATTTTATTTACTGTGGAAACTGAAAATCCATTTCTGCCCATACAATAGCTGTTTATTTCATCTTTGCTTGATGTTTGTTCTAATCTTTCTTGACACTTCTAGATAGTAATGGTTCACAAGCTGTTCAGATCAGTGTTCACAGGGCTCCATCAGCCAGCACTTCTTTCTAGTTTTGTAAGTTCAGTACCCTCTTTGCTGGCATGTGCTCTTCAGCCACTGGCAAGAGAACCTGTCCAAGCCCTGGACCCTGGACCCAAGTGCCAGGGAAGTCCTGCAACTCCCTGTCCATCACCTGGGTTAAATTAGCACATTCACCTTCACTAGCCAAGATATACACAGAAACCCGTGTTGTGAATGTGTTGCTGTGACTAATCTGGACAAAGGATTTCCTTGGGTTTTGAGTTTTTATTTCTAGTTGCTCAGCCCATCAGAGGTTTACATTGCCAGCTGTCTAAACCATATCATGCATCCCAGACTAGATAAAACTGATTTTGAAGTGCAGAAAGACGAGGTGAGAGGGTGACCAGTGCATTCCTGCTAAGGCCTGCTGCATTCAGCCTGGCCCTGGTGATTTCTTAATCCGAGCAATGTGTCCTCTGACGGCATGATGGCCTGTTCCCCAGCTCCCACTCTGGTGCAGTGGCTCCTCTGGCACCACTCATCACAATGGTTTAGAGACGGGAGCAAACCAGGCTGGGGAAGAATGTTGAAAACATTTCAAAAACCTCTGGAGAGAAAATTAGTAATATTTTGTTTTCCTGAATGGTTTCACTGAAATTTAGGGAAAATAATTGCAGTTGAAAGATCTCAGTTTTTGTTGTTCTGTTCTTTCTTTATTATTTGTTTTTGCATGCTTCTTTTTGAATATACTTTCTCTTAAGCCTCCCTGGCCTCTCCTTTGTTACCCCTTATCCCATTTCCCACCACAGAAAGGTGTAGAGATGTTGGGATAAAAAGAAAAAATATAATAAAGAAAATACAAAGAACGTTTCCAAAATTCCTTTTCTGGATCCAGTGAAAACAGTTTTTTGTTAAATTTCAGATCTTAACGATGGTTTTTTATGACCAAAAATCAGCTGAAAATTATTCTAGCATCTGTGTTTAACTCCTGTTTGGTTACCTAGCTATTTCTGTGGAATCCCATCTTACCCTTTGACATAGCCAGAGGGTGTATCACATCCATTTTCTCTGGGGAGTTCTCTCTTCTGCTTATCTATTATAACGCATCCTGCTGAATGGCCAGGAAACTCATGAAAGAGCCTTTTGACACTGTTTTGTTGGCCATCTTAGGCTAAACTTGCCCTTTTCATAAGCTTATCCAGAGTACGGTCTTCCCATGCCCCCTTCTTGACTTTGAGGGTGTTTGTGAAAGTATAATGGTGTTTCATGCATGAATATGTTTTCTTCACTGATACTGTATGATTCTGTAGATTCTGTATTTGTGGTTACCTAAGGAAAAACACTTGTAAGGAAAGAGATGCACCAGAAGTCAAATAGCAGCCAAAGTGTCTCTGTATCCTGAAGCAATGGAAATACGGAACTTTGTGATACCTGGGAAATCTACTGAATAAACAAAACAAAACACTTTTAAAGCCATCATTGATGCCCCACCGATAAAACCTCCTTGATACTTAGAGTAGAAAAGGTGATTTTGTGGAACAGCTGAGATTCACAATCAGAGAGGCTGGTAACAGTCCTATTGTGCAAAGAGCCCTGGCCTTTGGGGCAGCCCTATAAAGCAATTGGCAGTGGCAAGGCAAAAAATCTGTGCGTGGCATGAGACTGGAGAGCTGGGCTGGTGAGAAGGACAGCCTCTAGCAAAAGAGGGATGGCTGAAGATTAGTTAATAAGAATTACACTGTTTGGAAAGAGGGTTTTTTTTTAAATCTGTTGATTCAGCTCTGCTTTTACCTGTTTCTTCTAAGTTCCAAGCAAAAACTGGTAATGGAATTTTCTGTTTGAGAGTAACCTGCAACCTGAACATGCAAGATTGCTGAGCACTTTCACATGGGTGTCAGCCAGATAGGTGGGTGTTTTTCTTCATCCCACCAAATTCAGGATATATCTGAGTGTCTGCATATTTGTCTGTTTTATGTTGCCTTGAATCTATTAAAAATAAAGTAGAACTGACAATTACACACATGCATTGTGCATTTGAAACCCATAGAGGTAATTGCAAGTCAGCTTAGGGGACTGAAATCCATATCTTCAATTAATTTTAGTGGTAAAGTGTCCAAATCCCTTACTCAGCTTTGCAGTGCTCATATATAAATACCAGCATATTCCATATTGGTGTCCCTTCTTATTTTTATTGCACAAAACATTTATTGATCTCTGTTCTTGACCTATAATGTTTCAGAGATAAAAGGAATGGCCCGCCCTTTCTGCACAAATATTTTCCTGGGGTGTTGCTGATGGTAAAAGGTATGTGCAACATTTTGGGTATACTCAGTTGTGAAGAACTATATATCCCTGAAACATCCCCAAACCAAACTATGGGTGTAGAAGGGCTATGTTTAACACTAGAGGGCCAACTCCAGATAATGCAGTGCAGCAGGCTGTGTAGGAAAGGACTTCTGGAAAGGATCTGCCCATCCTAGGTGCTTGCTGGTAGTGGTAGCAAAGTAGTGCAAAACATTTCAGCAAATGGAGCATTTTGCTTTTAATATTAGTGGACCCAAGAAACCCAGCAGAAAGTGGAGAAAAGAGGTTCTTTTACATGATACAACACTTAACATTTCCCCTTCCATAACTGTAATGGGGGGAAAAAGCAAGGCCAAACGGCTGTACGATGAAGGCATAGCCATTGCCTTCGTACAGCGGTGCAGCTTTGGGCTGGGTGATGTGGCCCACAGCAGAAGCATAAAAAACTAAACTTGTACAGGGTTGACTTCTTCCTGGGCAGGAGGCAGGGATATAAGCAAATTTATACCAGACTAGCAAAAGTGGAGGCTTCATGGTTTTAACTGGATGTGCAGTTTTAAATAAGTACATCCTTTGCAGATAAACGTAGTCTTAGCTCTAGAAAACTTGTGCTGCTTAAAACCAAGAGTAGACAGGATTACTATCTTAAGACTTGCCCTAGTAGCCCAGGGCCTAGTTATTACATGAGCTTATTCTAAAATGACTGGTAATGTTTTGACCACTGCAGAGTTGGGGTTAAACTATTGTCTGCACATAACTGTTTTGACAGCACATAGGAAATAATGGCATGAAAGCGTCTTGGTGAATACAGTGTCTTTCACTCCAGAAAGCAATAAAAGCTTGGAAGGAGTTGTCATCCCTGGAGCAGGTCCCATCTAGATGAGGTTCACAATGCTCTGGCACAGGAACGATTGTTTCCAACCTGTGCGATGCACAAGTGGGTTCAGATCTGGGGGAAGTGGGAAGGACGGGACAGGAAAAATGTATTAAGGGAATCCCACTAAAAATGACCTTGGGCCAGGAATGCCTTTGGTTGTTTTCTTACTGAAAAGCAAATGTTTTAGAAGACATTTCTTCTGGCCTCATATATCAAATATAACTGCATTTTATCCTCTCAAGTACTGACAGGATTCCCAACTCCTTCCAGAGGCTCAGAGAGCTTCCACAGCAATGTGATTCTTAAAGGGATGTAGAAATAGCAACAAAGCAGTGGACATTGCAAGATGTCAGTGTGAGCAGCAAATAAACTTCACCTCTGCTCTTGCAGAGTATCCCGTGTCCCTCTGGATCAGAGCTGGTGAATGGCTACTGCCCATCTTTCTGTCTTTGAATATGCAACAAACTGCTGTCAGAAATTCTCACAGTGAAATGTCCATTTGATCCTGCTGCCTTTCTTTTCTCTTTGTTTTTCTTCTTCCTATTGCTTGTATCTTGTCCATGATGTTCAAAGCCTTATTAAGCAGCATCAACTCTATCAAACTCCATATCCTTCATCTCTCCGTTCCTGAGCCCTGTGAGAAGTGTCGTCATGTTGCATGTTGTGGCACGGCCATCCCAACGCAGGTGGAGGGACCCCTTTTGCAGCTCCCTTCAGCCCTTGCCCCTTAGGAGGGATTCAAGCCCTTGCTGGTACCAGTTCTGCCCTAAAACCTGTCGGTGCTGATTTATGAGGGAAGTGAGGCCTCTGTGTGGGCAGGGAGGACAAGCAGAGTAGTTATATGCAGCATGAGCTCCACCAAAGTCTCCCTTCTCTCAGTCAGCCCAGGGGAAGTGCAGGGGGCAGTTCTGCCCTGACCCATGCTCACAGCACTGCCCTCACCACAGCCACATGCACGTACCCTGGGGGAGCACAGGTGCTCAAAGTGCTCATGCTCCTGAGCAGTCCTTCTCATCCAGGAGGTGCCTGCTCACCCCCCCTGCTTGTAAGGTGAGACCTTACCACTGTAAAAGTGCCCTTGTACCCAAAAGAGGACATCTGACATCCCTTTGAGAGAATGCCGGTCAGTGGTACTAGTTAATATAAATTAGGAACACAGAAAGACATTTTCTTGGGGAAAGCAAAGTAAATTTAACCCTGCTGACCCCCATTCCTGCAGAGAGTGATTGCTCAAAAATAAGAAGTGGGATTTTCCATGCAACAAATACTGAATGTAACTTCTGAGGGAGGAAACAGGTGGAGAGATTAGACATGCCTGATGCTGACAGAAAGCATGTTTGTGCCTAATACATCAGAGAAATTGTTCAGAAACAATTCAGCCATGTGAAAATTCGACCCTTGTAATATTGCCAAGGTCAGAAAAACCTAAGGAGATCTGCTGAGTAAGTGCTGGTCCTGCAAGGAAAGGCCTTCTAGAGGCAGAGTGGTCATGTTGCTGAGGCAGTTTTCTATGAGGGTCCCACAGGGGCAGAGGCAGGAAGACAAGTTCCTGCTGCTTTTCTCTGTTCTTGCTGAGTTGTCTGCTCACAAGAGAAACTCCTACATCACGATTGAAACTTATTCAGGCCTACCTGGCTGTTGGCTCTTTAATCACTTCCTGAGTCTAAAAAATCACACCGATCCAGAAAGGTTCATGAAACCTGTGGGAGGGAGTTTAGTGTCCTATGGGTCCTCTTTCCATGCCGTCTTCTTTGCCTTTTGCTCTGTTCTGAAAATAATGAGGTTTAAGAACCTGTTTTCCTTCTAATCAGGGCCAGCTCTGGAAAGAGAGAGAACACGACTCTTCATACCTGCAAACGTGTCCCTGCCTGGAAAGTCCCACTGCAAACTCAGAAGAGGTACCTGAACAGTTTGGTGCAATCCTGGGGTTCACCAGGTACAGGAAAGGGGACAGATGTTTTTACAGAAAATGACAGACATACAGGTGAGAATATTGCTTCTGTGAAGTCTTCTCTTTCAATTCCCTAAACATTGAATATAAAGGACCAGTTCCCTATCTGCTGGATAATGTGAGCTGAAGGGAAGTAACAGCCAGATGCTCCACCCAGGCAACTAAGAAATGCCGTAGGTGAGATCTCTGTCATGCCCTGGCCAAGTTTACTGTACACAGAGAGGCAACTGGCCACAGGCCTGTAGCAGGGAGGCACAGAAGGAGGAAATAGTTTTGGGTTGGTGCAGGCGATTTTCACAGTGCCAGCTTGACACTCCATTGCTCTCTCGGTAGCATTTGAGGAGACATTTGCAGGGAGAACAGCTCTGGAGATTGTCTGAGGCTCTGTGAAGGAGGAAAAAAAAGATGAACTGGGAAAAAGTTAATTAAAACTCTTCTGATTATGAGCTGGAATTCAATACTTTAAAAAATGCAGTGTGACACAGTGCAGCACTGCAGCTGAATTAATCATGAATGAGGATAGTAATTTTTAATTTTTGTGTGCATGAGAAAAACACTCAACAGATTTGACAATTAGAGCAGCGTAACAGCATTGCATGGCACAATGTGAAGTAGTTTTTCCCAGTGGTTTTTGAGAGGGAGCTAAACAGATGTGCTCAAATATTTACAAGTGCACAATATTCACATGCTTTTCAAATGCTGACCCTGCTGATTCGCAAAAGTCTGCTTCAATCTGGAGACCAGCTACTGTGGTGACACGGGCTATTTATCATAGGTAACACAGCAGCACTACTGCCAGCTCCCAGCGTACCTGCGTGCATAGTTATCTCCTAACTCTACTGACAATGTTATGCCACCTCAGCAACTCACCTGTATCGGCAATTTGTCCCACCACAGTCCTGGCAGCAAACTGGGCCCTGCTGGCTCAGCCTGTGGGGTTGGAGGGGTTCCTGTGCCACACCACACCAATGAGAAATGGGTTTGATTTCAGCCACAGCAATAAAAATCAGAGTAGTTCAGCTGAAGTGACACAAGGGCAAAGCAGTCCTATAAGGGTCTAATATTACATGTTTACACTGTGTAATTCAACAGGGTGAGCCATCAATTATCTGCATCAAAGTGACCACCCAGTGACCCAGTGTATTTGGCCTCGTCTGTCACTTAGCTGTCCCCTGTCATGCTTCAATTAAGAGCCGAGAATGCCAGCTAACATTGTCCATGTCACCAGCAGCGCAGGGTGTTTCTTTGGCTTGTTTTCCTCAAAAGGAGCCCAGAGAAAAGTCAAGTTTGTTCAGCACAAGCTGTAGTTGGGGAATATTCAGGTAAGCCAGATGGCAATGTCAGTGATGGATGGTACAGATACCGTAGGGCTATGCCTGAATATCCTAACTGGGAAAGCTGAGCTGTGCTGTACCTCACTGAAATATTGACTATTGCAGCAGTTGCTTTACACTGTTCAATTGGCTGTGTAATTGCTTTCACAAATTAAACAAAAACAATGGTGAAAATATGTAAAATGTCACCTGGACTGAATTGTGGTTCAGATCCCCAGTGAAAATGAGTTTGGCAGCCTCCCCTCACTTCTTATCTGCTCAGTTTCAGCCTGAACACCTCTGTGCTCACAAGCGCAGGTTGGAGTTGCAGATCAGGCTTTACATGTGGCATGGGTGCTGCTATGTGAGAAGCCCTGCTTATCTGTCTCAAGCCGGGGTAATTAAGCGCCCCACTTTTTCCAAGCCATCCCACTCATTCCATGGCTTGTATACTTTTTGGTTTGCTGTGCCTGCTGTCCTGGGTTACTTTGAAGGGCAAATACGCAATGCTGCACTTTCCTGTTGAGCTTGCATTTCTTTTCCTTTGGCATTTAGCCCTGTAAACGTGATAGTCATTCATTTAGTGAGGGCAACCAAGGGTATAAGAAAGGTCCAGATCATCCAAGTGCAAGTTTACAAGTCTACAGGCCCCATCTGTGTTGACCTCTCCTCTGCAGGCTCAGTGGCAAAGACAGCAGCGAGTCAGAGGCGGACAGCACGCCCAACTCCTTCCTCTCCCTCGCCTCTGCCCCATGCTCCTCAGACAGCACTTAGGGGAAATTAGCCAGCTGGGATTCTCCTCATGCCAAGGGGTCTCAGGCTATCTGGCACATATGCATTTCAGTTTCTTTCCACTGCCAATTTTTTGAGGCTGCACTTTGCTTCTTTTTTTTTTTTTTTTTTCCTCCTTTTCCAGGCTGATGGTGTTACCAGTACAGTGGCCTGCGTTTAGGAGCATTGTGGAGCTGCTGCATCTGAAGAAGTGCATCAAGAAACACTGCCACAGACCTGCAGACAGTAACTACAACTCCTATGATGCATCTCACAGATTTTCAGGAGCGTAGGTTAGTTCACCCACTCTTGAATAGGGAGACTGGTAAACTCTGCCCTCTGAGTCCCCTTGGAAATTGTGATTATTCTCACATTGCCTTTACCAATGGGTGCAAAGACCTCTAGCCTGTGTTAACCACTGTCTGGTCCTGGAGCCATAGAATGGCCTGATTTTCTCTTCTTTAGGCTATTTAGATTGAAGAGCTTTTTTAAAGTACCAAGCGAAAGATAACTATGTTTCAGACACACTGTGGAAAGCCAACATGCTTTTAAGCACCAGTTACTGTGTATCCTGAAAAGAATGGGCAGCTGTGAGTTAGCTGTCTTGGTTTTGGTTGACAGTGTCCCATGTGAAAAAGAAAAAGATCTCTGCATCAGCCTGAGGTATAGCCTGAGGTAGCTATAGCACAGTCTTCACTCAGAAATTCAGGGAGTTTCTGCACCATTGAGAATCTGGATTGGCACAGCTTGAATCGCCATCAGGCAGTCACAGAGATACAGTGTTTTCTATCAGGCAGGTTGGAGGAGCCCACGTTTCTCATCAGATAGATGTAGTAGTGCTTTTTAATACTTTTTAATAGTTTACAAAATTATGATAAGCTCTGCAAGGCCATTTAAAATGGATCATTTTCAAGTGGTATTAAGGATTAAAATGGGTCTGCCTTGTAAGCCTTAATGGGCCCCTCACAGGCTGTTCAACGTTATCAAAAGGTGATTTTAAGAGTTCGTAATAAATATGTTCCTTTGGGGAAGATTAGGAAGCAGGGTGGGATTTGCCATCCTTCTGCTACCTCCAAATTGCAGTGCTCTAACTGAATTAATTACAGTGGGTCTGTCTTGAACTCCAGAGTGCCAGCTCACTTCTGATCTGTTGTTCAGTAAAGAGGTTTGTCCTTAGGGCAAAATGTTTGCTCCAAGAGCCAGGGCTATTTAGTATTTGATTATCAGCCTAGGAGAAATTAGTCAAGGCTCCAGGTTTGTGAACGCTTCCGTGCATGTTTAACCTTCCATTCCTGAAGAGTCCTTTAGATTTCAAAGTGCATTAAAATAAAGTGTGCCTGCAGAAATCTTATGGGGACAGGGAACTATAAGAGCTGTTTATTCTCAAACCAGAAGTGAATTACTTAATTCAGGAAGTTTTCTGAGCAAGCTGTTCTTATCCTCTTTTAGTGCCCAACTCCATGTCTTTATTGCAGACCCGGCCTTTTTCCATACTACTGTCAAGGGTTGGCCTAAAATTACAAGGAGATTTGAGCGTATGAGGGAAACTGGATAAGATTACTGAAAGTACCCTTCCTAAGCATTAATTTGTCATTTCACACTTTTCTGTATTGACAAAGTCCATGTCCTTGAGCAACCAAGTTGTCAGAGTGGTACAAACCCCACAATAATAATACATCTCTGCAAAACTTCTGTGGTTTCTATGTAAATTCCATTGTATATCAGTTATAGGATTATATATATATATATATACTATATATACTATATAGTTATAGGATTTAAAGTACAATTATGAAACTCTTGCATTTTATAAAATGTTGAAGATTGAATGATTTCTTGTGGAGCCCAGCAGAAAACATCTTATAACACCTATTGCGAGTGTCCTGCCAGCACTGTGCTTACTGCTATTTTTGTCTGCCTAAAATCCACTTGAACAGAGTGAAATTTACTGATTTGTTGAAAATTAACAGTTTTGGAGGAAAAACTGGTTTCTTTTTGGTTTCTTTTGGTTTTACCAAATCTATTTGATCTTTGCTGTTTCTGAAGCAGGCTTTTACCCTCTGAGGACTGCAGCCCCCTAAGATCTCTGCTTTGGATCCAGCAGTCCCAGAGCTTTTGTATTGACTGACTTTAAATTATTGTCCTTACTGAGACACTGAGAACCCAGTAGGAATGATGTAGTCAGTATTTTCGTGGATTTTGAGTGGCCTCAGTTCAGGCAGAAAACCTTCAAAAGTCACAATAACATTTGTACATCACTGAAGGATTTCATATAACTGCAAGCTTCCTGCAATGACTTGTTTGTGTGAACCCAGAAAACCCCACACTTAGTTCTAGCCATCTTTCTTGAATAACAGGTTATTTTATGTTAATATCGCCCAAGCAGATCTTGCACACATGATGTTCAGTTTCTTAATTTGCTTAACCATATGATTGCAAAATAACAAGATGTAATACAAGAGCAAAAACATTAATACAATAATTTGTGTTAACCACACAGTATGATGCCATGAGAAATTGTCATCTGTATATCCAGCTCACACTGATTTTGCCTAAAAATATTGTAACTAGAATTTAGGGGCTAGAAAATGTATTGAATTGGGCTAGTGATGGCTTATTTCAAGGAATAACTGAGATAGTAGCAAAGGAGGAGTTTATGGGGCTGCAGGCCTGCTAACCCCATGCTGTCATAGTTCCCAGTTCATGTGACAAAAGGAGCACATTGTTGGGCTGGGCAACACCCGTGTCCCAGCTGTGACTACATTTGCTCCTTTTATTGTGACTGCCTCCAAGTATGTGGTTCTAGTTTAACTCAGCCTGAAGATACACACTTCCTAAATTTCAGATTGTAGTTTTCAAGTCTGTGATTAGTGCTTTAACTCTGACTCTGGGGTTAAACTCTGACTCAAGAAATTGGAGTGGGCAAATGGTCCTATTGCCTTCTGCATTTCACATTCTTAATCCTGGTTTTATGCATCTTGGTGAATCAGCCTAACATTCTACTAATTAAAATGCTAAAGCAGATGTTTTACTTTGAGCATATGAATAATCCTGCAACAATATTTGAAGGTCAGGACTTTTTAGATCTTGAGAATAAGCTGTAAAAGTCCAATAGGGTATGTACTGTTTTTACTTTTACCCTACAGGACAGTAGTATTCAAGTATTTTTGCCTGCATGACCATGCTGGGCATCTGAAAGCACGTGTGGAATCTGGAACATTTATGATGCAAACATCATTTCATCATTCTCCTACGCAAGAGATGATGAAACTTCTTAAGATGAGAGCCTATGTAAATATGCGTTATGCATCAACTAGGCTAACAGATGAGGGAATGTTGTTTTTAGAAGCTCCAGATGATAGCCATGATCCTGTAATGTGATTATTGTGAGCAGGGACATACATCCATCTGCAGTCCAACTAATTCATCTTCTGCAGATCTACTGCAGGACTGGGCGTCTAACTCTGAGCAGCCACCAAGGCCAGCTGTGATTCAGAACTGAGCCAAGCCGGAAAGGCTGAACCTATCACCCTGAAAGGAACCCTGACATCCATGCTGAGATAATACTTGTTCAATTAAGCATCTTCTGCCTGCATGGCAATAACCTGAATCTCAATGTGCAATGTTGTGGTTTAACCTTAGCCTGACACTAGGACCATGCAGCCATCCACTCACTTCCCCCCATCCCCTCCAGTAGGATAGGGAGAAGAGGGGGAAAATGGAAAAAAAAAAAACCCAACAACCTCTCATGGGTTGAGATAAAGATAGTTAATAGAACAGTAATGGCAGAGAAAATAATAATAGTAATAATAATGGTAAAAGAATAAACAAACAAAAAGTGATGCAATACAGTTGCTCACCACCTGGTGATCAATTACTCAGGACAGCCTGCCCTGAGCAGAGATTGTGGATTCCTGTCCCTAGGCCAACCACCATTTATGTACTGACCATGACCTCGATGGTATGGAATATTCCTTGGGGCATCTTGTTCTGTCTGTACTCCATTTCAGCATCTATTGTAAATGAAAAAGTCCTTGACTTAATATAAGCATTACGTAGCAATAACTAAACCAATATGTATTATCAACATTAATCTTATATGAAATCCAAAACACAGCAGCTACTAGGAAGAAAATTAACTCTATCCCAGCTGAAACCAGGACACTGCAAAATCCCTGGCCCAGTGCTAGCCTCTTCACATAACCCCTCAGACTGAGGTGTTGCCCTTCCACTGGGGAGAGTGAGGTCCATCCCCTCCTGACCACTAAGGGTCACTCCAGCAATCCTTTCACAGTTATTTTCTTTGCAGAAAACACAGAGAGCAGCAGAGTGTATGCCAATGCCAAGAGTGGCACCACAGTCATAGAAAAGGAAGTGCCCTGCGTGGTAAACCTTCCCACCACCCCTGCTTAAAAATAATGCATTAGAGCTGCCATTGTAAGCTAGCTATTAACCAACCTGTTTTTTACAGAAATAGTACGTGTATGTGTATGTATATATATACATTTATATCAAAAACTATCAAAAAGACTAGCCTCCATAAAACCACACAATCACAGAATATTCATGGTTGCAATGCAATGGCTTCTTCTTTATTCTTATTAATGTTTCATTTAAACCTTGATTTCTAACTCTTCTAGAGCATTTCTGACTAGAATAATTAATTTGTAGTTTGTTCTGAAAGCACATCAGCAAATGGGCATCAATGTAGATAGCCATTTATTGCTCCAGCAGTGAGGTTAAACAGCTTGTGCTTTTAACTGCATGGTACAAAAGATATAAAACTGTTTGTTGAGATACTAATCCAGGATGACCTGATATAATGACAGCAAAAGTGCTTTTCCCAAAGAAGGGAAATATGTGCGCTGCTCAGTACCTCCTGCTGACTCTCTGCTCCAAGAGGATAAACATATAGCTGAACTCTCCCAGGTGCGATCCAGGAACAAACTGGCAGCACACCTTTGTGTCTGCTAATGTCAACTTTAACTCACAGAAGTGGCCCACCACCAGATCTCCAGTCAAATGCTTGCTGTATTTTCTCAAGAATCAACACAGAAAATGCCACAAGCACAGACAAATAACGCAATATAGATCTCTAAAGAATGAACACTATGGTTTGTACCAATACACAATGAAGTATGACATGCAAGAGTGTTGTTTCAGGACTCAGCCAGCATAGATGCAGTGGAATTAAAAAGGAAAATCTTGCATGAAGCAGACAACAAATAATCTTAAAGACAATTTACAAAGTCTCATCTCTATAGCAGCCCTACTGATCTGAATGAGAAGAGCTTATGTTGGAACATCTCATCTGAAATAATCATCTCCTCAGCCATACCCTCTCAGCCTGCAGCTGTAAAACTTTCCCACAAGTTGGGTAAGGAAAATTGCAGGCTGAGTTTGAATATTTGTCCTGATCCTCTGTGTCCCAAGTTTAGTTCTGTGCCTTTGTCTCTGCACAGAAAGAACATGAAAAACAGTCAAACTCAGCTCAACAGCTCAATTTAGGCTGCATATAATAGCACATTAACTCTTGAATGTAAAATGCACACTTGGATTTTAATGTCAACTTTGTCTTGCCATGGTAATAAGGAAAAAGAGGGTTAACAGAAGATATGGTCACACACCTAAAGACGACAAGTTGGGTGATAGGTACCAGTGCCTGAACAGTCTTCCCCAGGACTCAGTTCTCACAGGACAGAGGAAAAATCAAGCAACCTCATGGTTAATTATTGTAATGGTATACTGGTAGTTGCCATTGGCTGAGAAAGAATTCACACATTTCAGATCCTCTAATTCATGGTGATAATGCAGATTTTAAGCTCTGAAGCAGTGCTGAGTTTGGCAACGCAAGGACAAAAATCCATTCCTATTCTAAGCATGCTACTTTAGCTACTAGCTTTTCATTCGAGAAAGGCATTTGCTGACAGCAAAATTATTTTCTTAGAAAAACATTAAATGAGAAGATGACAAATGCTGTTGTGAATGTTCACACAACTCCAGGAGCAATCAACCATGATTATTCAGACAGGGCTCCTGCAGGAATGGTTAGAGCTAAAATCTTGAAATTTGGCAAGAATAAGGTCCTTAAAAAGGAGTAGCATTTACAGTTGCTCTGGAGAAAATCTAGTTTCATTAGCCAGATTCATGCTCGTTTGGAATTGACCATGTGCAGTAGAACATCTTGTCTGTATGGATGCAATTAAGAGATGCACAGTGAATAGTTGCCCTGCAGTTAGTGTAACATATGCTCCAGTACTTCCAGACGTGACTACTGAAGTTGGTAGCAAAATCCTGATGTCTTCAACAAGGCCTCAATGTTAGTCATATAAAAACTGCTACGTGTGAAAGCAGCTGGGGATCTCCTTCTTCCCTGGAAAAATGTGAGAAAGAGATAAAGAATCCATGCTGAGGAACTGACTGAAAAACTGGAGAGGTTTGTAGGTAAAGCCCTGTTTTGTAAAATGCAGGAGACAGAACTATATTGCTACCCAGTCTATGACCTGCTGCTTGCCTTCTGGCAGATGCTTTTATGTCTTGTACACTTTGCCTTGTGCATCTCAATAAGAAATCTTCAGCCCGACTCCTACTATAGTCATTAGAGCATTCCTCTTCAATCTCCATAAATATCAGCGTAATGTGTGTAACATTTAAATCCTGTGGCCATATGTACTGTACTTGTTGGAAGAAGAAAGGCTCGATCCCTGCACTTGGACCACTGTCACAGCATCTTGGCCTCAGGAACTGAAGCTCGCTTGGTGGCACTGAGGCCTGTTTGATACAGGACAGTAAGATGCTGCACTGCAACGAGGCAGTGATCTGAGGAGAAGCAATCCTAGTCTCAGTGGCAGTAGTGCCTCTTTAGGTCTCTGGTGCCAAAATCCAGGGCTAAGCTCTGCAAATGGCACGTATTTCCCCAGTGACCTATCCTGAACACTGGGTCCAAGCAACACCCACGGGAACTGTGCATGGTTCCTCACTTCAACTGGCTGACGTGAGCCCATCTCTCATCGTGACAAGCCCAGCAGGTGATGCTCAGGCTCATCTGGCGCTCCAGTTTGTGACCAACTCTCCAGTTCTGCCAACAGCAGGATTGACAGCTTTAGACAGGGCAAGCATTTACAGGCAAGATAAAGACAGACTAGATATTTACCAAACCAGAACTTATTTGTATGAGGTTTCTAAAAGTTCAGTTTTTACTCCACTGCCGTGTGCTTTACTGCTGTTTTCTGGAATCAGAAGAGGAAGTAACAAATTATCACAAGGGAAAGTGTTCTTGTAGCAACACACAGTGGGAAAAAAGTCATGAACTGCTGGAAATCCACCCAAAAATATTCCTCTGATCTTCCAAACTTTTTAAAATCTCTGTTCCAGATCCCAGAGGTCTGTAATGCAACAAGTTTTGGATAGGTCTGCATAACTCTGATGCCAAATTTGAAATGGGATTTTTGATGCTCTCTCCTGACTAGTTTCCTTTTCACAAGTCCAGAGGTTGGAACATTTCCTTCCTCGCTCTGCACTTAGGGTCTCCTGCTTTTAGCAAACCTGTGAGAGCTGGAACCATGGTGGAAACATAGGCTGGCCACCAGCTGGACTTCACACTCAGAAAAGCCACCCACTGGAACCAGGAGCTCTGTGAATTGCTAAGGCTGCTGCCTTCTCTCCCTGGGCTCACCCAGCTCTTTCCTTTTCCTTCATGAATGCCTTGCTCATCCAAGACAGTAGGTATGCCCACTGGGTCTGTAACTCTGCCTTTAACTCCAGGACAAAATTACCTACTCTGGAGCCAGAGATAGATTCTCCAGAAGTAATTTGAACACCTGCATTTGAAAGACCCAAGTTAATGCTGTTTAACAGCAGGTCAGATAGCATTCAACAGCAATAGCCAGCAGGTAATTCAAGTGTGAATCTCTATCCTAGGCCATGGATTTTTATGTATCATGCAAATGAATGTAAACACCCCCTCCTCATTGCTCCAAGGAAGGTTATGGAGAGCACTGGCTGGCTTCTCCACACAGCAGTTACTAAAATATCGCTGCAAGGTTATGGACAACATTCCAGCTCATCAAAACTGCAGATAAACACACTTCCTTCTCAAAGAGTGTATGAAAACAGCTGTTCAGCATTATAGTGTATAGCAAATGATTTCTTGTCTCTTCAAATATAGTTATTATTAGACAATCCAAAGTTAGTGGTCTGAGGAGCACCTATCTACCTGCACTGAGCTACACTGGTTGGAGAGGAAGCTGGAGCAGAGGAAAGGCAATGATGTGCCAGACTTACTAGTTTGTATCCCATGCTTTTGTGAATTAAGTGAGGAAGAAATCAGGTGTTTAATGACTAGGCTTCTGAGGCAGGCAACATATCAAACATTTCTCCTATGGTCTTACAGTAACACACATTTAACCTTCCTTGCTTCAAACCTGTAGGCAGGGTTCAACCCACGGGATTCAGGGAAATGTGGACCTGCACAGCAAGGCACAGCCATGGCCTGGGGTCAGGAAGGGGTCTGTGTGAGCGCACTAATAACAGGGACAGAAATGGGATCATCTCATGTCAGGGATGTAGCACAGGGGTTCCAACACCATAGGAAACCAGTCCCACTTGCATGGGGAAAGAAGAGAATAGGATAGGACCAAGGACCTGGCCTGAGCAGGCATAGAGGTGGGGACACCAGGGTCCCAGCTGGAGGACTGGAGGTGGGGTGGGAGGGGGTAGGTTCTCCAATTGTTCTGAAACAGCCTGGAAAACAGAGGTCCACATTTCTCCTGTCTCATGGTCAAAAACAGGCATACAAGGCAACCCATACCATGCCACCTGCTGAGGAAGCAGCCTACCAGGCCCTGCAGGTTCTCCTGGCAGGAGGTAGGAAAATATATAGAAAAAAATGTGTTCTAGTATCGTCCTTGTCCTTTCTTTAGTTGTAAAGCTACTCAGAATAGTGTTTGTTTATCATCCTAGGCTTATATGTGTGAATGGAGGGCTGACTCACTGTTTAAAAGCCCCCGCAGTGGGCAAGCTTTCTAAGGCCAAATTAAAACCGTTAGTTTGCTGCATGATCAATCGGGATGACTGACAATTGATGAAAATGCTTTAGAGCAGACAGAACCCTCAGAAATAAATAACTCAATTCTTCCAAACTGAAGGCAGCCCTCCATCCCCCAAAAATGTTTCTGTTAGGATACTGTTTACACAGATTTAATCAGTTGTGTCACTGGGGCACAGCAAAAGCAGCAATGTGACCTGCTGAGATTTAGCACCAGATTGCGATTTACAATCAAGGCACCAAGAGTCACTGAAGTGCATAGCTCCTATCCCAATTACTAATTAATCAGACCCAAAGAAGTCTCCATAAAAGGCATAGGAGTCAGCTGTAAGCCCTATAAATTCAAAGGGCTTCTTTATCTTTTATGTAGGAAAGGTGACTGGGGAAGCTTTGTATTCTGCAATTAGGAGCTGGTTGCAAGAGAAAGGGAACTTCTTAAGGTTTTTTGGTTTTGCTGGTGTTATTTTCCCCCTCCTTCCTTAATAAGAATGCAGCTAGATTATTTGCAGTAAAGTCTTGTCAAAAAGGCAATGTGAGATGCTGGGATGAAATGAGCTGGCTAACTTACTCTCTTGAAAGTGTGTGAACACTCATGTGCTTTTAGTTGGTTTGGTTCTTTGATCGTTTAAATTTGCTTGAAAGCATTTCCAAAGTGGTAATAGCTGCATTGGCTTCTAGTGGTGAGATGGCAATGGAATGGCTCAGAGAGGGCAAACTGCAGCTCTGTGCATTGCTGTCTGCTTCAGGGAGCCAGATCCTGCCAGTCCATCCTGCGTATGGGGCTGCTTCTGCAGGTGGGAGCTTGTCACATGGCAAGTGCCTTGTGGTAGGACACCGGCAGTGACCTGCTGGCAGTGTAGGTGTGTGTGTGCCTCACGCTGTCTGCTGCCATGTGTGTACGCGGAGTAGATCTTGCTGCTGGCATGCAGGCGTGGTGTCAGGGGTTTCAGGGGCTCTGCCAGGACAAGGCCAGAGTGTGATTTGGTTAGGGTGACCCCCTGGGCTGGTAGGGCCCAGTGAGCCCATGACTTAGATGCTGGTGGAGCGCAGTCTTTATCTTGGCACTGGCTGACTCCTGGCTGACCTAGCCATCATGTGTGTTGAGGCTAAGTCACCTTTATCTGAGACTTTCAAGAATGTTGTTGCCTTTGCGTGGCAGTAGCCACTGAGCCCACCAGAAGGGGCAATAGGATTTTGCCAGTAGCTGAGGCATGTCTGGAGTTGGAGCTGTGGCAAAGCCCATCACCCACAGAGGGGGATCACAGGGACTGAGGTATGGACTTCTCATTATTTGCTTGAAGAACTCTTGTTGGGATTACAGGACTTGAAGCTTTAAAAATTGCACTAGAGGTACACAGCTGGGCTGGCGTTGAGTGGTGCTGCTCCCCAAGGGCTGACGGAAATGACTCTGCACACATTTCCCAGCAATCTCCAGCTCCTTTCCAGGGGTTAGAGAGTTTTCCCCTGCCTTTGGATCCACTAGTCTGGTGTCTGTCAGGGTCAATGTGCTCTGAAAAACATTTCAGAGAGTACCTCAATCATTCCTCAACATATCCTTTAATTGTTTCAAGGCAAAAGGGATAGTTCTGACATGTAAAAATAAAAAATAAAAATAAAAAAAAAAAGAAGAAAATACAAAAGTGTGAAATAGCAAAAACATCAAATGGGAGGATCTAACTTTATTGCATTTAATCTCATTACTTTTATGGTCAGGCCAATCCTTCTTGATATTGTAGTCCAAAATAAGAACCCATGTTTTTAATATAAAAACAATACATGCTTTAAGATGAAACCACAAGATATTGTGAAAACAGGAAGGCCAGTGTGTCATTAAAACGGGTTATTTAAGTAAAAATATTCTTTTTATTTTTTTAAGAGCTCTGTCAATATTTTAGGAGATGATTCAGGTTTATTTTTTTAGAGTTAGAGATAACAGGCTAAAATCACACTAGTGGTATTTTTCTGGTCACTTTGTCAAATGCACAACTGTGCATATTATATTGGAGAAAGAAAAAGCCTTCCCTCTTCTCACCCCTCAGCAACTTAACAGGGAACAGAACTGCACATCTGTAAATAAATGCATCATTAGATTCTCATCAATTTGTAAGCTTCACTTGATGTATCGCTAAAATAATCCCCCAAGGATAACTAAAGAAGTGTTTGCTTTCAACCATGCACAAGACAGACCAGCGGAAACAGTATTTCAGTTGAGCAGGTGTTTTTTTTCAGTTGTTGGCTATTTCTTATTTTACTTTCTTACAACAGTCCACATCGAAGAATTATTTTAGATGCATTGCTACCAATATATTCATTAGCTGAGGATCTCTGGACATATTAAAAGAACACAGTAAAACAACTAATGATGCACTTGAGCAGTAACAGGTTGTCATTAGAGCAGCATCTGCTCTCATCAGAGTTAATTATTCAGTTGCTTTGTTTTCCAAGTAGGTGTCTGGTAGAATTTAGCAGAATCTTAATTAAAACACATTTTCAAACTCCATGGATGCTCGTCTCATCTAAAGAAATCAAGACAATTTCCACCATAAACATCAAGCTTCAGTTGAGCCATCAAACAGCAGAAGGATCTCAGCCAAGGCAAGTTTGAGGCATTAACCATTACAGTGCCAGTGTGAACTGGTGCCCTGATAAACTGTCCTGTGCACGTATCAATAACAAACACAGGCACACAGTTAAGTAACGAGAATACTCATACTGTGTCATTTCTTTCACTGTACAAACCCTTCAGATGCTGCATGTTAATTCTGAGCTGAAGAGGGGCAGTGTGCATGTGCTGTCCCCAAAAACATTAGTCTACCTATGCTCAGGTGCAGACCTGCCTTTCTGTCCACTTTTGTTCTGAACACCACCACCCTGGGCAGATCCCCCAAGCTGACCGCACAGCAGATGCTGGTCATTTTGAAACTTTTCTTTCCCTGCGCTCTTCCACAGTGCTGGAAAAAGATGGTCTTCCTCTTATAAAAACTTCTCCCTTGGAAAGCCAAATGGAAGTGTTCTGTCTCTGAAATTAAAAAGATTAAGCTATTACTATGAAGCTGCACTGAGTGTTGGAAACTTGCTGCTAAGGTAGTAGTCTAAGACATGCCAGAGAACTTTTCCTACCAGATGTGGTAAACCCAGCATGCTTGCAGGGATGGACTGGGGAACTGAAAAAATCTATGGCTGTGTGTTCCCACTTAAGTGAAAACTCCTCATAAAGGAAACAGTCCTCTGAGGTAAACAAGCTTAGGTTCAACCTGCTTTGCTCAAATGCCATTATTATGGTTGCTTTCCAGGGTCTCCTCTTTATTAGATTTCAGCAAGTGCATAATAAAAAAGTTCAGTCTATGAGTAAAAGCTTTATTTCTCAGGTCCAGCACAACATCTGAGAACTTGAATCTTAAGCTTGGACTTGTTTGCTGCACTGCATTGATTTACGCTTGGAGCTGGTCAGGAATTTTTTATCATAAAATTACTGTTTCACCAAAAGAAAATGTTTTGTGGAAATAGAGTGTTGTAAGCAGGCTGAGATAGTTGGATTTAGCCTTGTGAATCGGGATGGGAATGTTCTGAGGTTTCATGTTTTTATAAAACATTTTTATTAGTAATATTATAAACAGTTTTTTGAAAACTATAGATAAAAAAAATCAAAATAGTGATGAGTCGTTTCAGGTTTAACACAACGCAGTATCTATTTCAATACTATTTTACAGTGCATTTCAAAGGTTTTTGGATTTGTGATGTTTGGGAATGGAGCTGCACCTGCAGAAGTTCACATTTGTCTTTGCTTTTCTGGTACCTTTTAAAATAAGAGCTGTTCTAATAGAGAGTATCTGGCTGTCATGAAAGGCGAAAATAGAGATTTATAACTTAGTGACTGTATTTTGGTGCCTTGAATGATTTTTTTAGGTCTTTTTGAGGAGCTGAGCAAGCAAACCCTCCACACAGCAGGGGTAATGCAAGGCTCAGTGGTATTGCAAGACGTGATTTGGCTGATGGAAATACCTTCTGGTTTGGGCTCCTTAAGGGAAAACAAGTCTCTGAATAACATCAAGGCATTTCTTTATATGTATTCTCCTCCTCTTCCTCCTACTTGCTGCTGCTTCGCTCTTCACAGCAGCTGTAAGAGGCTGCTCTTCAAAGTCTAAGTGGACTTGGAAAGAAGCTCCCTAGCAGCTGTTTCCCCACCACCACCTTCCATCTTCCCACCAGGAGTGACTCAGGATGAAAGCACCAGCTTTTCTGTCCTGTCTGGATGACTTGTCAGATCTCACACCCAACAAACAACGCATCACAGGAGTGCAGCAGTCCTAGTGAGGAGAGATGGACATCTCAGGGCATCCTGGGGGTTTTGAAAGGACACACGTTCCTTTTTCATCCCAGGCCTGAGCAGTTGGACTCACCTTTCTGATAGACTGGCTTTATGGGCAGCAGGGCTCCAAACAAGAATGAGCTGATAACTATAGTGCTACCACCACCTCCTAAACCACGAACATTTCTCCAGAATAATCAGTTTTGCACTGGAATAGTTCTGAAAACTGGCTCAGGCTGAATACCTGGTAGTCCACATCTCTGTGAGCACACACAGGAGATGACATGAATAACTTGCACATGGTTTTATCCAGGGCAATCCAGGCTCCCCAGGCTCATTCCATTAGGAACCACACGACTGGTGTTTGCATGCTTCTCCACTAGCAGGCAAAGCAGGCAGGCAGATCCACAAAGCTGTGGGCTGATGCGGGTGGCATTTTCGTGCCACAGCACCAGCAGATGACAAGGAGTGCTGCCATGTTCGAGCTGTGGGCTCCTGCTTCTGTGGGCACTGAGCAGCTGCTGCTGGGTGATAGATTGTGTCCGGGGAGCTTTGCTTCTCTGCTTCCTTTTAAAGTTTCCGTTTTACCTAGAAAAATACATATTTAGGGACCCCTTAGTGTTGATGGATGCTTGTGCATGGCCACTTGCAGCTTTCAAATCTCTCAAAAAGTTTTCTGGGATTTGCTGCTTGGAGGGAACAGAGGGTGCCTGGGCTGTAGTCCCTGCTGTGGTACATGGTGCCCTGTCCTGGGGGAAGGTGGCGTTTTGGAGGGTAAGGCTTACTGGTGGTTCTGCTCCTGTCACCAAAAAATTAGTTGTGCAGAAATGTGTAAAAATAAATAAATGAAAGAGATACTTTGGTCTTCACAAAAGCATACTTTATTTACTTGCTCTATTTTCTCCTGAGTGCAGCTGCTGCCCAGCAGAGGTAGGTACTGGAGCCTGCGAGCGGCACATGTGAGCTTCACATGGCATCTTCTGATGAAAGACAGCCATGATGAGCTGGTGGCACCTGGGCTAGAGCAGAGGAGAGGGGCCACCATTTCTGCTGCTGCAGTGTAGTCACAGTGACTTGGCCAAGCTTGCACATGGCCCACCATTTTGGGAGGGAGTTACATGTATTTATTCACCGCTGTGGGACACCAGCAGAAAGATCTACTGTATGCCATCCAGTCTAATCAAAGCTGGGATCAAACAGTGGCTGAGCCAGATTTCCCGTGCACGCCTTTGTAAGTGAGTGTATCTGCACACACGCTTACATTTAAGCATGCAGCCGGCATCTGTGCCATGGGGAGCCTGGCCCTCCAGAGCCCTGCGATGGAGCTATGTGGGCTGGGCTGGGAGTTTGCGAAGGACCAGGAGTGAAAAAAGCCACCCCAGCGGGGCACCCAGCCTGCCCTGTTTGAGCTGCAGGCACGAGCTCTGCCTTTTTGCTGTGAAGACTTCTGTGCCTGCAAAAGTGTGTTTTTCCACCCAAAGCGAGATCAGATGGGTTGTAATAGCAGAGTAGGCAGAGAGGAGGGCGCATAGCAAGCCCAAAACTCTTAAGTGGGGAGCTAGAATGATGCAAATAGCTCATTCCCAGAACTCACACTTTCATCTCAGCGATATGATCTGAGCAAATTTGTCAAATTCTTTGACAGTTAAAAAAAAAAGGGGGGGGGGAAATGAGGACTTTATTTGGGTAAATGGATTTTTATTAAAACCTTTATAGCATATTTTTTTCACTCAGAATTCAACTTGAATCAATGTGCCAAACACCAAGTTTCTAGTGAAACTCTGTTTCCTTTCCCTCTTGTCCAGGCCTGACACAGGATCAGGCACCCCCACCGCCTTGGTCTTGCATGGTCTTTTGGTGTGTCTGAGACTAGCCAAGACCCCAGCAAACACGTGGGCATCTTTGTTTACACAAACAGAAACACAGAGCAGACTTGGGGCACCCACTACCGCTGGGTCCTTGCTTCCTGCTGGACTACCCTGGCCAGGACTTGCTCGAGGGAACTGAGCTTAGCCCTTCCAGGTGCCGCTGGGCGGGACCCCAGCAGGGCCTGGGCACCAGGTGCTCTGAGTTAACCTCTGGATGAGCTTTTTTTTTTTTTTTTTTTTTTTTCATTGATTAGAGGTGGGGACCAAAGGAACAAGGTTGAGGCTGAGAGGAGGACTGACCTACAGAGGAGATGCAGCAGTGAGAAAGGCTGCTCTGTTCTACTTGGCCTTTAGGAAAAATGTGCAGTGAGGGCTCCCTGGTTGCTTCCCTGCACCTGAGACCAGGCTCTATCTGCCCCAGGTTCCCTGTTTCCCACCTGCCACTGCTGCAGCAGGAGTAGAAACACTGTGTGGACACCACCCCACCAAGGGATTTGTGTTCCGGCTAGGTAAGACAGCGTGAGCATGTGTCTGTGGCTGGGTGGTTTGTTTAGTGGTACTCTGGCAGGTTGTTATGCCTGGTTTCTTGGCAGTGATGCTACTTGTTGCTTTTTGTGCTGTTTGAACCTAGCTCTGATGGTTTCATTGCAATGGTGCCTGACTGAGGAATCGCAGACTGCTTTGTGATGTCCTTGTGAAAACAGAGATGAGAGCAGGGATTTAATGTTAATGGGAGGGAAGGGGGAAGCTACCTGTTTGGGTGCAAAATCTGTTTTTAAAACCTAGATGCTTGCTGTGCTCTGAAGCGTGTTGTTGCTGCCAGCATTTGACCCAGTTCTCTGTTCAGCTGGGCCGGCTGGTTCTGCGAGACTCCCCCTCCCTTCAACACAAATGCAACATCAGCTCAATTAATCAAGCTCCATCCAGTAAAAGGATTGAAAGCCAAGAAGTCCTTCGTGGCATTTATCTCTGTCTTCATTCCTGGGGGGGGTGGGGGGGTGGAAAACACATGCACACAAACCCATCCTAATGAAAATCAGTGTGAGCAAGTGGCTCTGAAGCAAAGTTTTTCTGCTCCTAAACTGTACTTCAAGTCATTACAAGCTTTGCTTGCCAACGTTACAGTAGCTGAAGCAGTATGTACAGCCTGTGATACGCAGACTGGAGTAAAACCTTCTTCATGACATTTTGTTGTATGGGAAAGCTTGAGTTTTTGGAAGACGCTCCAATAACACAATATGGAAAGCATGCTATCTTAGCATTTCCTACGCCGACTTGGAATGCCTTCTGTTTGGAGAAGATCCACTGGCAAGTGAGGGAAGGTCTGAACAGTCAATTTAGATTTTTCTTTTAAATGTATTCTGTATGCATATACTGTGGTTATTTTGAGATTTTTGCCTTCTGGAATGATTACTGTCTGGTACCAGATAGAAAAGTCATTATGCATAAAACATAGGTGTACAATGAGTTCAATAGCATAGGGGAGCTGCGGATGGAGCCAAGTAAGTTTTGTTAAGAGGTACAGACCTTATTTGTCTTTAAAAACCCTATTCCGCACTGCAAAGCCATTGTGACTCCTCTTCAGGAGCAAATAAAAAAATATCCATTGCATCCACTTTTCTGACCGAGAAAATTACTAGAAAAAAATATAGTTAAATTAAAATTTGTTGTAAAGGCTGCTTTTTTTTTTTCTTTTCTTTGAAGCGTGGTTTTACGGAGGATAACTAGATGCTCTAAGAAAGGAGCAACATGTAGTGCTGTCCCTGGATCAAATGCATGATCTCATTGTGCCTCAGTCCCTTCTGTGCTTATGTCTTTCCATGCTCAGCTCAGGTGGTTTTGACATGGTTTTGGAAGGAAGTCAGAGTCCTAACCTCTGAGATCAGAGTTTCTCGTCTGTTCCCACTGAGATGCTCGGCTCGCCCAGGGAGGAAGGGTAGTGCCTTCCATCCCTGTTTGACCATGAAGGGCCAGCTCATGTTTGTGGTGTGCAACAGGACCATTGTGTGTCTCTTCCAAAGAGCTTACAACTTGCAGGGGAGTGTGAGTGGGATGTCATCAGAATGTGTAGAAGTGTTTTGTGCATTATATCTCTATTACCTAACTGCCTTTGAGATGGCTGTGAGTGGTGGGAGGATTGATGTGGTTGGCTGTTTGGTCTGTGTTGGTGGAGAAGAGAGAAAGCTGTGCAGGAGGAATGGCAGCAGTTGTTGTGTTGCACGGAGCGGCACAGCGGAAAGGACAAAGATGGCTCTACGGGGAGAACCAGTGTGGCCGGATCACCCAGCACAAGAGGAGCATTAGAAGAAATGCTGCCATCGGGTATGAAAGTGGAAGCTCCCCCAGCTTAGGGTACCTTATTGCACCTTGTGCTGCCAGCCTGTATGGGGTCAAGACAAAATAATAGTAATAATGCTTCCTTCTTGTCACATTCTGAAGGAAACCCAACAGGGAGGACATACTTACTAAACTCAACAGACAGCACTCTGTACCCAGAGTTACTGCTTGTTGCCTTTGGTGCCCCGCTTGGAGCGTGGCACAGCTCCTGGGTGGAATGTGATCTGCTGAATGGCTGCTCACCCTCAGGTCCTGCTGCTGGGAAGTGTGGAGAGCCTCTCTGGCTCCTTGCTCCCTTCACGCTGTAAATGGGGCTTGGGTGATGTGACTGGGTGCAGCAGGGCCGGCATGTGGCCTTACCCAAAACTTGGCCCAGTGAGCCCTGAAGCTGCTGAGCTCTAGCTCCAGCAGCCTGATCCAGCTCTCTGTGCATCTGGGCAGCATGTCAAAAATGTGGGATGCTCAGCTCTGCCACTTCCTCGCAGAGGCCTTAGTCACAGCCTGTGTGGGAAGGGGAGGCAGCGAGCTGCCAGCGTGGTCTCCTTTCCTGTGGAAGCACAGCTGGCACCAGCCCTCGGTTGCTGTTCTCCAGTGACTGCTCTTTGTCTCTGGTCAAAAAGGCATTTGCTTGCCGCACTGCTAATATCTGCGTGTTGTTGCACCGCCAGTGCTGGGGATGTGTGCACTGCAGGTTATCCCTTCGGTGCCACAGAGTGCCTGTCATGGAAAGGCAAGGGTCCAGGCCTGTTGCTGGGCTCCTGGTTCATGCCTGGCTGTTCACAGGCAGCGGTAGCTAAAATCTGAGGCTACAAACTAGCGGGGACAGCAGTGTTTCCTCCTTCCCTCTCTCTTGGAAGATGCAGCTGTGCAGTTGCCAAAGTATCTGCTGATGACTGCTCAGTCTCTGGCTCTTGTGGATGCTGTGTGCTATAAAGCCAGTAGCCTCTGCGCTGTATGCAAGCAGCTAGAGAAAGGCAATCCAAAAAGAGCATGTGAACAGAAGGCTGGAAAGAGAGCCACTTGATTATTCAGTTCTTAAGAGGGGAAAAAGATACTGCTGCAAGAGCAGCAGAACTTATGAATTCCTGGGTTGGTTGGTTTGTTTGTTTCTGGCGCTCTCTCCCATGGCTTGATCTTAAGTTCATCGTGATTAAAGCTTTTCCTGTGGTTGGAGTATTCATAGCATTGCTTTCCTATGTAGGATCTGTGGTATCTAATGGCATGGGTAATTTCACATTGCAGTCTTGTTCCTCAGAGGGGACAGTAGTTCAAATCTCTACGTATTTTCTTGAGACTTGTAGGCATTTGGTACATCTGAGATTCCTCTGAGGCATAAAAGTTTGCTGAAATCAGCCGTCAGAGTCCAGTAATACCAGAAAGGACTGGGAAGTAAATAGCGCCTCCTTATGAAACTGGACTGGGGGGGGGGGAGGGGGAGGAGGGAGGGGAGGAAAGGAAATAACATATATATATATATATAAAATAAATAAAAATATGCTATTGAATACCAAGGTCATTTCATCTCCTACATACCCAGCTGAAGGTGGACAGGGTTTGCTCACATGGTGCTTTGAGTGTACCTGTTCTCTTATTAGGCTCTGGTCCTGCAAACACTTTATTTTTTTTTTCTGCCTCAATAAGTGCCCTGGATGCTGCAGGGCTCTTGCAGGACTGAAACAAGGCAGACGTGTCTGGCTGGTGAGGCCAGGGTTAGCTCACGGTGGAGGGGGACCAGCTGGCACTCCTGAAGCTGAGTCCTCGTAAAGTGCTCCTGCTGAGTGACTAAATGTGCCAAAGTACAGTTCCCAGGGGCAGAGGGGTCTGCTGGCCCAGCCCAGGCAAAGGCACCTGTCGGTGATGTGGGCAGGGTTCTGCACCAGTGGATGCTGGAGGTGCTGCTGGTGTTGATGTCCTGGCTGCAGCACAAGCACTGGGGTTTGAAGGGGTCTCTGCCTACTCCCACGCCAGGGGGCTCATGTTCATGCTTGGGATGACACGCCAGGAAGGAAAATGGTTTTTAGGGAGCTGTGGCCTTTGGTGTGAGGTAAGGTGTAGAAAACAAGGTGCATCCCTGCTTTATTTGGAGAGTAGAACTCAAAGTTTAGCAAAGCATTCCTGATCCCAGAAAAATGCTTTGCTTTGAAATGCTTCTCCCAGCAGAACTCAAGAGGCTTGATGTGCTTTCAGAGCTGGCCTGGCTCGCTCTGTGAAATCCGATGTGAAGCCCATTTCCCAAGCCTTTGCCGATCGGCGCGGGCATGGCCAAGCGCTGCTGGCAGTCACTGGCTGCTCAGCGCTGGCACAAGCCAGAAACAAACAGGCAAAGTGCCACGCCAAAGAAAAGGGAAACGTCTTACTCCTATTTAATCAATATCAACAGACATATTAACAATTGTGTATCAACATGTGCAATTATTTGTAACCCATCAGTAAACATGTTCAGCAGGCTAAATCTGGTGGTCCCCAGCAGAGGCGAGAAGGTAGGAGCACTGTCTCCCCTGGGGATGGGGACTGGCTGGGTGCAGGGTGCTGCTGGCATGGAGCTGCCCAGGAGGAGTGCTGGAGCTGCAGGAGCATCGTGGCTCCCAGGGTGGCACATGTTCCCAGCCTGCTGTGCATGGGTGATGAGGGCAAAGTTACCTCCTCTGCCCAGACATGCCTGCAGCAGCCACCACATCTGCTCTGGGCCCTTCATGTGTTTACCCTTGTGCAAACTTTTCACAAAAGCCTGGAGCTTAGTCTTTGGTGGCTGCCTGTGGCTGGCGATGCTGCATCTCCGTGTTACATGGTGCGATGGGCTAGAAGAA
This sequence comes from Gallinago jamesoni, assembly GCA_025769975.1. NCBI lineage: Eukaryota > Metazoa > Chordata > Aves > Charadriiformes > Scolopacidae > Gallinago > Gallinago jamesoni. The sequence goes on along the minus strand of JAOQGH010000077.1, from coordinate 28,224,556 downwards.
AAGGTGGTGTCTAGCAAGTAGAAAACCAAGGTTTGGCCTTCAGCAGGTTGATGATGGCCTCAGTGTTGGGTCCTGTTGCAGGCTCCAACAGTGGCAGGATGGCTTGCACCAGGGGTGGTGTGAGCCAGTGGTTTGCAGCCTGCTGTGCACAAGTGTGGACAGGGGAAGCAGCAGCAGGTCCAGGGAGGATCTGCAGGGAGGCTGATGATGATGGGAGAGCTAAAGCACAGCTGCAGCTTCAGGCTCTCATCTGCACAGGGGTGGTGGGGTGCTGCTGTTGTTATGGCATTAGTTTAAGAATAAACTTAGCCTCGGTCCTCCTCATCCATGTGAATTGCATCTCTAGCAAGTGAAATGCAGAAAAAGCCCAGTGGCAGGCTTCTCATTTCTTTCCTGGAATAAATGAAGTTTTGTGAGTCTCACTGTCTGCAGTGAGGGTATATCCATAAAGAAAGACAAAAAGAGACCTCTGCTTTCATATGAGCCCTCTCTGGGCATCAACTTGAAGACAATCCGCTCACTGCAATATTTGCAAATATATCTGCCTCTAAAATCTGCCTAAGTTTATCAATGAGATGGGGATAGCATTACAGAGCTCTGTGCACACATGTTATACATTCCCCCAGCAATAATTCCTTCCTCCAGTTATGCTATGTATTTAGTGCATTCCTCCAGTATGATAATCATAAACATGCTTTAAAAAAAAAAAGTCTAACAAGATTGAAACAAAACATAGAAGCTGGTTGGATAGTGGGAAGAAGCTGCTGCAGCCCCTGAGGCTGGGACTTCTGTGTCCTGGGAGGCTCTGCCCTCTCAGAGGACAGTGGAGCTGCTGCCTGTTGGGAGAGCAGAAAAGCCGTGGTGGGTGGGTGACAGCAGCCAGCCCTGCTCACTGCCTGCCGGGCAAACGGCTGGGGCTGGCAGGGGCAAAGAGGAAAGGAAGGCTAAAACATAACAGAAGTAATAGGAAGCAGGTTGAAAATCTTTCCTCTAGTTATGTATTGACCAACAGAGGCAAGGGGGAAGCTTTGTGGTGTGTTCAGCTGTTGTTATCTGACTGCCCTGTGCCAAGGGTGAGGGAGCTGCTGCGGGGCTGCAGCTCTGCCCATGCCCCTGGCAGGTCTGGGTCCCTTGGGCAAGGAGCGTGCTGTTCCTTCCCAGAATGGCTGCGGTGTTCTTGGGCTCAAAACCTGCTTTCCCACAGTTTGCATGTGAAGCAGCAAGCAGTGCAAGGCTGTCACCTGTGTCACGGGTATTTGCTTGCTTGTTTTTAAAATTGATTTGAGGTCCCCAGGTCTGCTGGGCTAACGATGAAATGTGCTTGGGTTTCTGTGGCCAGTCTCTCCCCTTTGGCTTGTCCTGAGCAGAAAGCTGCTTCTCAATCTGGCCATAGCATGAAGCAATCGCTGCTCGTTTTCCTCCATCCTGCTTGCTTAGGGATGAGCACTAACTGCTCCCGAGCGCGAGGGTGCAGGCAACTGTCTGAGCTCTCTCTCCTCCCCTTGCCATCATCAGACTGTGCCACGTTTGGCCCCAGGTTTGTTCTCTGATGGCCCCTATGGTACCCCAGCTTGCAATGTGGCTGGAAATGTTTTGGGCGGTATCTTCCAAGGCTTTCCTTAGCCAGGGCTGATGAATGGAGCCTTTTGGGGGTGAGAGAGGTGGAGAGGAGTTACCTGTGTCTGTTTGCTCTCCGTGGGGCATCCAAAGCTGTCAGCCTGGCAGGAGCCATTAACCCAGGAGGTCCAGGCAGGAATTAGCAGTTGGTGAAGTGCTTTTTCCCCTACATGTTGCTCCCTTGCTTCCTGGGAGCCATTGGCTTTCCTGGCGGAGCAGATGCAGCACTCTCCCTTCGGTCTGAATGCGTTACCTGCTTGCTAGTAAACAGGACAAGTGTTAACTGTGACTGACGGTAGTGAAATACATTAAAGATGGCTTTTACCAGAAGGGCTTGGTGACTTCACAGGTACAGAGCTATCAGCCCAGCTTCCTTCCAGCTGTCCCATGCTCCCCATGGGCATCCCTGCATGGAGATGCCCCACTGCCACTGACCTCCCTGTGAGGCCATGGGGCATGCAGGGGTCACAAGGGGCAGCCAGGGGTATCCAAGGGACCTGGTGATGAGCAGGGTGGTGTTTCAGGAGCATTGAGGCAACTGTGATGCTCTACCTGTGCCACCTCTCATCCTGCCACTGAGCTGTGCCAGTTCTGGTGCTGGCAGCCTTTGCCTTGATGATGAGCACTGTGTCCCACTACACTGCCAGGGTAAGGGCTGCTGTGTTTGAGGGGAAAAAACAATCAACCAGCCCTCCCAGGACATGGCAATGCTGAATACTTCCCCTGACTTCCTCCCCACCCCCTGCCTAAAGGCAAAAAGACATGTTTGGGAAAGACAGCAACTTTCTCCTTCTGTCTCCTCCCAATACACAGGCACTGACCCTGGTTTTGCTTATTTTCCATCCCCCACAACAATTTAATTGTAGCATTTCAGCCATGCAGCCCGTGCAAGCCCTGCTTCCCAGGGCTGCCACAGCAAAGCAGACCTCCGTGGCGTCTGATGGTGAGAAGCACATGAAGCACGGTCACACAAGGGTCCGGGAGGGGGAAAGGAAGCTTGGGTTTAATGCCTGAAGTACAAATACTTGGCTAGGAGCAGGCATTGGAGCACTACTGTGTGTGCCTCTCTGTCTGCATTTGTCTTTCAGGCAACAAGCAGCAGCACATTATCGGGTGTGTGAATACATATTTACTACGGTAGGCCCAGAAGGGCTTTTCAACAACTTTCCCTGCATGTGTTGCTAACAAGTCACTCTACAGATTTACCAAGTGAGCAGAATCGCAAATGTTTCTCTTTACAATGAGAAGTAATCAGAGAAGGTCTAAATGGCAAACAGCGATCCAATATATACATTTGTCACAGATATAATGTAAAGTCAGCTCAGCCTCTTTGATGTCGCATAAACATGTCATTTTGAAGCGACTCAGTTTTGCTGGCATTTCATCAGCGAGTGCACAACAAACAGCGCCAATTATGCTCCATTGCTGTTTATCATTTGCCTCCTTTAAAATGCCCATCCATTACCAGCAAAGTGGTTTGCAGTGTTTAGTCTCTGTGGGGATGGTATTCCACAGCCCTCAGCCCTGAGGCAGATTCTCTCTCACTGTTTAACCCACTGGTTTAATTACTGTGTGGGCTCAAAAAAAAAAAAACCACCCAAAAAACCTACCCCAAATAAACTTTGAATTTTGTATTCCAAACCTATGTAATATTTAGACAGAGAGATGCTGTGGAGAGACGTGTTAGGAGTAGGATTTCTGTTTGAGGAGGGAGGGAAGGACACCTCCCCACCTCCTCGAGCCTTCCTGTTATTTGTCTGGTTTCCTTCTCCCAAGTACCCTTTCCCTGTGGAGCTGGGGCCACGGGGGAGGCCAGGTGTTTTTGAGTGGGGGCTCTCAGGGCTGGGCCCCAGGACCTGCTGGATGGCACAGCTGCAGAGGCCAGAGCATGCACCACTGGCTGGGCTGCACACGGAGAACCACTCTGAGTTCACGACTAAGCCTTTGAATCCCAGCACTTGTGCTATAAAATATGTTGCCAGTTAATTGAAGGAGGATGCGCTGCAATCCATTGTGTATTAGCAAATGCATTGTTTGTAACGTACATCAACTCCCACACATACATGTGTATGTGACGTAGTTGTCAGATCCTACATTGATGTTATTTCAAAGAGTTTGGGAGATGGGATACTATAAATGGGGTGTTTGAAATACTAATGCTACCAGCTGCTGAACTCACCGAAAATAATCCAGTTATTCCGTTTGCTTCCCTGCTAGTAGTTAAAAAGTAATGAGTCCTTTTATGCTTTCTTTACATAATAGGCTCCAGCCAGAAAACTGGATGTTTCCTCGTCAATAAAATAAAAAAGAAATTCCCAATATTAAAGGAACAAAGATGAAATTGAGTAATTCTTATGTTATTGTGGTTAACAGTCAATAAGGAAAACCAGAGTTTTGTTCTGCTGACTTAAAAAACCATTAAGCTGTAAATATCTAACTCTATTCTATTTTAGTGTTATGTGTTTTGAGGTTTTTTTTCTTTAAATTTAATTCATGAAAAAATTCCTTCCCAAAGTTTTGGTGTTAGTTTGCTTTCCCCCCGTTCTTTTCTCAGAGCATCAACCAAATTACACATGAGGGTCATGTCTTCCTAAAATCTACAAAGCTTAATGGAAGCAGTAATTTTTCACATGAAAAAATAATTCTGGGGGCGCCGCATAGTGAAAACGGGATTTCACCACTCATGGAAAACCAGTCAAAGAATAGGAGCAAAATGTCTGAGGTTTGTGCCTGTGTGGGCAGAGGGGAGAGGGGTTTGGCTGCGGGAAGGATGGCATGGCTGCAGCTTGCCTGGGCAGCCTGGCATTCAACCATGGGTGATGGGACAAATACTTCTGAGCACGCCTAAGAAACGTGAGCCACCATAAAATATGGCCACTCTCTGCTGATTGATTAGCAGGCCATGTTTTTGAGGATTTTTTTCACGTGTCTGAAGACATTCTATGACAAATGCTCGTCTCGGGTGGTAGAGCCCAGCAATCCTTGCCAGGCATACGGGAACCCAGCTCTCAGGGAATTTTACTTCTAGGCAGGGATAGGTCCAGGCACACAAGCTGGAGCTACAGGGTGCAAATCCAGCATGGCAGAGGCAACATGATAGGAAGAATTATATATCTGAATAATTCTTAGCAGTATATAGACAAGCAAAGTTGGACACAAACTGTTGAGTTAGTCTACAGATCATGCTGTTCATTAAATATAGCCATGCTGTAAACTGTGTGCATGCAAATCTACTCTATATATTTTAAGTGCCCTAACAAAGGCTTTGGTTGCAGTATTTAGAGGAGAAAACTGTTTTCTTTCCCCTGAGCCCAAACTGTTCCCGATGAATAATTTGTCCAGTTCTAATGTATAATTAACATCTGAAGGTGGAGACTGCTGTTGCCTATAAACATTACCATATTTCCACATTCCTACTCTGCAAGTTATCAGTTTTAAAAAGGAAACCTCACGTGCAGGTGCACAGGAGCGAAGCAGAGCCCATGACCTGGTGGCAGGGAGTGCCGCTGGTGGGAGCGTGGTCACCAGAGCCCTTCTCCCTGTGGCCATTCGTCTTTGCAGCCTCCCCAGGCTGCCCATTGCTACCCAGTAACCCCCTTCACGGACTTTGTGTGCGTTCCTTGAAGGCTCATTTAAAGCTCTGAGCTTATTCCAAGGCATGTGTTATCACAGGTGTAGGTCATAGGTAGGAAAAATAGAATGACCATGTGTTGCTGTGGATCTGCATCCCTGACATGGCTGCGGTGGGACTAACACAAACTCAGCTGCTGATCCCTTCCTACATGCTGGTTGTGGGGGTTATTTGCCTACTGAAAACTTCTCTTTATCCACAGAAACTATGGATAAGTTTTGGATCATCTGCAAAAGTTTGGTTTGTTATTTGGGGTTTGATTGTGAGTATAGTGCTTCCCCCTGCCCTCTACCCACCATAGTGCACTAGGAGATGTAGAAACTTCTTTTCCTGACTTTTTGGAGTTTTACCATCTGCTAGTATTAATTGCTCACTCTGAATGTTGTCTATCATTCAGTAAAAAACACATTGCAGAGGCCTCAGCCTTCTCTGGAGCAGGACCAGTCGCGAGATGTGTGATGCTCTACCCAGCAGGGCAGTCACAGAACAGCTGCTGGCCAGCATGGCCATATCAAGGCCCGTAGAGCCATTAACCACAGGTGAGACAGTGGAATTGCTGCTCCTGAGAGCAGAGTCCTGTGCTCCAGATGTCAGCCTAGTGAGAGCTAAGGCACAGCATTGTTCTGGGCCAATGGAGGAAATTAATAGTGCAGCTTTGGCAGCGGAACCATCCCAGCACACCTAGCAGATGGGTCATTATGAAGGAATTCACCTGTATCACCCTGGGTCCCCTGTACTGCTATCAGAAAAGAGTGGGTTTATTGCCTTTTTTCTTTGGAGTTGTTTTAAGGCAGCATCCTCCACAGTCAAAACTTTGCATGGGTGAAGGGTGCGACAGCCTGGAGTTGTGGCGCTGTTTGCCCGAGGAGTGCCTGGCCACGGGGGCCAGCACAGCTGCAGCTGCAAGCCATCACCCATCTCTGCACACTGGAGGGATGCAGTGGCTCTGGTCTACGTGTGCCCAAACTGTGCCTCGCCTCCATCCGAGCACATTGCAGGGGCTCTCGTTTGGCACAGCTGCTGGCCGGGTGTGTGGGGTCTCTGTGCTGTGTTGCAAGGACTCTCTTTGCTCTGCGGCATGCAGCACATGGGAGCATATGGCTCTGTGTCTGGTTTGTTTGTTTGTTTTAGTTTTTTTTGTTTCTTTCTATTTTGGTTTACTGTCACAAATAATTTAATTATCCCATGACTTGCCATTTCAGTTATGCATTGTCTGTGTTCCTGTTTGACTTGGGGGCAGCTGTTGAGCTCTCCAGATTTAGGGCTCAAATCTGCTCATCGTTATGTGTGAGCACAACACAGCCCATCTTGTAAAATCAGCAACTCTGTGCAAGGTAGGCGTCTGTGAGGGCTGATGTGCTGGGATGCAGCTCACATCCTGCACTGGGAAATGGAACCAGCCCTCAGCCCCCATGAGTGCCCTGAGGGGCCCAGGGAGGCCTGAGCACACAGTGGGTGTGCGTTAGCAGCCAGCAAAAGAAGACCCACCTGAAGCACTCATGGGTTGTGAGGTAGGCTGCAAAAATCAACTCTGATTTTGATTTTTATTTATTGTTCTTCTCAACAAAACCAGCCATAAATCTTTCTTAATTTGGCTTTTGTTGCCCAGAGTCTTGAGTTTTCAGTCCCTCCTGTTCTCAAAGTTGTTCCTCGTAGCTCTACTACCAAGTAGTTTAAAAGCAATCCGCTCTCATGCTACCTGTACAACTGGAAAGGTCAATGAATTTGAGATGGAGATGCTCAAGGAATCCCTTGAATCCAACAGCCTGGGGCTTGAAGAAAACCGCCTTGCAATACAATGCCAAGAGCAGGCTGTAATTAGTGTTGTGTCAATGACTGATAAATTAGGTGCTGTAGCCCTTACTCAGAAAATTGAATCAACTTGTGTATTGAATCAACATCACTTCTTATCAGACAATCGGTGTTCGTATTTACATCCCGTAAATCCCAAAAAGTAGCTGTAAACACTCTGCTGGAGATGGGTGGATGACTTGTGCCTACAAGCATGCGTCCGGAGGGGAACATTTGTTTGGCTTTTACCTATGTTTTTCTGTTGTGCACTGGATTTAAGAAGCATGTCCTGTGGGAAGATAGGGAAGCAAACAATTCAACAATATCTCATTCGAGCTCTGCAGACGTTTATAAGACATACAGCTGTTTCTTTTTTTAATTTGGAGGAATACAGGCCTCACAAACAGGGTGGTTGGTTGTTCCTACAAATAAAAGCCCACAGCTCAAAGGCAAAATATTTTGAAGACAATGTACAATAAGAGCCTTTTTTTTTTTAAGCCATGTAAAAGCTGTTTTATGAAATTAAGCTGGAAATATCATAAGTGGGAAATGACCACAGAATAAATAGGAACCTTTTAGAAAGACAGCAAACATGTGTTATTTATTTTCCTAGTAAATGGAAGTGGCAGATTCAATCAGCAAGAAACATCAGATAGTTATGACCATTTTAATCACATAAAAAAAAAGTTCATAACTTTTGTTTATGGTACATTTAACAACATTTTCAGTTTAGTATGGGGGGAAGCAACTAACTCGTATTTACTAGTAAACTAGAGATAAGATGGGACTGTTTCTTCTAATACAGGCAGAAAGCAGGATAGAGGTAGAACAGTGAAGCGTCTGTGCTGTTACCTTTTGCACTCCATGCACACATCTGGAAAGCATTACAACCCGTTGCATCAGAAATATTTTAAAACTATCAAACAGTTCCAAAGCATGCACTGTACCCCATGAAGAGAGACAGCCTTCATGCCTGCCATTTCGGAAGGCTTGTCGGCATGCCAATGAAACCTATTTTATATGGGCCTATCTCTGCTTATATTTGCTTGAGAGCTTTAAAGTCACGTTCAAAAATGTTAATGTTAGATGTTAATTTTAGAGATGGGACAAAGTGAGGGTTATAAAATAGCCGTCTGAGATTAAATGCCTACATAATGACAAGCTGCTGATATGCCATCAGTAGCTGCGAGAGGAACGTGGAAGGAGGGGCCTGGACATGTGGCGCGTGTCTTGGCACTGGGTGTGCACTAGTGCCAACGCTGACACAGCATTTGTTCCTCTGTCCCTCTATGTTGGAAGCCGTGTGTCTCAAGTTGAAATCTACTGTGTGGACTCGTGCATTATAAAGAAAATAGTCATAAGCAGATGTGCTGAGATGTTATCTTCCAAGGTCTTGATCTTTTAACTGTTATTGTAACTGATGTGTGTCACTTTGTCAACCTTTGCAGAGGTTGAGGACCACAGAAGGAAAATACACAAGCAACATAAATACAAGAGGGTATTAACTGTGTGCGGAATAGACTGATTTATAAGAGGAGAGTCTGTGCTTTTGTGGATACCACGTGGCATTAGTGTCATCTTGCTTTGGGTTGTAATATTGTAATAGTCGTGCTACAGGGAAAAATTGTATACTTGGGATGAAATGTGTGTAGCACAAGAGGTATCCCTGACACTACATGCTAAATGAAAGGAAGTAATACTACAAGTGTAATTTCTATCATCATTCTGAACTCTATGTTTTCTGGTCAAATGTGAGTGTTTCCCTTAGAGACAGCAGTAGATATAGAGTAAGCTTATATCCTTGGGATATCAGATGTATTGTCTTCTACAGAGCAGCAAACCTAAAGAAGGGCAGCAGATAAAAGCTCAGGGAAGTCTTTATTTGGGGGAAAAGAGGGGAGTTAGCAGTGGAACAGCAGAGAAGAAGTAACCCTCAGGAAAGGTTTGGGTGGAAACAGGCTCAGAATTAAGGAGCAGTGACATTCCTTGAGCGCCTTAAGTATTCGTGTAGCCAGGCAGCACAGCCTTTGCCTCCCTGTTCTCTTCTACCTCAGTTGCTTTCACCTGAAGAGTAAAAACTTGTTAGATCTGGTCTGAGAGTCCAGGGACTGGCCTGCAGTACAGGAGATGACTGGGGCTTGGTGATGCCTGGAGTATAACCGCATTGTGCCTGGGGTGCCCTGAGATCCAGCTTTAGTTGCACAAGCAACTGGATGTCCTGGGAAACGGGCTGGACGACATGGCATAATGCTGCTTATCTCTTGTGATCTTATTGACTTCCAGCAAGTGGAGATACTACTAGCATATATATTAAAATAAGAGCTGAATGTTTCTATTGACAGGCATTCACAACATAAAAATAACTTGTTGCTTAATTGCCCCATGTCTATCAATGGAATCGGTGTAAAGCACAGGCTGATCTGAAGATGGCGATAAAACCTGCCCTTCATGGAGAGTTGTTGATCTGGCAAAGAGTCATCTGAGATGGAGACACCTCCACCTCTCTGCTGAAAATTGTCTGTCTGATTGCTTTGTTTCTGGGATGCGGGCCCTGTTTCAGTGTCAGGTTGAGCAGCTTCTGGTAGCTGTTAGACTAGTTTGGCTTTGCTCAATAGTGGGTTAAGGGATATTCCCAGAATGCTTCCCACCAGCAGAAGAGTGGGGCTCAGGTTGAAGACAAGAGCTTGGGTTGGAAGTGTGGTCCATAGCACAGTCAGACATCATTGGCTCTGTATAAGCACAGCAGTAATGGAATCTGGAAAAGGCTGGTGTATACAATTGAAAAAGGGAAGAAAAAAAACACAGTAGGAGGAGTCATGGATTTTCTCAGATTCAATCCTATTATGAAACCCAAGTATCTTTGACAGAAATAAACATCTACATAACATAAATGGATCAGTTCATTAATGCCAAGGATTGTCTGGATGAAGGGTAAGTTCTAGCTAGTTTACAACCTTGTAGTGTCACTTGTCAAACAAGTTGATTTATAAAGAGACTTGGAGGTTCTAAGGGAAACTTTGTGCTGTTGGATTTGGTCCCAGGCTGAAGGCAAGATAATGTGCCTGGGGAGTAAGTGCAAGAGTGTCTCTTTACTGCCCATCCTGAAAAGAACTTCTGTAATCAAGTTAAACACAATTTCTTGCTTTCACTTTCTAGCTGAGCAAGGGGGAAGATGTTATAAGATCTTCTGGTACTCAAATCCTGGGAAGACCTTGGGGGTAGGAAGGGTAAAGGAATTTTCTTGTGGTTAAAGTCTCTAGATGCATGGCATTCAGCTCTACTTGTCTGAGGCCAGAATAGAACCATAAATCTTTCAAATAAATACATGATGCACGTTTTGGCCTTTAGAAATCTGTGCAACTTCAAAGCACTCCATTTGCCTTTGCTTTAATATAGTGTCTGTGGAAAAAGTTGCAGAAGGTGCTAATAACTGGGTAAAACTGCAAAACCTCTGTGTTTGTTTGGGCTGTTTGTTCCTGATGCGTCTTTGTAGTGTGGAAAAAAACTATTGTCAAAAGCACAGTAGCTGTGCCTCAGGTTCAAGACTATCACGTAGATTCTGACTGTCCCTTGATGAAGGTGCATGTTTGGCTTATCACGCCTGGTGTATGGGCTCTCTTGCAGACTGAAGTCAGATGGCTGCCCACCTTCGGGGCTTTACTGCTTTCATGAATACCTGATACTGGTTTTGTTTGTACGTGGTGCTATGTCAATGAGTGATGACAGCCATGTTGTCTTAGGTGTGACATTTGGAAGCTGGATTTGTGGTTAGCCCGTGAAGAAACATTGGGGAGCAGTGACTGATGCATCCCTGGGCTTCACTGCCAGTCTGTGGCATCAGTCTGCTCTGAGTGGAAGGGGTGCGAGGTCTTACGCTTCACATGTCACCTTGAATTGTCCTTGGTGGGAAAGCATAGACATGTAAACACAGGCATGGTCTCCTCTGCCCTGCCGCCAGGCCCAATGCTGCATCTGTCAGAGATCTGGAGTTTTCTGGGCTTCTCAGAAGTTACTCTCGTTCACTAGCACAAAGAGCCTGATACAGTTCTGTTGGAGGAAGCCTTGTGTCACCTAAGAAATGTGACAGGCATGTTACTGTGTTTGTACGGAGAAAATCCAGGCAACAACAAAGTGACTGCCAAGGGCCCAGCTTTGTGGCAGAGGTGGGAAGAAGCTGGGAAGGCACGAAACAGTTGGGAGAGACCAAACCTGCACAGGTTTGGGAAGCGAGCGCACAGCATGTTGCTGCTGGGGCTTGGCCCCAGTCAGAGATTTCTTCCACGTCCTTCAAAGCACAAGGTCCGAGGGGAGAGGTGAGAGATGGCTTCTTTTCCCAAGGGCTGGTTTTGGGAGACAGACTTTCTCAGAGGCTTGTGACTCCCACTGCTTTGGCAGGGACCCAGAGTCAGCCCTCCAGGAGGAGATGGAGAGAAAGCAGAGCAAGATTTTGATATGCTGGGAAAAGCACGTTTCCACTGAAATGCCAAAATACAGGCACACCTTGGCCACTCCAACAGCAGTCTCAGCATCAGTGCTTAGGATGGGGCTGCTGACTCTCCCAGGATCTCTCTCATGCATGTGCACTCTCTATATATACACATACATATATAGCTTAAAATAAACATGCCACACTGCTGCTGAGTCAGAAACTGGGCCCCGGCTGGAAGCCCACAGCTTGGCATTACCTCTGTTCCCTTAGGGGATTTCCAGCATAATTTACCCCTGAGCTTGATCAAGACCTTGGGCTACAGCAGCCAATAAAAGGCTTATAATAATCTGGGAGACTAAAACAAAAAAAAAGTCATAATGCTGTGTATGAGAAAAGCAAAGAGCAAGAGTCATGTAGCAGAAGGAATAGCCACGGTTATGTGGTGGTGCAGCCTCACATGTGACACTGCGGTGAATCCCAGGTGTGATGCTGCCACTTCCAATGTGACAAGCATATAACAACAAAGTCATAACAACAGATGATGCCCTTTTCCTCTGACCTCTGATCTTTTGTAGAGAAAAGGAGCTTCCATGACACAACAAACAGCTTAAGTTACGCTGAGGAAACACTGTACCACACCAAGGCAGGGTGCATTGCCTGCCAGCCGTGCCATGACACCCTCGCTGGGGAGCCCAGTCCTGCCTGGCACATGGAGCCCAGCCGTGGGCTGGAGCCAGGACTCTGAGGATGCTTTTTGTGTTGACTTTTGGTCAGGAAAGCGGCACACTCAGCCCATAGTGCGATGAAAAATTGGCTGCAGTATTTCTGCATCAAAGCACGAGTGACACTGCTTGGCTGGGACATGGTGGTGGTAAGCTGCAAGCGTGAGTGCACACACAGGGGAAGAGCCCCTCGCTGCAGTTTGGTGACCAGCGCTGGACTTGGCAGGGCAGAGCAATGTCTGTTCTGCATTCAGGCTCGCCTCTCTCTCTCTGCCCCAAACACACACAACTGGGTAATTAAAGTCACTGAAATGTTCTAACGCAGGAAGGTAGTCTGTCTTTCGTCAGGAGGAAAAAAAACAACCCCGTTGGCTGCTGTGCATTGCTGCGGACAATAGCTGGAAGAAGCCTAGCTCTTTTCTCCCTTGGAAACAGATCTTCCTCACTAAAATAGACCTTGGCTGTTTCATTCTTCCGACAGGGTTAAAAGAGACAAATTCTTTTAAAAAAGGTTATATTCCACCACATGATGCTAGTTCTCCTTCACATCTTAGGGGTCGCTTATCCCAGTGCCCACTTGCCCTGTGCCAGCGGCATCTTTGGGCTGTTGCAGCCACAGGGCCAGTGGTAGGGGGACAGGCACCGTGCTCCTGGCTGTCCTCATGGGAGGAAAGCAGGATGTTTCACTGCTGAGCTGAGCTGGTGCTGGCTACAGTGTCCATGGCAGTGATGGTCCCTCTTCCCTTGTAAAACCAAGACATAACCCTTGTATGTGTGATGGGTGGCAGAGTCCCAGTGCAGGACTTCTTACCAGCTGGGGGTAGCAGGAGGGCTAATGACAACTCTCCACCATGTGGGAGTGATTAAAGAAAGAATTGTGCTGGATAGATCCCAGATGAGTTAACTTAATAAAGTTGTGGCCTAATTAAACCACATCCCTTGCATCTTATCTGTCTTCCTGCATGTCCAGAGCAGTGCCCGACGACTGCACTGCTATGGAGCATTCACCTCGTGCTGCAACCCAATAACCACTACCTGCGCCCCCAGTCCCTGCGCAGCGCTAATGAAATTGCCGGGGGATATAATTGGATTTCAAGTTCTCGCTACCTGGAGTCATTATGTGCTGGTCAAGCACTTGAGGGTCATCCTATCCTATAAATAGGGAGGCAGATGCATGCAACTATTTCAAACATGGCTATTTCTATTAAGTATATCCAATTAACCTTGAGCGGTATGGAGCTCGGAGAGCCAGGAACAAAACTCATAATGTAAAAGGCACATGGAGTCTTCAGTAATGAAGTAAAATGCATGTGAGTTTAAAGGGTCCCTCCTGCTCACCCAGCACTTTGGAGGATTATTACTGCCCAGCCTCTCAGCGACCAGGCTGGAGATGTCACCCATGGGTGACAAATCAGTGCCTGGTGTTAGTTAAAGGAAGGACAAGGCGTTAGGGGTGACTCAAAAGGGCGGTTTTGTAAGTGAAACCTGGCAATTGTGCGCCCACAGGTGCTGCTCAGCAAATGCAGAAGCTGCTGGTGGGGTTTGCTGTGAGTAGATGTGGATCTGTAAAAGTTGAAGTCAGAGGGTAGCTGGGGGTGCAGGCTGGGGAAGCAACCCAGGCATGTTTCCCCAGCCCCGATGGAGAGGTGTAAAGGGTCCAGGAGAGGACCTGGCAGGAAACTGGGGTGGCTGTGTCAGGAGCAGTGCTCTTGACACATCCACTGATGCCTGCACGTGGCAGCACTCAAAAGGGCTGCCCACACACTGCTCACTGACACCAGACAGCTTGAGGGACTGCCAGTATACAGATGTCAAAAAAAAAAAAAAAAACTAGTCTTTTGACCTACTAGTGTTATAGGGAAGTTAACTAATGGTGACCTGCGGAACGCCATCACTAACACGTGTCGGATCCTCTCACGGGAATTTATGGCTGCCCTGTAAGAAAACAAATAAAGGCTCCTCTTGAGTGGGAGTGCAGGAGGTGTCTGTGGCTGGGACCAGGCAGGGCTGTTACCTCTCACTCAGCGCCACACTCACGGCTGCGTTTCTGACTCCTAGCTTGCCGCACGACCAGAAAGCTGATCCCTAAAATTATGTGCCATTAAATGACTTGGAAGGAAAAAAAGTATACTAGTGAACCCTAATAGGAAGGTTTATATTCTGTATATCTGGTCTATGTCTTGCTGCAGAAATAAACAGCCCTTAACTGAGAAGTCTCTGTGGACAGGAGCATAATAGATGAAGGAGAGATGGTTGTATCATTTTGCTCAGTTGGTCATTACGTGGAATTATAACTGTGTTATCAATAAGCCTCAATGTCATTACCTCGCTATACTTGGCAAATACACACATGCACTCAAATAAACATTCTCCATTAGAAATATTGCAGCCCATTAGCTAGCTCTAGTTGGCCGTAACCCAGCCAACAGCTCCTGGCTGCTCACCTGGCTGGGGGAAGGCTCCATGCTGCTCCTGTAGCAGCACCAGGGACCCCGACACCCTTTCCCTGTGGGCTCTGTGCAGGCTTCACCAGGATATGGGCACCAGCAAACAGCCTTGCCATAGTATTTAGCTGAGTCTGAAAGTCATTATTCAAAGGAAAAGAAATTTTAGTGCTCGTGTAGCCGTAACCAGCATCCGCAGCCCCTGTGGTAAATGTTGTTGTGAGCTTCACGATATTTATTTTTAAAGAGAGAATTAATAATAATTGTTTCCTCCCTAATGAAGATATGTGTCATGGGAGATGAGCTATTGTGTATTTCATGTATATGGTTTCAAATTCTTCTGTATCCCTCTGCAATTTATTTTCACTCAATTAATTTTATTTTATGATAAAGTAAATGGCCCACAGTGCTGATGGGCATTAGCTGTGGAGCTATCACATTATAATACAATCAGGTTAACTCCTAGCACTATGAGTTAACACTCCCATCTGCCACACATGCCCAAAAAATTATTATCTTTCTGGAAAAGTATGTCTCAGTCTACTAGCAACCTGTAGCTGAGTTACCATCACAGGCTGAAGGAGTATGCACCCTGCAGGGCGGCTGCAGCATGGGACCTGTATTGCCTCCAAAAAACACCGGAGTAAGTCAGATGCGTGTGTTATTCTTCATGAGATGTTTTTTATTTGTGCTGTTCTCAGTGTGTTAAACTTCTTGGGGGTTTCGAGCAGCAACAGGAGAAGTTGCATTTTGAAATATCACAGGCTTTCAAAGACTTAGAAAATACTTTTCAAAGTATTTTCTAAAATCTCCTTGAGAAAATGTAACAAACATTTCTAGAAGGGTCATTTGTTGGATTTGAGGGAAGAAAGCATAAGATAATTCTTTTTGCCCTAATTATTGTGTAACGTATCTGTAGTTGGTAAAAAAACTGGTTTTGTTTAGGAGGACATGGGTGCCTGCCAGCATCCAGGGTATGTTTCACAGCCCCTCTTCCTAGTGTCCTTGTCATGGCAGTGCCATGGGGTGCTGCAGCCTGGCACGGTGCAGTGCGGTGTGCCGGCGGATGCTGCCCTGCATCCACTGGGAATCAGGGACATGTGCCCTTGCCATGCTGGAGCTGTCTGCTGGCTGTGCCCCACAGACTAAGGAGGCATCAAACCACAGCTGAGACACGTCCTGCCTTGCCCTTCATGCTGGTATTGCTTTAAGAAAGGCCATGGTGGTTTCCCTTCAGAGGGCTTGAGTTTGAAGAAAATAAGCTTTGGCTCAGTCCTTGGCCTAAAACCACAGTTAAGGCTCAGAGCAGAGCTTTATGGTCATGTTTGAAAATTCCCCCAAGCAGGGGTTTGCTGTGGAAATGCCACCACAGCCTTTGCCATAGCCCCTGCTCTGCAATTCACCCCTCTTCATGCAGGAGCTGCCAGATGGTGGGCTCAGGGACAGGCACCTAAAACAGGACCATTCCAAGGCAGTGGGTTCTTCAGGCACGTTGGTGGATGGAAGGATGTGTTTGGGGTTGGATGCAGGCAGTATTGAGCATGTCAAGTACTCCAGAGTGATTCGACTGGGTTGAACGTGACGAGGTCTTTCTAACTGGTAAGGTTTGGGGGCATTTGGTTTCTCACCCCATATGTACCTGAATATGTCAAGCCTTTCCTTGCAGTGAGTACATCTGGAAGCTTCTTTTCCTTAAAGTTGTCTATAGAGCCCCGGCACTGGGAGGTGAAGCTTGAGGGAATAATTTCTTAATCATAGTCATAAAAATTATTTGCTCAATGATAACGTATTCCCACCGTGCCACTGTTTTTTCCTCCTGGAGGAGAGCAGTTTGCTGTCTAGAGAATGCACAATCTGCTGATTTAAAAAAAAATAAAAAAAATTAAAAATCTTCTCAAATTTAAAATACTAAATACCCAGCAAAGGCTGGGTCTTTTGGGGTTTGCATACTCAGAAGGTGACTTGCCAAGCGACACCTCTTGATGTCTTAGGGAATGTGGCCTGAGGGTAGGCTTGTTCTGGCTGAGGCTGATTTTAGACCTAGGGAGAGATGTGCTTGAGCTGCCGTGCTAGGGCAGCATACCCACCTTCCCTCGGCATCGATGCTAGGGGACACTGTGGCCACCCTGGGGGGCATGGGCCAGCAGGGACCTGTGCAGGGGCTTCGGGCTGAGTGAGAAGGCAGTTCTACTGCTTAAGTGCAAACAACTAAAAACGCTTTCTCAACAAGCACCCAATAAAACTGTATTATTACATCCTGTGAACAGCTCCGAAATCCTTAACTTGGGGATATCGGCAGCTCCTCAGTGAAACTAAGCTAATAAACAAGTAGATAATTAACAAAGGCAAACACGAATCTTGGTACCAGTGACTTCATATTAAGAAGCCTTCTGGTTTTAATATTTGGCATGTATGCATGAAATAATTTATTGCTGTTTCAAAGCAATTTCAACTGTTAAACATTCATTGGTTTGCTGAAGGAAATAGTAAAAAAAATTCTTTCATGTGAACATTAGTTCTTAATTTTAACATTTCCTTATTTTCTATAATGGGATTTGATGTGGCAATAAGCTTTAGGAACAGATCTAAGTGGAAAAATATTGTTAGCAGGTGAAGGTTTTCTTACCGGATCCCTTAACTGTCTGCCGAACAGGACAGTTCCACCAGCAAGCACCCGCCAAAGCCTGGCAGGGAGCATCGCCTGCCTCCCCTGCCAAAGCTGATGAGCAGCCTTAGGGAGAGCTAAATAAAGCCTCGGGTGAGAGGCCCGTTCTGCATCCCTGTGCTGCTGCTGCCCAGATTTGGGGAAGTACCGATATACTGAAGGTGCATGTGGACGAAGTGCATCAACTTACAACCGTGCGAGCAGCCAGGGGACCTGTGTATAGAAAGGTGCCGTTCAGTCGTCACCACGAGTCTGCTGACCCTTGGTGGCCCAAGCTACACGTGGCCTGTGAGCCCCGGCTCACCACTGGGACTGGAAGAAAAGCTCTGCTGTGACCACGGCTGCTGCTAGTGGTAACTTGCAGTTTGTTGAAAATTAAATTGTATGTACAAATCGGGCATTTTTGCACACAAATTCCGTGCCCTGCTGTATCTGGTCTGTGTTTATGCACTGATTGAAGAAAGAGGACGTTTTGCTTGACAGCACTGTACAGCCAAGAGATAATAGACAGAAACGTCTCCAAAATACTTCCAATCTATTTTTATTTTCAAGCAGTCCTGGATAATGTCATGACATGACGCACCTTCAACTCTCTCTGCAAAAGAAAGGCTGTGCAGAGAGGACCCATTGCCTGCGTCGTGCTGTGTGACAGAGTGACCTTGCACTGCTCCGGCTTGGCACCGGGGCTGCAGCCACTGTGGCATCCCGGGTGGTGGGACGCTGCCTACCATGGTGTTAGGGGAGCTTTGGCTGAAGGAAAAATAATTTGATTCTGGAATAATTTCTGTGCAATTAATGCAGCGAGAGCCACAACTGGGACCAGGATATGCTGCCATCTCAGTTTACAAAAGCCTTGCCAAGTCCTGCTCCCTGCTGAGCACCAACCCCACAGCTGCCATCCCTTCGCAGCCCGGGCACCCCACAAGCAATGTGCATGGCACAAGCACGTTGTCCTCGTCACAGCTCTCTGCCGCCTGAGGTCTTATTGAATGGAGTCATGGAAAAGTGATGACACTGTTTTCTTTCCCAACCTTATTTTACTGGTAGTGCTGTGGGATATAGAGAGGTATGGGTAGGCAGGAAAGCCACAGCATATTTTTGAATAGGAAATCTAGCAATTTCTTTGCGGTAAGTTTAATCTCCTGCATTTTTCTCAGCTTGGTTTTCACTATTATTAGGCACAATTAAAAATTAGTAAAGCTGAGGTAAGAATTAAAGTTTGTAATTAAATTTTCTCTCCCTCCCGTGGTTAGACTGAGTTTGATGTCGATTTACAAGGAAGACTCCTTTTTGTGGCAATTAGCTTTCCAGGAAGTACGCAGTAATGGAAAGCATTTGCTAAATTAAAAAGACTATGGTAAACCATGGCTATTTACAGTTAAGGGGCACTTTCTGTTCAGTGCAGGGCCAATGGCAGGCTCTATCACTCTGCCAGCTCCAGCACGGCCCCTGTGGCCACCGGGCGATGCCCAGCTTGGCATCCAACTTGGCGCTTGGGCGAGTCCCTGTGGACGGCAGCAGCCGGGGTCATGGGGAAGAGCTGGTGAGCCCTGGGCCTTTATGCAGTGGCCTTTGTGCTGAAGTTGGAGGTCCTCCTGCTCCGCTCGCTGCTGCTCGTCCCCCGCACTGTGAAAGGTGGGAGGTGGGAGCTGCCCACCCGCCTGGTGGCTGCCCTACATAGAGTGAGTTCCCAGGCTCGCATCTCATTTCAGTGAAAAAGTCAAACTGAATGACTCATGCCAAATCTTTTTATTGTGTCGCTGCGACTGTCAGCGTAGCTGAACTCCAATATGACTATACTTATTGGAAGGGTTATTTTTAAGTACCAAACATATATTTATGTGTGCGGCAATACTTCATCATTTTTGGCTGATTTGATCTACCGGAGCAGAATAGTCCCTCTTTATAATGATCTCCAACATGTTAACTCATTCATCTGGGTAAGGCAACAAGTTCAAGTGAGGCCTCCAATACGTTAATTATTCATGCATGAATCTTTTATTTCATCTAGCCTCATCCGCACCAGACTGCCTTTTCTAGGAAAGCTCTCTGCTGAGAAGAAAGCAACAAATACTGTATGGTGATTTGAGGGGGGGGGAAATCAGCTGCATATTCCAAACTATAAATTGTCTCATCTCAGCCTTTTTTCTCTACTGCCATCTATTGTGCAGTAAAAAATGCATAGTTCACCAGCACAAAATCACGAGTTCTGGTTTAAATGAGAAAGGTCATTTGGTGGTGGCTCCTAGGTGCTTGCAGTTGCTTCTGCTCATGAGAGAACCTATTAAGTTAAAAAGGAGAAGTAAAAATGACCAGGAAGCAATAATTTGGAGGCCTTAGGAGCATGGAGGAATATAGACGGGATCTGGTGTTAGAAAGTACAAAAGGGGCTCTAGGGGCTTTTCTTGTAAAAAATTTCCTGTAAAGGGGAAGTGGCCACCGGCACTCTGGATGGCCAGTGCCTGGATGGTCCAGTGTTGGGACTGACCCTTCTCCTCCTCCTGCTGTAGTCTGTGCCCAGGGGGGTCGTGTGGGGCCACCTTGCCCTGGCATGGGGATGTTCACAGCCTTGGGTAGGGCAGGCATGAGGTCCTGCTCCCCACTTGGAGCTTGTCCCCCACCCTTGGGGAGCCAGGCAGGAGGTCTATGTTTCTGGTCCACCCTTCTGCTGCACACCTGTAGCCCCTCCGTAAGGCAGCTGCAGTCAGAACTGGTGCAAAAGCAGGCAACGGCCTGAATGGAAATGGAGATTTTCCCCTCTGCTCTGCTTGCTTCCTCTGAGAGGCCACCTCCTCTCTCCAGAGGAGCACTGTATTTCTGCTGAATGGGTCGTGCCACTTTTGCAGAGCTAAAAGATGCTGTTCACCACCTGTAGCAATGGCAACAAAAATGCCTTTAGAGAGGCAAATGTTATGGGCCAAGTTGGTTGGGTTTTTTTCCCTGCAAGATCGCTTTCAGGTCTATCACATGTGTTTTGTATCATGCTCGTACTGGTTTTATACTAACCCTACTCACTGGAATGGGGTTACTCCTGGTTTACACCAACACGATGGGAGAACTCATGCCCGAGGACATCCCCAGAGAGACTGGGATTTCAGAAATGTTAACTGGCTTGAAATGTAGGACCACATGAGTTTCCCTCATGGCATTCTTCCCACACCTGGTGGTCAAATGAACAGGACCCATTGTGGCAGAAAGCAGCAAGCAGCCCACACCTCCTCTCCTTGCACCACTCATGGGTGCTGTGCTTGTGGCCCCCAGTGTTGCAGGTTACTGGTGACCACTGAATTTTAGCAATACCTACTCCATGTAGGCAAAGATAAACCTACCAGTAATATGGGGGGGGGGAGGGTAGTACTAGTGGAAAATCAGGGTGAGCCCCTCAGGGGTGCATGAGGGACACATGGTAGATGCTCCAGCAGCTCACTGCAGGGACAAGGTCCCTTCCTTGTCTGTTTGCTTCCCGTTTTGTCAGCCATTTCCTGGGCAGTAAAATCAAACTACCCAACAATAAAGATAAAGCCAGTCAAGTCCTCCTCCACTTACGCTGCCTCTCAAGATATCCCTGTGAAGATGCACTGTCCCCCATCATTGGTGGCACACAAAAGGGAAGGATGTGGTCACATCCCCGCTACCAATTTAAATGGACTTGTCTGGCATTTAAAGCAGTAAGTGCACAAACTAGAGGGAATTCAGCGACAAAATCAAGTGTAGGATGACAACAGCAATGATGCATGCTTAAAAAAAGGAAAATATCCTAAAAGGTTATGATCAGAATGTTTTCAGGGGAAAGAAAGGTTAAAATTACGAAAAATAGGATCAAAGTAACAGAAAGCATATGAAAATTAATGACCATCCTTAATAGATCTTGCATGAAAGACAGCTGAAAGCCAGTTACTAGCAGAGTATATGTGACAGAGTATCGAATTGGTTTTGATCATGTGAATAGTGTAATGCTCTGTGGCCCTAGGGCAGAAAGGAATACAGCAACTGCGGCAAGTATCGCTCCTTTTGCTGAATGCCACGACAGTACCTGTTTTACAACTTTACAAATACTAAGAAGTCATCCATCTATATCTAAACCAAAATGACATTACATATTTTCTCTGATTTATTTGTAAACTACTAAGTAGTAACATTAAGCTTTTAGGAAAAGATTAACAACACTGTGCAGTGGTAACCTGTCATCTTAATTTAAGGGAAAGCCGCTGAAAATGCTCACTCTTTGTGAGGGAACATGCAAAATCCTTTGCCTAATGGATGTGGCAATGGTATTAGAGTCCCTCTCGCATCAGGACAACATTAAAAGCGGGTTATTTGTTCTTTACTTGTTTGGTTTTAAATTTTGCTCCGGTTTTGTTTGGGTATAATTTTATGGTCGAGGAGGAAGGGCGCGGGTCCTGCCTTCCTGCGTTTGCCTTCCCCTTTCTCTCCCCCGCCCCGGCCAGCCCGGCTGAAACGCGGCGTCCCGTCGGGGCTCCGCTGCAGAGCGGCGGCGCCGGCACCCCCGCACGACCGCGGACGAGCCGACGCCGCGGACATCAGGCACCGCCGGCATCCCGCGTCCCCTCCGGTACCGCCTGCCCGTTGCGGGCAGCTGCCGCCGGCTGCCCGCTCCGCCACCGTCCCGTCCCGTCCCGTCCCGGGGCCGGCTGCGTCCCCGTGTCCCAGCACCGGCCTCCCCGCAGCCTTACCCCAGCGGCGGGGGAGCCGCTCAGTCTGTCCCTCCTGTTCCTAGACTTAGATCGATGGGTTTACGTTTCAATAATTTTGCGTTATTAAAGGCTATTCTAGCGATGCTGGGAACCCACACCCTTCAAAGAAGTTAAAGCACGGATGTGGACAACTGCGTGTACTTATCAGCGTTACAACACACATCCGTTTTTCTTTCTTAGGGAAAAATGCTGGGGAGGAAAAATCCTGGGCAGGATAATATCAACAAATTCTTTGGTCTTCATTTGCTTCTCTCGGGCATTTTAAACAGTAGCCGCTTCTGACTAGCGGCTTACAAAAGTGGTGGTTCTGGCTCTCTGGGACACAGCAGCCCTCGGCAGGACTCCGCCACCAAATGGGGTTTTCACGGGAATGTGCTGATTTGCCAGAGCTGGTGGGTTTTGGTGGCAATGTGGAGATTGTGCTGCACCATGGCTGGCATACCTGCTTGGCATCTGCCTGGTACCTGTTAGACCTTGGGGACATGCTGCTTGCAGCCTTGTCCCTGCCCTGCAGATAGTCCCACCCAGCCAGCTGGGATCTCCAAAACAGCAGTGCCAGGGGCAGCTCAGAACCAAGGGGCAAAGGCCACCAGGCTCAGCTTTGCCTTGCAGCTGCCAGCTGACATGTGATACTGGTTTTAAAAATGGTATATTTGAACTGTAGCCCAGAATTAATTTATATTAATGTAGGAGATCTAAATGCTGCTGTTGTGACCCAGAAACACTGCTGCTTGCTATGTGTTGGTGTAAGAGAAAAGGAAGATGCCAAACAAAGGCAAAACCAACCTGCAAAATTTGTAAAAGCTTTTAGTCCATTTGAATACAGAGGCAGGCTAAAGAGAGGTTTCCATATCAAAGCTGGACAAAAATTCCTGATTGCTTCCCAAACAAGCAATCATCAGTATGTGCCGATGAAACCACAAGCATTCAGAGAACACATTTGGCACAAAACTCCAAGCCCACTTGTACCTGCAATTATTGCCCTAAAATCTCTTAAAAGAGAAAGTAAGGGGAGAGAGCACACAAAAATAAATATGTATTGAATCAATGTTGCACCCTGGTCCAAAGCTTACTTGGGTCAAAGCAAAACTCCAATAGACTGGGATATGGATTGGATCAGCCCTTAATGAGGTGTTGCAAAAGAAGTGCCAGTAAAATATACAGGCCAGCATATATTTTATGGGGAAGATAGTCTGAAGTCAACATTACAATTTACTAATTCAGTAGAACAGCTGGAAAAATAAATTTGTTTAGCTAGAATAGCACATCTATTTATTGAGCCTCCTTCCGAAGCTATGCACATATCAACAGTAGGATTGGTCTCTAAAACACGGGGGAGGAGAGTAGGGGGATGATGGTGAATTCAAATTGATGCGCTACTTATTCCACACTAGTAATTCAATTAATGATTTTATAGACCCTGCGCTGTCTCACATTCTCGGTCGTTCTCAAGCAAATGAGATGGGGAATCAAGCAATTAGCTGGGGTTGGCAACACAGTGGGTTCAGCCTGAGCAAAGCGCTGCACAAAAGCCACCCCTCGCCGCCTGCTGGAGTGCAGGGCCATGGGACAGCCATGGCTTTTGGGGAGGAGGCTGAGCGGCTGCTTTCACGCTCCTGCTGCCCCAAACTTTGGTCCATTATTCTTATCAACGGCAGTGGACTGGCCAGCGCCAATGCAAAATGATTTCATCTCATTGCTTGTTCCCATAACTTTTTTTGGTGGGGAAAAAACCCTAACTGAGGCTTTCCATACTCGGTCTTTCCCGAGGGCTGATGACATAAGGAAATAGTTGTGTGTGATTTCTTAGTTATGACCAAACTTTTGGTCAAAGCTACAGTGAGGCCAGTGCTTGAAACTTGAGATGAATGTAAACTTGATCCAGGAAATTGTTTAGGTACCTGCCTAATTTTAAGCACTGAAATAGTCCTACTGCATTCACCTGAATTACCAAAGTGCTTGAAGATAAACATTTGCTGACTGAGACTCCCTTGATCCGTGCCTCTCCCAGAGCTGGATGAAGACAGGGCTCAGCAGACAAAGTGAGGGTCTCCTGTAAATAATGCTTTGCGTATTTCATTTCGTTCAGGTATTTCATAGCAATATTTGCTGATCTGCATCAGGCCTTTGCCACTGAGAAATATTTTCATATGCACGTGTGTATAGGCACTGCAGGCACCAGTAGCAAGTCCGTTAAGAGGGTGTCCTCTACCCTGCCAGGGCAGGTGTGCGAGTGGCTGGGCAGGTGTGTCCCTCACAAGCCCGCGCCCCGGCTGCATTTCGGGGTCACAGCATTCCCAGCAAGGCAGCAGGCACGTGGTGTCAAGGCCTTCGTCTCTCGATCTTTTTTCCCAGCGTTCATCCCATTAGTCATTGCTTTGTTTGCCAATGAACGTCTCTCTGAAGACTCCAAACTGCAGTTTTGCTGAGATGTCTGACAAATGCCATCCTCGATCTCTAGGATGCTCCGTGCTGGGGTGACTGAGCACAGGAAGGAATTGCTGAGTGGAGGGGCTGCTGGTGGTACCCATGCTGGGTGGGGGGCACAGGGAGAGCTGCACCCCACGCCTCGGTGCACACAGGGTATGGCCTGGGCACTGGTGACTTCTACTATGGCGCGCTCAGTTGTTTTCTTCCTATGCAGCAAAACTACCTTTTTTCAAGAGGCCAATGGAGGTCTCTATGTTTTATTCACATAATCCAGACCTTCAGTGTCAGAGCCTGAAACGAATTACTGTTTATATTAGAAACTTAGTTTAATAAATTAAGTCTGGTCTATGAACTGTCAAAGTTCCTATAGTCTGCAATTCATATAGAACAGATGCCTTTTCCATGACTCGTAACTAGAAGTGGCCAACTTGATTGCTTCCTTTTTGCCATTACTACATTCTGTAGGTTTAGTTATCTACTGCCTACAGAGAATTCAAAACAATTTAAAAGGGCATCTGGTATAAAGCACTCTCCGGGAAAAAGAAAAATCTTTCCATATACAATAACTTTCTGTTTAGGTCAGAGAATTATTCAATAATTGGCACTTGCTTAACAAGAACATTCAGAATCAGTTTGCTTTGTGTTTTCCAATTGTAGGTAGAGTTACAGCATTTTTTTTCTTTCCAAACAAGCAGGTTTGCGAGTCCTAATTTCCAACATATTTGTGGCACCACCATGATTAAGACCTAACAACTAATTTTTGTACAAGTAACAAACACATATTTCAAAAGTGCCATAAATAATTCAGTGATTTTTTTTTTCCCCAGATTGTTTATAAATTATAAATTTTCATTTACTCTGTCCTAGTTTTATATAATACTGATAAAAACGAAGAGCTAAAAGCAATGGTTTAATTGAAGAATAGGAAACAAGGGTAGGATGGTCAGAATAGACCTCTCTGACTTGCGTTCCAGTTTCCTGGTCACCATCATTTAAAAGTCTGGACCTACTGATACGGGCTATTATAAACCCACACTTCCAATATTCTTGTTTTGTGAAGCACTTTTAATGCACAAACAGTTGTCACATGAAAAGTTAATAATGAAGCACATCTATGAGGATGAAAAGAGAGCAGGGCTGATGCTCATTGCGTCAGGAATTGCACGTCCAGGCATTTCCAGGTAATATTTTTTTCCCTGTTGCACATTAAAGCCTCTTGTTGCAGGACCTTGAGCCGGCATGGGCAGGGGGAGGCTGTGGGACCGGGACAAGTCCCTGAAAGGACCATAGGGAACAGCTGCCTGATGAAATTTTCATTGTGCTCCCCGTTAACGTGTTAGACTTTTGGTACAGGTTATAACCTTGTCGTGGTGGAAAACGAGAAACATTTTTCCATGTTCCCGTGTCTGTTGTAGCCTGTGAGATGAAACAGCCACAGGACAGCCCGAGTTGCAGCCACTGCAGATGTGGTGTCCCTTTGGCAGAGAAGGTTTCAGTGACGGCTGGGGCCAGGGGGCTGCTGGCAGCAGGGGCTCGGCACAATCTCTGTGCCCCTCACCCCGACACAGCCGGGTCCTCTCCGCTGCTGTCTGTAACACGTGTCTCAAGGCAGGTTCAGCTACCATGGAAATTTGCCTCCCAGGGCAGGGCCTTGGAGGTGGGTGGTCCATGAGCTCCTCGTCTATACCTGGAGGATATTTGTTATAAGTGGCTGTGGTTCATGCTTTGTTTGGTGATGATTTTCACAGCTCAGGCTAGCTGTTTCGTTCTGATCTAAAGCACTACCAGTGCTTCTGTCAGTTTTGTGCGGTGACCACCTGTCAATTGGACATCTGCATGGGGTGCTGGTCTGGGGAGAAGCTTGTTGTTTTCATGGTGTCCTCCGCTTTGAGCAGAAAATGAGAGTAAGGCTGGAGGAAGAGAGAAATCTCCAAGCTGGAGTGACCATCAGTCTGTCTGGGCTTGCAGCCTGCCACCACCCGTGGCAAGAGCAATCTGATTTAGAGGAAACTGAGGGAAATTTTGTAATGCCAAGTTTGAAATAAAAGCTAGTGAACCTCTGCAAACAAGTAGCTATCTTATATCTGGAGGCGTGAGAGGTCCCCACCTGCAGAAATGCTCTCTGCTTGTCACATTTGTGAATGAACACTGTCAGTGTTCATTAGTGTCAGTCCTGACTTGCAATTTATTTACAAATCCTCTTTGGTTTTGGTTTTGTTTTGGTTTTGTTGGGTTTTTGTTGTGAAGGTTAATACTAGTGAATATAAGTCTTATGACGGTGGTGCCAATTGCTGGGAAGGCTGACATCCCCCTTCACATTACCTGTGTCAGCCAGTGAGCAAAACCAGCCTGCAAGACCCAAAGTTTACCTGCAATCTAGTGATGCTGCTCCACCACAGTTGAGCTGTGTCAGCTTACAACAGCTGAGAATCAGTCCCAAAAGCCTTAAAAACCCTTCCGCTTATCCAGTATAGGCACAGAAAAGGGAATATATTGGTGGCAGATCAGAGAGGGCAACCAGCATCTGCGGGGAGCTGGGCTGCATGTCAGATGATGACCAGCCTCATGGACCGCCCACCCTGCTCAGGGCTGGGGGGATGAGGGATTTACTGAACACACCACCTGCTCTTGTGGCCCCAGCCTCCTCCTTCGGCTGGCAGAGCCAGGCAGCGGTCACAGGTCTCAAAAACTCTTCATCATTCTTGATTTCTTAACTGATTGTGACAACGTGGATGATAATGTTACTCATTAGCCATAGAAGTTGCTTCCTCTGTGGAAAATGGAAATGCATGAGGACAGTTAAATATACGTGCATGTGTTTATAGTAAGTATACATATACATTATGTATACATGTGTAAGTAATGTGTAGAAGCATAATTTTGCTTGTGTGGGAGAGAAACATGTCTGTTACCGTGTTCGTGTAGACCCAAACTCTTATGCAAATACATTTTGTTGGATACTTAAACACAAAAGGAACAACAAGTAGAAATCAGGAATACAAAATGAGAACGTAAATGGCAAACTCATACCAGAGCTGAGAGCAAGCTCTGTCTGCGTGAACCAGCAGTGTGGATGTGTAGTTTGCTTTCGTACGGGAGGATGAACAGCTCTGGAGCTGGGGACCACCAAGAGAGTGTTAGTGCCTTGGTTTTAGTGTAGCTTCCCTTTTTATAAAATAGGTGCCTGCAGAACTAATCCCATTGCAGCTGCTGGCAAAATTCCTGTTGGCTTGGGTGTTTCACAATGTATAGTCATCTCAGGCTTCCAGTAACATGGGACTTGGTACCAAGCAGGGCTCGTAAGCATGTAATTGTAGGGGTCAATGGGACTCTGCCATGCATGTGTTTAGGGTGTAGATTCAAGCACCTGGCTGAAAGGGGCCCAGACTTGCTAACATTGAGTAAGGTGCCTCTGCTTCAGTGGAAGACTTCTCAGTTTACATCACTGACTTTTTATTACCTGGCTTGTCCTACTCCCAGTCAGACCAAACACGCAAGGATCA
Organism: Gallinago jamesoni; assembly: GCA_025769975.1. Lineage (NCBI taxonomy): Eukaryota > Metazoa > Chordata > Aves > Charadriiformes > Scolopacidae > Gallinago > Gallinago jamesoni. The sequence continues at coordinate 28,196,609 of JAOQGH010000077.1, read as the reverse complement.
ACTCAAAATGTGACTTCCAAAAGTAGTGACTTTCTTCTTTCACGCTTCCTCTTTGATTTCTAAGTCAAATCCACTCAAAAATCCAGCTGTTTTTTTTCTTGGTGTTTTTAAATTCATTTATTAATCTCAAATTGCTGGGAGGTTTTTTTTTTACTTGATGCTTGTCCTTTTCCTTCTGTACAAATGACCCGACTCCAATCTGCTGGGTACGCCTTTCTCCTTCAATTATTCTGTTCTGAAACTTTCTTCATGTCTGTAATCCTTTTTTTATTGGCTTGTCTTTTTTTGTCTTCTACCCTTTATTTTACTGTCTGTCCTTTCCACAGTGCTCTAATTATCTTAACTTTCCACAGCCATTTTGCAAGCCACTAGCCAAGGCAATTTCAATATATTTGAGCTTGCCAAAGTATTCTTGGATGGTCCCTGCAATGGAATTATACTGTACTGAACCTAAATCTGACCCGCTGCTGCTCTGATTATAGCCCTGCCTGGTCTGCATTGAAAAAGCCCAGCACATTTAAAGAGACAGGTTTCCTATTATCTTAGGAGGCAGCTGTCATTCTCCCGTATTCCTTCTTTTTCTAATTAGTTTAGTGAATGGTGTCTGTCAAATCCACTCTTGACGGTGATCTTTGCACTCCATTTCTTAAACTGAAATGCCATTGTCCCATAAAACCTCAAGGTCCATTGCCATCAAGGGCTCGCTGTGAGCAACTCCGTTGTACAGTGCTGTGAAATAAAACATTTTTTCAGCCAAATCCACATGTGTCTGGTTCATAGACCACTGGAATTAGAGAGCCTCTTTCCACTGGCTTCAGGGCTTTGGATTCTGCCTTATTTCTATTCACCCTAAAAAGTGCATGCTTTCGGCTAACGCCCCATGGTATCATCCTTTGCGCCACAGCTTTACCGCTCCTATCTTCCACTCCCAATACAAAAAAGCTTCTGCTGACCCTAGATGACCTCCCATTGCATTGCCAGACTTACATGTTTTTTAGCTGTTTCCCCACAGCTGGAATCACACGTGCCCGGGGGGATGAATGGTGGAAAGTCAGAGAAGTGGTTTTATTTGACAAACAGGAAACGGGAAGCTTTCATGATGATGCTACAGGGTCAAACACAGCAGTTCCCATAGTTTATGTCTATATCCGTATGGATACCCTGTGGCCTGGGGCTGTGGTGCTGCACACCCCTCATAGCAAGTGCTTGACAAACTGCCTTGTGCAAACTGACCAAGGGCCAGTCTTACAGATACTTACTGTACCAGGCAAGCAGCAGGTCCAAGTCATTTATTTCATGAAGAAAGAAAACATAATCCCAAAACAGACTGAGCAATGGAAAAAAGGCTGCTCCCATCTTCATTTTATTTTTGTTTTCTATCACTGTTACTTCACCTTACCTTCCTCACAAGCTCTCTATGTGCATCAGCAAGCTCAACATCATGTTTTGCAGTTGTATATTTGTCCCTTGAGGTTTTTGCCCTTTGCAGAGTTTGGTATGAGGGCCAAATTTCATGTAAGGAAAGATAAATCCAGTGATACCTGCTGGGGAGCTCTGGTGGCATTTGAGTGCCTCTAAATATTTGAGGCATATCTGAAAGTGTTTGGCAATGAGCGGTGGGATTTCTGAGGCCGTTGCAATGGTTTTGTCGAGTGCTGCCTTGTCAAATGCCTGTCAAGGTCATGAATTTAGGTCAGGAATTTAGGGGCAACTCAGCAGCTTTGAGAGCCCACAGCCCCAGTGCGCTTTGAAATAATCTGTATCATGTTCAGAGATGGAGAGCTCTTGGCTTCAGAGTCTTGGGAGTGTTTGGTGTTGGCACCTCCATGTGCAAGGGCAGGGGAGGCAGGAGTGGCTGTGGTTGTCTCTCTAGATGAAGGTCTCTAACAATTCATCTCTGTTCATTGACACAGTGTCACCCGGCTCTTGTGCCTGTGTGGAGGGAGTGCAGCGGCTGCTGTGGCCACACTCCCGGGTCTCCTCCCTGCCCAAAGTAGGGTTTGGGGTCTCTGGGTACCTGCCCAGTCCTGTCTGTGGGCTGGAGAGTGGCAGGATAGTGTACACGGGCCTGGGAGCTCAGAAATCTCCCTGGTGGTATGAAAAAACAATAATAGGATGATATTTAAACAACAACAACTAAATAGTCTTAAAAAGCGGGATAATTTTAGCACTACCTTTGTGTGTACCTGTTTGCCTTTAGGGTTGCTGCTTCCTTCAAGCTTAAGAAGCTTGTCAATCCCTTTTTAACATCCCCTTCCTCCTTTCTCTTGGATCAAGCCTTTCTTTATTTTTTTCTGAAGCTGCCTCAGTGACACCTCTTCTTTGCTCTCCTTTTTAGAGGCTCAAAGGATTAACTCTGAGCCTTCCAGCTATCTTCTACAGGCTTAAATCATGCAGATCCACAAGCATTATTTGGTCAGAGATAGCCAGTCTACCCTGAGGAGCTCTTACACAGTCTTGAAGCTGTCTTTCTCACTTATTTTCTCAGTCCCTCTCCTCCCTCTCTGCTGCAAGGACAGCGGGTGTCCACTCTACACTACACACGGCTGGTGTCTGCTTTCCATCTATTTCTGCTTGTCCCCAGCTCCTTTCTGATGTGTCTGAGAGCCAAAGCTATAGGGAACCCTCCAGCCCCTCAAGCTGGGAGGGATGGACCCCTTGGTGCCTCCTGATTATTTCCCACCCACCGTGAAGCTTTTCCAGGCATTGTCTTGGCAATCAATGGCACCTTGGTGTTTTGCAAAAGGATTCTACATCCCCGTCCCTTGCTGGTGTTGTTGAGTCCCTACATATTTGCTTCAAGGTCTCCAGCATCAGCAGAGCGGTGGCGTCAGCAGATCTCAGGTGGCTCAGGTCCTTGGGTCCTTTTCTTTATCCTTGGAAGCCTTGAAAGTTTTCCTCAGGCAGGAGGTGAAGAGTCTGTTAATTTCGCACTTCAAAATAATCTTTGCCCTCTATTTCTCGTTCTTAAATACAATTATTTTATCCAGGGAGATGTTTTAGGGACTCAGGAACAATGTGAGGTTTCTCTGGCTTTCTCATCCAGTGCTCCCACAATGCTTTTATTTCCATTGCCTCGAAGCACTTCTTGTCATTCACAAAAGCTGACCACAATGCCCCGCGGGCTGCTATCCCTCCAGCTCCACTCTTGGAGGCAACCAGCCAGACAAGCCAGCGATAAGTATCTAAATCTTGGCAATGCTAAGATAAATTGTTTTCCCCTGCACTGCAGAGGGTAGGGGTGCAGAGCACCTTAGCGTGTTTCTGGTGACCTGCACTGCTGAACATCAGGAAATCAGGGGGAAGGAGGCAGTTCCTGCTCCTGGTAACTGGGCACCGGTGCCCTGGCAGAGGGACCAGGTACCTGGGCATGAGCCCAACGAAGTGTGAGTCCCCCTGCCAGCTGCCATCCCCACTTCTCACCCCAAACCTTTTATTCCACGAGGCAGAGAAAAACAGGTGGGAAACCAATGGGATTTACCTGCTGCTCTTGCAACTGGTTCCTCCTGCAGCACAGTGCCATCAGCCCAGCCCAGCCCTGCCCATGCCCGCAGCTCTGCGCTGGTGGCCTGGTGCCACCTAGATGATGTAAAGTTCCTCTGGCGCTTCTGTCCTTGGATGCAACAAGGCCCAGGTTTTACTCAGCCTGGTGATACCAAGAAATTGAAGCATATGAGGATTTGTAGCGTATCAGTCTATGGTCACTGGTCCAGATAGATTTTCTCCTACAGATTTGGTTGAATTTCAGACAATTAGAATTCCATCTCATACTGCAGGTCTTGTGCACAATGACTGGAAAAAAACTGAGCTTTTCTGGGAAATAATGAAGCTGGGGAAATGCTGGGGCAACTGTGTTGTGCTGCTGTGGTACCACCTGAAGAATACCTAAGCACAGCTTCTGGTGGATGCTATCCTCATTTTGTCTTCTTACTAGAAAAAAAGGCCTGTGCACATCTGATATCAAATATGGCCCTCCTCTGCCATGTGTCTCAGCAGCTCATGGCATGCCAGGGAGCTCCACGCAGACCCCGAACCGCTCAGAACCCCCCTGAATTTTTGGGATGACTGAGGGTTTACCTGCTTCACCCCTGCCCTCATCCCCAAATCCAGGCAAGAAGCTTCGAGCCCACTGCCCAGTACTGGTGGGGCATGGCAGGCTCCTTTGGAGAGCAGGTTTGCAGCAGGCTTGGGGAACAACAGGATGTTTTAATCTTTTCCTGCAAAGTTTTGCACAAGAAATGGTGTTATGTTTGGCTGCATAGAGGCGTCCTGTCTTAAAAAGCTGGTTTTCTTCTTGCCCGAGGAGGATGGAATGATATCAACCAGATTTGTTGAATGCTAGTGATTTTACATGTCATTGTTGAGATTGTAAACACTTTGAGACATCAGCCCTCTTCTCTCCCAACGCCTTTACCCAGGTCCCACACGAGGAGCTCCTTGTCCCTGCTTCAGCCACAGATGCTGCCAGGGCACTGCTAAGAATTCACTGCAGCATTTCTTGTCACCCCCCCCGCAAAGAGCTTGTGGCTGCAGAGGCTCCTCTGGCTACCCCCTTCCTAATTTCTGCTCTCCCAGCGTGGTCTGGGGCAGGTGTCTGCTCTGCGGGCTCTGCTGTCCCCTCCTCGGTGAGCGGCAGTGGCCGATCCCTGTCCCCGGGCTGTGGCAGCCCCACGAGAGCACACGTCCCCACACAGACACCCATTTGTAGGAGCGAAAGCGTCTTCCTGAGCACTTGGGCAGATAAAAATCATGTGTGTTTTGGATTAGTTTTCCCCAGCTGTTTTTCAGCTTGTTTCCCCTCAAGCTGAATGGGACTTTGTTTACGCACTGCCCAGGTTTCCCATTTCTGTGGGCCCAGGCACTGTCCCCCTGCAGTGCCCCCAGTGCTGGCTGTCCCCTGGGGCACCAGGACAGGTCCCTGGGGGGCTTTATAAAGCACCTCAGACACAAGCCCCCCAAACTGCCCATCACTGCGGAAGCCCTGGGTCCTGTCACCCTGCAGGGCCGTGCAAAGGTGGCCACGTCCAGGTGGGGTTTTTAATTCAACCTTGCCTGCTCCTTGCAGTCCTCTGCTGCTCCACACCTAAAATGCTTGGTCCACAGTCCAACCAAGGCTGGACCAGCAGCTGGGTTACCCCAGCACCCATCAAGTTGCACATGGCAGAGCATGCTTTTGGGGTGGGCTGTGCCTCCTGCTCCCCCTTAACTGCTGGGGGGCAGCAGCCGCCCAGCCCCCTGCCCAGCCATAGCCTTGGGGGGGTCTGGCCATTCCCAGCTATAGGAGCAGCCCATGTGCCATACAGGGAATCGCACAGGCCTAGTTATCAGCTTGGAAATTTGTGATCCTGACATCAAAGGGAAAAAGATGACCATGGTGAGAGCATGGTTTTTCACAAATGTGCTGGCGGCAGAATGGACCCAACCTGCAAACTCTCCCTCCAGCAGGAGCCTCGTAGCAAATCAGGTCAGGTCCCTGTCTTCAGGCATCAAAACTTTCTCATAAGCCAATAACCCGGTTTGTATGCTGACTTTAAAATGGTTATTGGCCTCTGGCTTTGTGAGAGTTGCTTTTGCAAAATTTAAGTGTCAGAGCAATGGAAGTACGGTATCTTTGATTTTACCAATTAAATGAAGGTTGCAGTAAGTTCATAACGTAGTCAACTGTGCTACTGGTGGCTGGGTGGCAACTGCATAAACTGGCGACAGGCAGTCCTTGCTGAAGAGCCTGCCTGGATCCACGCTGGCTTTGTTTGGGGGAGGTTAAGTGCACTCCAGCGCTGACAATCGCGGTGTGAGAGGCTCTCAGCCAGCAGCAGTGGCGGCGGTGCCTGCGCTGGAAGGAGGGAGAGGAGCTGCCTCTCTCAGGAGAGACAGCCAGCCTTCCATAAAACATCGCCAGGGAGAGATGATCATCTCTGCTTGGGAAGCAATTGCTCATACTTGTGTCTCTCGTCCTGCTTAGCCAGAGACTCTTTCCTTCAGCCCTGGGGGCCAGGCTGCCCCAAAATCGTGCTCCAGCTGCAGGGAGGTTGGAAGCAAAGCCTCCCATGGGTGCAGGAATCCCTCTGGATTCCTGCTGCGTGCTCAGGCAGCACCGCTGCATCATTTATACCTTAACTGCACTAATTACAGAGCAAATATGTGCTTTTCTCTCTATGCATTTCAAACAGCTAGGGAGACAGCACCGAGGGCTGTCTGCCTTTGACTCCTGCTGTGGTGTCTGAGCCCTTGGTCTCCATTCCAGCAAGGAAAGGCTGTCCTATGGAGCACACTGCTGCCAGGAGAGCTGAGGCTCATCATTTAACAGAGCTTATTAACAGAAAACCCGGATGTTTAGTCTTCTCTTCCCCAGGGTTTAAAAAAAAATGTTTTCCAAATATTGTTGCATGCCATAAGGTCTTTCCCCCACTGCCAGTCACTTCCCCAGTGCTTGGATGGCAGTCACAAATTCACTGGCAGGCTGTGCAGCAAACCGCCGCTTCTGTCTCCTGCCACCCATCAGCCGGCCCCTATTAGAAGAAAAATGGCAAGTGCTTTATTTGCCACCCGTATGGCAGCCCTTATGGGGCAGGCATCAGGGGGGAACGTGCCGCCTGCCGACCCCCTGGCAGCCGGCATGCTCCCCCCCCGAAACCCCCTTCCCAGCAGGAGCCTGCCTCTGCCAAGACCCTGCTCCCCCCATCCCTCCCTGCCGCCCTTCCTTATCTTTGGCATAAAAACGGGGGCCATGGGGTAAATCCCATCAAAATCTCCACGTGACAGGTTTCCCCATCCGTGGAGCGTCGCTGTTAACCTGCCACCAGCACAGTCCCTCCATAACCTCCTTCTCCCAGCTTGTTTTCTTTGGAAAAGTCGTCGTTCCTGCGGTTGCTGACAAAGTTTCTTTGTAAGCGTCCCACGGGCTGTTAGTGCCTCCTTCCCCAGCCCAGCCAGCAAGGAGGGCTATCACTAATGTGTGTCATTTATCAAAGCAAAATTACATGTGTCCCCCCCAAAAAAAAAAGGACAGCATGCAGACAAATTACAGCATGCAGCAAATTGCTTACTTGCAGAGGAAAAAAAAAATACAGCATGCTGTTTTCCTCCCCTCCCAGAGGTAGGTGTTTAATTCAACATATTAAGACTGAGAAATCTAATTATGGCTGTGGGATAGGGGAAGCCCAATTGCAGCGAGGCACAGCTCTTGCCCCAGCCGGCGGGTTCGGTGTGGCCGAGTCGTGCCACGTCCCAGCAGGGCCAGCCCGTGGCGTGGGGGCTCCTGCAGCCGTGGCCAGGCGAGCCCCGCTCTGCTGAACCAGGATCGTGGCATGGGGAGCAGCCCTGGGACCGCTCTGCCCTGGGCTCACAGGGGAGAGGAGACGCCTGTGCAGGGGAAACATGCTTGAGGCAATTTTATTATTTTTTCTTTTAAGGATTAGAGGTTTAGATTGTATTTTTTAAGCACCTTTCTGCATTGAGGGACTTTAAATTTCACTGGGGCTGGGCTGGCCACATTGGCAAGCAACTGGTGTTAGGGAAAGGGGGGCTGGAAGGGGAACCCCCTCCAGCCAGGTGTTAGCCACATGCCCAGGGAGCCAGTGGTCCTCCCAAAGCCACCCTTGGTTCCCACCTGGCTCCCCCACCAAGAGCACCCTGGGGAAGGTCTGCTCCCCTGATTTTATCTTTCAGATTGCAAAAGCCACTCTTACATAGTTAACTGATTTTCATTAATCACAGTCTTCTCATCTACTTGTTTATGTTCTTCACTACTTCACAAATCTAATCTGACATCTGATTTACAGATTTCAGAAATTAACCTTCCTCCAGTGTTTCTGTTTTAATATATCTTTATTTATTTACATTCCTGTCAAGTGCTTTTCAATAGGAATGATTTCTACTTTTGGCAAGCAGAGGAGCCTATTGTCTTCCATGGAAATGTACAGTTTTGCCAATGGGGCAGAACCCAAATGGGTAATTGTGGGTCAAACCGTAACACCCTTGCTGCAGTTCAGCGGCCCCAGGCTGCGAGGTGTCCCAGATGGCTGGGCTGCAGCGGAGCCCTGTCCCAGCCCGGGCATCCCAGACACCCGCTGGGAAAAGAGAGCTAAAGGCAGGGTGGGAGGAGGGCTGGCCTCCACGCCGGCAGAGCTCTCAGCAAAGCTACAACCCGGTGCTTTAATTTGATTTGTCACAGCGACCTGCGTGCTCCTCGATCAAACAGAGAACAGCTGCCTCCAGGAATAGGGAGTCTGTATTTCTGAAGCAACAGTTAACCTGGCAATGACATTATTTCTTTTTTGCAGAGGACGGTGTGTGCATTATTACCGAGGCTCACTCCACGTTAGAGAGCTATTGTCTTTTACAAAGCATCAGGCAAAGAGCAAGAGTAGCTTCTCCTGCCGCGGCTGCGGTAAACCTTGCAAAGGAAATTAAAACAAACCACAAACAATTCTTTATCAGAATGAAGAAAAAGACGACAAAGGGGGTGGAAAAGTGAGGGCACAATGCACCAAAGATTAAAGGTAATTTTGAAGTGGCCCCAAAATAATTGCCTCCGTTTTCCCTGGAGATGGTGGTGCTGCAGGCGGGAGGGGAGGCAGGGAGTGAGAGCTGATGAGTGGCACTGCGCGGAGGCAGCAACCCCTACATCCAGGCTGGCAGCAGCAGCACCCACACCTCGCAATGCCCAACCTCCTCACAGGGCATCAGAGAGCAAAGCAGCCATGCCTGAAAAATATAGGACACGTTTTTCCTCATATAATATTGAAGGGTAAATGGTAAATGCAATAAAATGTAGCATGGGTTTACCAAAAGCCATCGGTATCAGACTAAGGTAATTTCTTTATTTAGCGAATGATTTCTCCAAAGCGATGGCGTTTGTTCCATTTCATACAACACCCTGTGAGACGTTGTGAGCTAAACAGGTGATGGTGGGAACCAGTATGGGAGCTGCAGGATGGTGAGGGAGACAAGTGGAGTGGAGACCATGACTTTATACATTTCAGGGGGATGTGTTGCATGAGAAAGTAGTTACTTGTCCAGTTTCTCAAGCGCCGTTCTTGGCATCAGAGCACTTCTGTATTTTAACTATTTACTTTGATATAAGTAATGGTACTGCGACGATGAAATTTACCATGGGGGGCAGGGTTTGACATGGTGCTGGGGCAACCAGGTGGCCTCAGGCAGGGAACTGTCTGGAACGAAAAGCAAAGGTCGTGCACTTGGGAACTCATAATTACTTCTGTCGTTAGCTGAGAGCATGTTAGTCAGAAAGCACGCAGGTGATAAAAGACCTGGCCAAGTTAATCAGGTCCCAGGTGAACCATGAGCCACTGCTGGGAGGGGGCCATGGAAAGTGGGAAAGTCAGTGGCAGAGCATATCAGTCCAGACAGCCCCAGGAGTAGCAGCATCATTCGGTTTGGTGTCAAGGTGGCAGATAATTGTTCACCTTCTCAGTGAAATTGTGGGTGGCTCTGCCACCACGAATGAGTCTGACCCAAGAGCAACCTCACAGCCCTTCCTCACCCTTGGCTGCTCACACCATCAGACCACATTAGAGCAAAGGCAGCGGGGGGAGGGAAAGCCATAACCTGCAATAACCAACCTGAAATAGCCCAGGAGACCAGTTCTTGACCCTCATGGGCTTCCTGTGAGAGTCACTTGCCTGCTGTAGTGTGGGTGGCAGCCAGTGACAATGAACCTGTGTGCAACCTTCAACCCTGGGTGCCCTGAGTGGCTGCCTCATCAGCAGAGCAGAGGAGAGCGGTGCATCTCAAAATCCCCCCTGTGGTGGGGCATTCAGGGAGCTGCTGGCCAAGCCTGTGTGACCCCAAAGGCCGGGCACCATTTGATGGCCTCGTGGTTAGAAACCGAGCCCATGGCCTTCCCTCCATCCGTCGTCCAGCCTTGTGGTAATGGAGGGGTTGCTATTCTTGCTGTGCTGAATCCACTGGCACTTACCCATCCTGTAAAAAAAACCCCAGCCCTCTGGAAGCTGGCGGACATCAAGTATGTAATTTAGTTTCTTAATAGCCTTGCCGAGGCTATTTTGACACGCATGCTGCGACAGTGGCACTCCCTACTGCCTCGGCCAGTGGTCAGGGTGAGGGGGAAATGTGGCAAGAGCCTGGTAGGATGTGCTGGTGGTCAGAGAGGTACCAAGCACAAACACGGTATTTTGTTTCCCCCTGGAACATGAGGACAGGAGGTGCAAAGCCCAATTTTCCCCTCAGCCGGGGGTTCCTCACAGCAGTGTCCTGCTGGTTTTACTCCAGCCCAAGCCCTAAATTTGTTTCTACGCTGGCTGTGCTTTTGCCATGGTATTGCTACGTGGCATACTCTTAGCCTCAGTAATAGTGCACTGTAAATCACTATTTATAAACATAAAGTGAAGTGCATCCTATTTGAAGGCATTCACGTTAGTTTGGTTTTGGTCTACAGAGCAATGCACGACTTTCAGAGCAGTGGGGCGGAAGGACGTAATCAGAAATATATCCCTTTCGGGCACCTTTTAAAAGCAGCCAGGCGGTTGTAAAGGGAGTCTTTCCTCTTCATAAAATATTAGAGGCAACAATTAATAACTTGTCTGCATTTTGTATTTCAATTGCTCCCTCTCCTTTCCACCTACCACGAACCACACAGCTTATTCACCCGCTGCGGGTGAATCTGCACCGGGATTTCGGTGGTTCGGGCACCCTTCAGGAAAGCATTGGTTGCCATAAATCAAATGGTTCTGTCAAAGACTTCATGTAAATGCCATCACCAGATTCCATGGCTACCACAGTTGTGCCATCCCAGCCCCGGCGTGCCGCATGGCCCTGGCCAAGCGGAGGCAAGCAGACAGGAGCCTGGGCTCCGGCCGAGCCACAGGGAGCATGTTCCTCAGCTCTCCTCCCCTCACACCAAAACACATCCCGCCGGCACCGGCCCAGCAGCCAACGGCACGCTCCGGGCTGAGCCCGTGCCTGCATCCCCCTGAGCAGACTCTCAGACTCAAAAATAAGGTGAAAATTTAGCTTTGCCTTTGAACACTTCTGTTCTTAGCAAACGATTAATGTAAACAGATGGTTTTGTCTGCGGAGTCCTGTTTTCTCCTCCAGCCCTGAGTTTTCGGGGACGACTGTCACAACGCGGCATTAGAGTGTGGGGACATGGGGGAGTGTGTCCCTACAGCCACTGTGATCTCACTGACAGCCAGGTACACCAAATCAACCTATTTAGGCTTCAACCCTCTGAAACACTCCTTTACTAGAAACGGAGCCATTTTCCTTGGCACTTTCAGCTCTCCGTACATGTGCAAACTCATTCAAAACCCAAATTCCTTCTCTGAATTAAATTGTCAGCCTCCCACTCAGGCAGATACATTAGCACTGACTGTGTAACATCAGCTCGGCTCTCTGTATAACATATGAATAAGCCTTTAAAATTGCATATTCTGCCCTGCAGCATTTATCTCATATTTTGATCCCGATTTTTCTCAGCTAAAATGCTTCCTGGTCTATTCAAGTGCCTTGATGGTTTACACGCTTCTAATTTAGGGTTCATTTGGGACTTACCAGTTCTGCATTGATTTGTTGAACAGTTCTTTCATGTACTAATACATTCTCAAGCCATGGATTATAATGGATTTCTGAAATTGTTAAAGATAGTGACAAAAGATTTTTTCACATTTCATAATGTGTAAATGTAGCAGTTTATACTTCTGAAGGAGGTCTTAATCACCATTTTAATTCTCTTTTGGAACGAAAAAAATGTTATTTATCTTTAGAAGCAAAGACAGGGTTCAGGTGTAATTTTGAGAGTACAGTGTAAGATGGTACTTTGAATAATTAAAATTAAAAAAATGTTGGCTAGGAAAATTTGTGATGATACACCAAAATTAACAGGCAATTGATGCCTGCGACTGAGCAGTCAAAACTCAGGGGTTAAAAATAATGAGTCATTTTCAGTAAGTCACCTAATATATTGCCTTCATGAAATTTCTCACGAGCATTTTGAGTTCCCAGGAAAACTTAAAGGCCAAGAAACAGCACCTCCAAGGCCAGGAGGGGAGAAGGGAGGGGAAAAGAGCTCTGCTCGTCCCAGAGCTGTGGCAGAGCCCTGGCCATGAGGCTGCGGCAGGGACGTGATGCCGTGTGGGAGTCGCTGGGAATCGCGAGTCTCCAGCTCTGGCAATGGGCAGATCGTGGTAGATTGAAATAAATGGCAAACCTCCCGTTGACTTTGAGCGAGAAAAATATCCCATCTTTTCATGTGCGGCACGAGTAACAATTAAAAGAAACATATGGGTTTTCAGCTGATGTACAGCCACATGAGGATTGTCAGTGGTATCTTTCGCCCTGTCCATAGAATACCCCATGGATCAATTTCCTTATCCAACAGCATCGAAACTCAGCAAAAAAAAAAAAAGGTGCCACACTTCTATTGTGTGCTTACAACTGCAGCGCTACCTTTTTCTTTTCTCAGAAAGAAAGCGCAGACCGCCCTGCAATTAGCAGCAAAACCATGAATACTTTCTTCGTTAACCACAAATGGTTCTTTTCGCGACGAGCGGGCTCACATATGTTCTAAATATGTTCAGTTTCATTAGGCGGCGAAGCGCTGTGGATCTGCTATTTTATTCAGGAAGGCAAACAAGAGCTGCATATGTGCAACATAAGTTGAGGAGAATGGGAAAAACTCGAGGCACTTGCGGAGTGCCCGAGATGCTCGGACGCGCTGATTTAATGCAGGATTGCTCCCAGCGCCTTTCCATCAGCCTTGTCACTCGCGGAGATCGGTGTGCTCGGGCCAGTGATGCTCCCGCTCTCTGCCAGCCTGAAAGCCCTTCAGAGGTGGCCTCGTGTGCTGTTGGTGACCTGCTTTGGCAGGACAATCAGCCAGATTGCTGGGGTTTGTCTCCGCTGCCCGTCAGCCGCCTGTCAGGCTGAGAGGGCCAACTGTTGCCCCCAAAATAGTGATCCTTTCTGTGTGGGGCACAGCAGGATGTCTTGCTGATTGTCACTGTCTGTGGGGTGAGGGGTGAAGCCTCCCTGAGTCCAGGCGCCTGCACCGGGGGTGGCTGGACTTCAGGGTGCCACAGGCTGGGAGACATGGGTGGGGGTCCTCTGGATTTTTTTTTCCCATATCTCTCCCAAATTTTTCCATTTGTGGTTTTTAGGGATTTCTTGCTTGTTGCTTGTGCTTTTCACTAGTTAGCTGGTCAAAATGTTTCAAGTATTGGCACACACATCCCCCATCACTTTAACACCTGCAGTTTGCTCTGGTGAAGAAGCTGGTGTGAGCAGTTCTTCAGACCTCAGTGGCTCTTTTTTGTCTCTCCCCTGAAAGCGTGACGGACTGTTTTTAATCAATGTAGCAAGTTTATACAGTACCGAAAATGAAGATTTGTGTAAATCACATTTTTAATGTAAACACATACAGTGTTAAAAATATTCACACCCCTGTTTCCCATCATGCGTACGCTAATGAGGGGATTAAGAAATACATTTTCTCTGTTTTACACTTGGTCCGCTTTATCCCACTAGAAGGGACCCCAGAGGAGGCTGGATGTACCCATGGGCAGGAAAGTGCTTTGAGAAGATTTTAAGAAAGTTCACTGTGCCCTTGATCCCTACCGAGAGCTGCAGGTACCACATTACTGATGCGATGTCACAGCACTTTGCATTTGTCAAGGGGAAAGCTATTTCCTATGAATCTGTGACCCATTAGAGGTACCCCAGTTGGGGCTGAAGAAGATGATGCTGGTTGGATGTCCATCCAATTCCTGCAGGCAGGCAGTGTCCTCGCTTAATCTGCACGTCCAGAGCAGCATTGCTCAGAAATAAAGAGAGCAAAATGTAAATAAACACAGAATAGTTCTCAGAGGGCCACGGGAAGAGAGTTGTAAGAAATTAATCTACTCTTATTTGCTGATAGTGTAAGAGGTATGCTTTAAATGCCCGATTTGTAGCAGAGAAGCGGTTGTAAAGCACAAAATCAAATCAACCAGTGAGAGCCGCCTTTGTAGGAACAACCAGCGATCAATAAGTATCCCAATATTTGTGGTGACGGAATTCATTTTTCTTCCCCTAAACCCAGGCATTATATTGATAGCATCTTTAGCTGTGCATGGGTTGCTCCGTAATCTTTGTCAGTGCTGTCGAGCGATCTTCACCTCGGCACACCCCGCGCCTGCTGCCAGGAGCTCAGGAAGCATGGAGTTAAATAAGTTTGCCTTTTCCTCCATCCAAACAATTGGAATCAGCAGTTTGCATTATTTTAAAAATGAATGCTTGGAATCAGCAATTTTCTTTTTCCCCCCCTTTTTTTTTAAGATCTTGAGGGTTTTTTTTTTATTTAAAGTGGAAAACTACATTAAGTGCAAGGCACTCAACAAAGAAACAGTCATAAAGCCTAAGTATTCTTAGAGTTATAAAATATGTCCGTGGTGGCAATTCTACTGCCAACAATGAAGTTTTAAGCATTAATATGCCTTCATTGCAGTTTTAATGCCTTAATATTGACTCTATAGCTCTTTTGGGTAATTTTGCTTTCTCTGGTACTTGAAAGGTGATGATGTCAGCGTTCTTCGTACTGATTCATATGCAGGTTGATGAAGCTGAGTTATTTATTGAGTTCCATTATATTTTCTATAAACATTAGTTCTCAATAAACAGAGACATTTAGCCGAGGGTTTATTTATTAAATAGGTACTGTACAGATGGTTTTGCCACACATGATGTGCTGCAGAGGATATTACTCAGGAATAATCAGCTGTGTTATAGCTTGGCTAAATTAATAAGATGATAATGATGAAATTGATGCTTTTGAGCTAGGCTTGGTAAATGGTTTTTGCATAAACAAACTGATAAATTTGAGAAGCAATTACTTGCTTGTCAAAGATAAAAACACAACAGGGCCCATTTATAGTTAGGTCCTATTTATTTTTAAAGATTGTACCAGATTTTATGTTTAATACGCTGCAATTAAAAAATAATACTTAAATGAAGAATAATAAAAAACTAACTTTCGGAGCTCTCCTTCAAATTTGAAGATGCAGCATTGCTTGGTTAGACATCAAGTAAACTTTCTCAAGGCTTTCACTACATCTAGAAAAAATATAATTGTTTTATGAAAGATGCTGTCTGGAATTGTGCAGCGCAGACTCTGGCAGTGCTTTCTGTAGCAGTATTTGCTCTAAAATTGAGCTGGATTTCATATAGAGAAGCACAGTCTCCAATTCCTTGTTTAATGTGAATTTCGCTGCAGTGATCACACAAGCAAACAAAACATGTGTGTAGTCCCAACACACACCACTTTCATGTAACTCTCCAATAAATCAATTATGCATGTATAGGTATATAGGTGTATATACATATATATATACACACAAACAAAGAAAACTATTGCTTGACTTGTCTACTAAAAAACATCTGTGTGTTACGTGGTTTTACATACTAGCCAGAGTATCTTATTTATGTTTATATTTAGAAAAAACAAGTGGACAAGTGATGTGCGGCCCTTCAGGTGACCCCACTGGAGAAGACCTCACAAGCTTCTGAAGTGATTTATGTTCTTGGAGAGATAGCGATACTATACGGTGATGACAGTTAGAGGTTTCCACCCAAGGGTTTGAAGACACCTTGTGAACGTGCCTTTAGCTTTGGAATGGCCCCAAGAGATAGGGGTTACCACCCTGATTTTACAGAGGAGCCAGGGAACAACCTGGGCTAAGCCAAGTCTTTGCAGCAGAGCCCAGCCCAGCCCTGAAGGCCTGTCCTGTGCCCCTTTACTTGTCGCTGCAATTCAATTACTCAGGCAGGGTCTCTACCATCTCCTTGGTGAGAACAGGCAGCTCCTGTGTGCACCAGTTGGACAATGATGCTCCTAGCGATTCATTTTACCTTCTTGTGCACTTGAGGAAGAGCCCAGCCCTTCAGACATGAGATTAGTTCCTTCTTTCCCAGGAAATCACCGAGCCCCAAGGGTATCCATGTCTTCTACATGTAAATATTCCTGTGGGACTGTCCTAAGTGGATTACACCTGAAAAGAGGCATTGTAAGACCAAATGAAGCAAGCTGCATAGATATCTCCTAAATTACAAGCATATGATTTCCACCATAAAAGGCTTTTACTTGTAGCCTTAAAGAGAGATTTTTACTTAAGTACTTTGCTCTGTAAGGCCCTAAAGCCAGTAGCAGAGCGTGGGAGGGGTCCAGCCCTGTGTTGTAGCTCTGCAGCAGCATACACCTGCACGGCCACCAGCAGGAGGTCCTACTTGTCCAGGAGGACTTCCCAACTGGAAGAAGTGCAGCACTGTTAGAAGGCTTTGCAAAGGGAGTGGGTAAGCAGCCTGTCCCCTTATTATTTAAAACGTCCTGCCATGAGCAAGAACAGTCCTTGGCTGTTAAAATTTTTTTTTTCAGGAAATTTGGAACTGAAGTACTAGTGTAATGTATTCCATGACTTTTATGTTAGCGAATCCTTCATATGTTTTTCTTGTAGCCATTCTAAAAGAATTTAAGGTCTTACGCTGACCTGAAATTCTCGGCAGAGAGTCATTCTCTTGGACATGATGCCAACAATGACTACATAAAGGAAAAATCATAACGTGTCATGACATCAGAAATATATATAAAATACACCACAACCAGAAAGGTGAAGCAAGGTCTTGGGTTAGCTTTAAAAACCTGAAATGAAGTTGCCTATAGTGCTTGTGTCAAAGTTATGAACCTTGTGGATGAGTTTTGCATTGGATTCAAGGCCATAGAGAGAGACGCTATGGTTTTCTGCTGGTTCCACCAGGAAGGCAGAGCTGTTAAGCTACCTCGGGCAGAACTTGGCTAAGTATTGAGTGATCAGTTTTAGCATGTGAATAATCCCACTGACTCTTTCCATAGAAAACAGCCGCATCCACCCAGCACCTCCCTGACCTTGCCTGTTGCCGGTTTGGGGCTTGGTGCTGATCCAAGGGGCACAGGCGTTCCCGGGGCAGGAGGAAGGGCAGAAACTGTCGCTTCCCAGTAAATGTCCCCACGTGTCTGAACCCAAACTTGCCACATCGCTCTTTTACAGACTTGTCATATGAATGGCTGTGCTTGCAGGATACTGAGGAGTAGGTTTACATTCACAAAACCACTATTTAGGCAATAATAACTATTTCTACACTTTCACAAACATTTGCAAAATGTGACCTTGTGAAAATCCAAATCCAAAAAGTCAGTGTGGGTCAAACTGCTCAGCTGGGACAGATCTGCAGGGCACAGGGACTTTCCTGCACTGACCCTCCAGGAATGTGAATTGACATCCCTGCTGCTGAACTCAACCGTTTTTAGCAGGAAGGTGTTGAGTAGGGAAAGACAAAGCTATTTCCATGCTGTGGTGCCACACTTACTTACCCAGGCTGGGGGTCAGTGTGAAATGGAGCTGATGCCTTTCAGCTGGGCCGTGTGGGATGGCTTAAAAGCAGGTCTTGGCAAAAGATTTGGGGCAAGACCTTTCTTGGAAAAAAACAGTCTTTATATTTTTTTCAGGTATTGCCAAGTTTCTGGTGTTGAGAAGGGAAAAAAATGAAAAAAGTCCCCGTCACTCCAGTAATTTCAAAATAAAATTACTTTTCAAGTATTCCTGGGAATTTCATGTAAAGAATTATAAGGTGGGGTTTTTTTAGAAAGTTCAAAGAAAATATTTAATTATCAGTAAAACAAGACTTCTGTCAGTGAAGATTTTCTCCTCCTGCACAGCTTTACAGTATCCAAAGATATTGTTGGTCAATGAAAACTAAGACAGAATTTTCCCAAAACATTGGTGAAGGTTTTTCTTGCTTCAGACAAGGTCAGTAACGAACTTTGATTTTGGTAGAAGCGTTTTCTGAATAGAGAGAAAGCCGGAGCCGCATAGGGCTGCTGGCCAGGAGCAAGCCGTGCCACGCCGTGCTGGCGCAGCGCTGTGCCTGGCCTCTGCCAGTGTGGCCAGTGCCTGTCGGGGCTGCAGCGGCTGAGCAGCCCTTTCTTGCACTTTTTTTCACCGGGCTGCAAGGAGCCACTGAGGTGCTTTGGCATCATTTGCTGAGACAATCTTAAGCCTGCCTTAAAACCCAGCGTCCGGCAGCACTTTAAAATAGAATCACTCATTATTAATTAGGTCAATTAAAAAAAAAAATCCTATGGATGCATTTGTGACGCTAAATGAGGTGATCTCAAATAATGTGATTGTAATGAATTCCAAAGGAATAAATAATGACTGGGCCATTAGCATAAAGTGCCAGCCACAGCTCTGCGCTGCCCGCCTGGCACCGCTTCCAAACCCACCCAGCCCCTGACAGCCCAGACGAGGGGGTCCCTGGCCACAGGCTGGTGTGGGGGTGGCGGGGTCTGTCCCACCACGAAGGGATGCTGCAGGGGGTGAGGGTACTTTGGTGGCTTTCACTGGGGCTTGAAGTGACATCACCCCGAGGACGGCCACCCCTTCGTGCCCCTGTACAGGCAAGGAGCAGGATAACGCGGAAGCATGTAGGAAGATATTTTTGCACCCCTTATTCTAATATATAATCAGAGCTTTTGTTCCATGGCTTGCACAAGCAAATTAATTAGAAATTTATCTGACCAGGAGTTCAGTGCATATTTAAGGCAGAGGCCATTTCTGTGCATGTATTTGCTCTCTTCATCATGGAACAATTATCTACTCACTTAGGAAATGCAAAATTTGTTTCTGTTTTAATAGAGGCTCTTAACCATAAAAAATATCACACCACTTCTGACTGTAGCATGCTTAAAAACCTCCAAGAGGAAAACATTATCTGTAACCCCCCCCTCCTCCTACCCAGAGCATCACCCTGGGTGTTCCCGGGAGGCTATGGGACAGGCACTGCACTGGCAGGGACAGCCCAGCCACCTGGGTGAGCAGAGGGCTGAGACGGCAGGAAAATAAGGCAGGATGAGGCTGGAAGAAGAGAGGTACAGGGAAGGAAAGCAGTGATGGTGGGTTTCTGGAAAACCAAGCTGTTTCCACCGAGCCATGTGGCTGGTGCCCAGGTGGAGTGGTGTGGCAAACACTACAGCGGGGCAAGGACCAGTGGCTGTGGGGCACCAGCACCAGGCAGAGCCCTCCATCAGCTTCACTGAGTGCCCAGGCAAATAAAATAAATAGGTAGAACAGGTAGTGGAGAGGGTGGTGGGACCTGTTTTGTCAGCATCCCCTTCCCTCCCAGCAGCCAAGCAGACAGGCACGTCAGGTGCTTGTGCCCCTCTTATGTCTGCTGTTAAAAAACCCAGCCAGAGAATGTCATTAGAAACAGCCACACCATCTGCCTTTTCCTCCCCTCCCCTTTAAATAAGGAAACACCTTGTCAAACACATCCCACTAAATATCCCTAACACCCTCCCGCGCGCTTCGCGCTCGGCGGTTCGTGGGATCGTGCACCATCTGGACCCTCGCGCGACGTCTTGGTGGCGAGGCCCTGGCTCGGACCCGTTGCATGTGCCACGGACACCAGTGGGTCCATGACAGTCGACAGCAGGTCTTTGCCACTTACCTCTCTGCATGGCAGCAGGACATCATGCAGTTAACCAAAAGCAATGAGTTCACAGGGAAAAAAACAACCAAACAATGCAGCCCAGCAACTCCACTTCATATTGTTAAACCTAGAAAATTAACCAAGGAGGATCTTAAACACAGACATTTATTAACATGTAAATGGACTGAGTCAGCAATTAGTCAACACTCAGCATAATTGAAAAGAATATAGTAATTAAGTTGCCATTTAATTATTCCCATTTCATTTAAGGTAAATATTTACTATAATCGTGTTTTTTCCATTGTGTTTCACATAGAACCACCCTATCTGTGCAGAGGGGGTGTATAGAAGTTTCCCAAGAACTTTAAAAAGGCAGGTTGCCTCCTCCCATCCCGGCAGTGCCAGTCCCCAATGCCATGGGTGAACATGTCTGAGGAGCATCGCCCGGTCTCCTGTGCCTGGGACGAGCTCTGCCAGCACCCCCACGCGAGGTGGAAGCTGGCTGGGGTTTGGTGCTTGCCCTGGCTTGGCTGCCTCCTGCCCCTGCCCCTGCAAACCCAGGCACACACGTGTATGCGCACACACAGTCACACACTCCCCCTGCTCACTGACCGTGCAGATGAGTCTTTGTTCTTGGTGATTACTGTGCAGACAACACACTCACCCGGCTGCGCCGAGACACTGCGTACAAACCAAGCAATGTGCTGATAAGTGAAATAGTGTTGAGAAGAGCCTTAGGAGATAGATAGAAGAATGTTATTTTAAATTATCTTGAACATAAAAAACAAAGTGAGGATTTGGCAACCTTGCAGCCAAAAAAAAAACCCCTCAAAAACCAGTTATTCCTTTTAAATAAAAACAAAAATGAGAAACAGTAACTATTAGAAATCCCACCTGGTGCTTTCTCTGTGTTAATGATGCTTCTTAAATTGCATGTGGGTAAATGGTAATTTTGTCTCACACCATTAAAAACTAATGGAACCCTTGATGATAAGAAATGCCATAGCTAGCTTGTTGGAAAACGTTTAATTAATAAAGTAATAAAATTATTGTAAACTAGTGCAGTTTCACAGAGGATTCAATGGGATATAAAACAGATAAACCATCCTTGAGAGTTGGTATAAGAAATAAATGCTCCCCCATAAAAAGCAGCACTATCAAGTTAAGCTGGTCTATGTTAAGACAAGCTATGGTGATTGATAGTAAAGGTATTTAGATGTACCTTTCATGGGACATGGTGGGAACAGCACCTGAGTGCAGGCTGTGGTACCAAGCATTTGCATCTTGGCAGCTCAGCACACATGCATGGCATCCCGGCTGTTCCATGGGTCAAAAAATAGAACTGGGGAGGGACGAGTATGGGGACACTCGGTGAAGGCTGAGTACGGCTGCCTTGTCCTGCCACCAACCCCAGTCAGTGGTTCATGTCCTCCTGGGGATGAATTTCCCATAACTGTGAGACTGTACAGGGCTTTCTGCACTGTACAAGCTGCACCAAGTACCACTGGTATGTACACACCCATGTGCAGGAGCCCATAAGTCTCTTCTTTGTTACATGCACATCCTAAATATTTGCAGACATTTAAATTCAGGAAAGGTGTAACCTGCCAGTTGCCCAAACTTTCATTTAGTCCAGTGCTCAATCTGCATATCTTGCTGACAAGCACTGTCAGCTCTTTCTTCAGGAGCACACAGTGACAGGAAGACTGGAGGAAGCCACAGTGGGAGAAGGGCACGCACCAGCATGTCCCTAATTTCAGGGTGTCACGAGAGCCAGTTGCAGCCCCTGTCGCTCAGTGGGCCCTTTGCGAGGTGGCACTGCCAGGGCGGCAATGCCAAGTGACGCCAGCCCTCTGTGATGTGTCACAGACAGACCTGGAAAGGTTTGGGACCAAGCTTGGCCGGTAAACTTCCAAACTTCCAAAGATATTTTTCTGGAAAGAGCTGGAAGTGTTTCTGCAGTGTGTTAGCAGTCCTTCGTTCCTCCCACGTCAGAATAGCTGATGCTCATACAGGGAAATAAAGGACACTCCACTATGCTCCAAATCCCACCACAGCCAGAGCCTCTCTCTTTCATATAATGGAAATTAATGATATTACAGTATATAGAACTTGTAAATTGTTGCATCACAAAGGTTAGTGCTTGTGTTCATTAACCTCTTATGACTTGATTGTAAGAAGGAGATGGTCAGACCATAGTAATAAAAAGTCTGCTCTCCTCATCGAGTCACTGCACTGCCTATTGATGCAAAGACAACTTCTGGTTAGTATTTGAAACACCGTCTACTTTTGAGTCCCTTTAGTTTCCTCTACAGTGTCCACCATTAGAAGCCATTCTGCTTAATCTCTAGTTTTAAAATAAAGTTGTTTGGATGTTTTTTTTGTGAAGCACATAAGCATAAATAACACTGCCTACAATAATGATCCTTGAGCACGTTTTGGTAGGAGCAGGGTATGAGATGTATGTGCCCCTTGTCGCTGCTCCTGTTTGGCATTACCTTCATAGCCACAAGCCACAGCTATTGATGGACATAGAGAGGATCTGGCTGGCACAGAAGGGGCGGAAAGATTTGTGTTATATACAGACACCTCCCCGGAATGAAGATCAAGCACATCGTCCACCAGTGACTGGTCACAAACTACCGTCCGTTTTGCCCAGCTCCCCGGGTGCGGAAAATACTGTTCCCCTTGTAGGCGGGTTCTTTTGAGGTGACCTTAAAAATGCAGGCACAGGACAAAGGCACTCTTTACTG
This sequence comes from Gallinago jamesoni, assembly GCA_025769975.1. NCBI lineage: Eukaryota > Metazoa > Chordata > Aves > Charadriiformes > Scolopacidae > Gallinago > Gallinago jamesoni. The sequence continues at coordinate 28,174,380 of JAOQGH010000077.1, read as the reverse complement.
AGGCAGCATGAAAATGTTTATGGGGCTCTGTAGTCCATCCCCACTGGCAATACCAGCAATGACATTTTTATCTCCCCATTGTACGAGGAATAAAAACATGAATTCAGTATAAGATTGATACAGCCAAGGCTGGGATATTTGTTCCCTGTCAAACTGTGATTGCTCTTGATTTAGCCACAGTTTTCCCAGCTGATGTTCTACAACCCCAGCAGAAGATTTAGCTTTCACAGCTCTGAATGTGAACACAGGGCTGGAAGCCGCCCCTGCGCTCACTGGCAGAGAGTCAGGCCGAGCCTCCTTCCTTCAGGAAGATGGTCCCAGGACTGCACGGCTGCGGGGGCAGTCCAGGGAAGGAGATTTAATCTTTTATTTTTCCCATATGACATAAGTATGTCATAAGATGATGACGAAATAATAACAAGTTGATGGCTGCTTGAAACTTTTTTTTAGCAGCTGTGTTTTTATAATATTATAACCATCTTTTTGCCTTAATCACTTTAAGATTTCTAAAATGACTAGGAGTTTACTGTACCTTCCATCGACATCAAGCTTCCCTGTGTTGGGACCATGACTTTACCTTTAGGAAAGAAAGGCAGAAGAAGCAGGGCAGAGCTGGAAACACACAGATTTAACAGTAGAAACTACAGAAATTACTGTGATAGTTTTAATGTACAGCCATTGTACTATGAGCAGAAAAAGAGGTGACATTGTGTTTCATCCGCACAATGACTAAGTCACTTCTCCCCGGCTCATTTCTGCAAAAATTCAAATGAAGTAAGCACGGCATTTGTCGGAAAAATGAAAGGGTGAACTGTGAGTAAAGGGAAGAATATTTGTCAGCTTGCCGGGGAGAAGCGAGATTAGAAGCTCGCTGTTAATAAAGCACGTGGGTGACAGGACTGTCTCACCACGCGGTGCCGGCGCCTGGCTCAGGTAAACGTGGAGGGCTTTAGCTCAACAACGCACTCCTGTCTGTCAATGTTAGGGTGTGTTATTTTAAATGACATGTTTTCTTTCGGCAGATGGGAACAAGCCTTGAAGAATAAATTTTTGGAGGCAGACACGTTGGCTGCTTGGAAATGTATGTATTTAGGAACCTGTCAGGTGGCTGTGAGTGTCAGCACCACCCCAGCCGAGCTGGCCAGCACCACTCTGCATCTCGCCCGCTCCAAGCTCCCCACAGACCTCCCAAATCCCCAACCCACCACTGCCGGGCCAGAGCAAAAATGACAACTCTGATATAAGATTTGCTCTGGATATTGCTGATATTGCTTTGTGCCTGCCTTATAAAACTTCCCCGTTGGCTATTTCTCCAGCCAGGGGATTTTACCCAGATGAATGTGCTCGCCTCCCTCCCGCCGGCTGCCAAAATCCAACTTATCTGTAAGTGGAAATAACGCTGTGGCCCCCGGTCGATCAGAGCCGCGGTGCTCTTTACAAGAGGAGGCGAAATAAAACCATTCTCTGTGTTAACAGCTGCGAAAGCTGACGTGCCGAGAGGTTAAGTGATTTCCCGGGCGTGAAGGAGGACGGCGCCCGGCTCCTGGGCATCCTGTTTCTGCGGTGATAGGGGTGGTGTGGGGCAGGCAGGCAGCCCAATGGGGGACCACAGACACCAGGCATCGCCACCAGCGGCCCCCATCACCTCCCCATGCCCAGCCCCATCAGGGCAGCTGGTGGGAGAGACCATCTGCAACTCACCTACCCCCAGACTGGGCATGAGCAAAGTTTCACCAGCAAAAAAAACGTGTTCTTCAAAAATCCCCCCAAAATCAGGTTCTGAGAGCGTGTGCTGGGTTTTGTGTGCCAGCTGAAATGATTTTTTAACATCTCAGCAGGGCCTAAATGTTGGAGGTAAGTGAAGGAAGAGGTACATTGAGCCAAAATCCAGATGCCTTGAAACTCACATGAACGTGGCCAGCACAGCCTCTTTGTCTGCTTTGGGACATTTAGGCCTTTTCGCTCAACCAAGAGAACTCAGAATCTTTTAAAAACAATTAAAATCAGAGCCTAGGTATCTCTACAGTCCTTCAATATAGGTGGTGAATATATGTTACTACAGCAGAATAGTTAATTTCTACAAATGTATTATTTACTGCCACTTCATTAGACAAATGTGCTACAACTGGAGTGGCTATGTGTATACGCAGGTAGGTACTACAGAACGTATGGTAAAAGGCACACTCAAAAATAGGCAGTGTTGTTCCCCAGTTTTGTAGGGTCGGTAAAACTGGTAGCAGCTCCTTAGCAATGGCTTCATCTCCACACTCGCAGTGTGTGTTCTTAACACCTTCCTTCACTGCAAAACTGAAGTATTTAACCCAAAACATACAAACAAATCTGTTATTCTCTTCCTTTATTAACCTTCTGAGTCCTCTGAAATCTCACACTAGGAGAAAGCTCTTCCCTTTGTCTAAACGAAGAGGTTTAAACTTTATGTACAAACAGACGCGTGCATACATGTAAACCTACCCGTGTAATCAGACACATGCGGCACTCTTTTTCTCTCTCTATAAATATATATACACATATGTATATCCACAGATATACAGGCATGTGTGCGTATGTGTGTGTACAAAGAGAGAGAAAAAAACTCTTAGAAAATGAAAGACAAATGTTAGAGAATGATATTCCCAAGCCCTCAAATCCCTAATCATGAGTTTGATGCAATATTTGCCCTAATGGGAAATGATAACTGGCACTATTCCAAAGCAAACCTCGAAGAAAGGAGCAATAAAAAAGGAAAATGCTAGCTTGGCAGTTAAAGAAAGAGGAGCCGAAGCGAGAACTGCTGTCGGAGATAATAAAGAATTAACCACAAACCCCTTTTCTATTAAGCACAAAAAAGGATATTAAAATAACATGCCCCCTCCCTAAATGTTTCAAGGCTTGTGTCATGCTTTGCTGCGCAGCTTCCCCGGGATGTTCTGAGCCACAGGGCTGCAGCCCCGCGCAACCCGCCTCCCCAGCCTCCCCTCTCGTGCGAGGAAGGCTGCTCCACTCCAACGCACAGCAACTCACTTGCAGTCATGCTCCTATTTTATTTTTTCTAACTTACACAGTATGTTCCAAATCTCGCCCTTTCCAAGGAGAGGGAATATGGTCGCAGCCTGTGACCATGCGAACCTTTGGGAACTGACTGTGATAGACCAGTTCTCTTGGGTTCCCTCTCCCCTTCTCTCCCCGTGGGAGCCTACACGTTGCAAAGCCCACACTGTACAGTGCAGCTTTGCTATGTTAGCCATACCGTCCATAGGCACAACAACATCCATTAAATATACAGTGAGTCTAAATGCTTTGTTTTCTGTCTATAATAGCAAACATCAGTGCTTTTACTTTCACATTCTTACTATGATTTTTACATTCGGCGCATTTTCTCACTTTAAAAATTGCATGTGATAAATTACACAGAAAATTCCAGGGATTTGGGACCAAAAAAAATGGTGCAAAAAAATTGAATCAACAGCTGTTAGATATAGGAGAGCTGAAAACAGAAGGAAGGGCTATGAGTCAGGAGGCAACATCCCCGATCCTCAACATTCTCCTTGGGAGCCAATGTCCTTGGGGACATCCTGTAGCATCACCAACAAAAGGAGATGCTATTGTCTGCTGAGTTTTGTTTGACTGAGGTTAACAGGTGCCGCAGGAGAAGTGAGGTTGACTCCCAGTGCAAGTTTGCCTCCACACTGGGGATGCCCTCATGCAGTGCTCCACAGCCAGGGGTGCACCGAGGGGCCCCAAATCAGCACCATTTCTGTCTGGTCTCATGATATGGAGGGTTTGTATTTACAAATATAGGACTTTCGCCCATTTCGTGACTACCCAACCCATTTTGACAGCAAGGTTCAACATAAACATCCCTGGAACTTTCCACCTAAACTAAATACCAGCTTTTACTATTGCAGTTTTAAATTTGCAAAAGAAGCGGTATTCAGTGCACTACAGCCCCAACAGGCGGGAGGTACCCCTCTGTATCAAGTCAAAGAAACCCTCAATAATGTTGTATTTCAAAGCTAGTATGACCTAACTTCAGTTCATTAGCACACAGGGAGGCGTTAATCACATGGAGTAATGAAATGTAACAATTCCTTTGGTACTTTCTTATTATCTGAGTCTTTAATATGCAGTTTGACAAGAGCTAGGCTGTAGCAGCTCTAACAGGATTTCTTAGAGCAGGTGCTGGCTTGTGCACTAGGAGGGCCCCAAAGCCAAAATGACACAAGCCAAAAAGATGAAAATGCAGTAAGGAACCACTAAGAGTTTATCATAAATACTAAATGAAGTACATCTGCCAGTAATACCTTATTTTAAAAAACAATGTATATACTGCATTGATTTTAGCCACTTATAGGGTAAAGCTTTAGAAGGAGAAAAAAAAAAAAAGCCCACCTGTACAAGACATTTTTTAAACCTGAACCTCTTGCTCTTTTAGACTTTCAAAACTCTTTGTGAAGGAGATATAATCCACAACTCAGGAAACTGCTCATGCAATCTACCTTTCAGAGACAAAAATCAAAACTCCCTCCTGAGCTATGTCAGTGCAGAAAAGCAGAGTTAAACATCAGCTCCTTTTTACTGAGTGCCAAAATTTAAAAATACTTATTCAGAATTATATCCACTATTACACAGTTTAAAAAACAATACTTCGTATGCCAGGCCCAGCCTAGGTTAATTTCTAAACTGAGCTTAAAAAAAAAAGATCAATAAAGGTGTAGGTGGAGAGTTTTAAAAAAGGACTACTGGAAATAGTGAGCCAAGATCTCTAGAACAACTTGTCTCTGCCTGAGGTACAGGCAGGCTGGTTTTCAGATCAGTCACCTACAACTGTGGTGTCATGAAGTGGAAAAATATCACCGAGAGTCATTTTTAGCAAAGAACACCAAGAGCTCCTCTCACATTCGCATCCAGTGAAACTCCATTCCGGTTAGATTCATTGCCAAATTATAAATTCTTATTTGATTTATCAATCACAATTTTATATTGTTAATTCATATGTTCATTAGACAAATCTGTCCCTCCAAGGTAATCACTTAAGGTACTGCTGGCATGTGAACATGCACAAATGGGTAATTCTTAATGACCTTCCAAGTTGACATATTTTTGGCATCAGTTTTCTGTATCCTAATTTCAAGATGCCTCTCTGGTGCCTCGTAGGGCTCACTTCACTCGAGAAGGAAGACTTGCAATTGGAGGTTGCTATTAAGATTGTTCCCATCAGATATCAGCAGAACAAGGAACAATTAAAATTACCTCCTTGGACGAACCCCCCGTGTTTCTAGCTGGGGAGATCGGTAAGCAGTCTTGGAAAGAGGAGAAAACATTCACATCATACAACTTGACTGGTTTTGTGACTTTTTCAGTATTTCCATAGTAAATAATTTTTGGCCTGCAGACGCTTGGTGAAAAAAAAAAAAATAAAATTTTGGTAACTGTAGGCCATCCAGGCTACTGTTCTGCCTGTGGGTCCACAGGTTGCCCTCCCACAAAGCCAAGAAAATATTACAGATCTTCTACCGCAGGTGAGTCACAGACCAATGTACATACGGCATAGCCATCCATTGCAGATGTCCAATGGAGGAGCTCACGCTCCTTAGACCTGTAGATGGACCCGTCACTGGCTGCGGATGCAAGGTTTGCAGTATTACAGTGGGTTCAGGTCAATTAGCAAAAAACGCAGGAATGTTTTCCATATTGTCCAGCTGAATGACCATTTTTCACAGTGATACACAGACTCTACCCAGTCTATAAGCTCTCTCCACATGGGCATTATTCCCACTGGGACTGCATGGGGTCTCGATCCCAAGCCTTCTGCCGTTACTGCTGCTCATCCAGTGCCGTGAGAAGCGGGGGGAAAAAGACAAGTGTCTTAAAGACAAGGTTTCCAGGGGTGCCAGCATTTTCATGGTGCTTCTCAGAGCAGATCTGGGCAAGGAAAGAGCAATTTCTAGCATTTTCCAGAGCTTAAAAGAGGTGTGAGGAAGAAATGTGGGGGGAAATTTGAGGTAGACACAGCGTCGCCATCCACTGAGCTTTGGCAATGGGCTTTTATGGGCTGGGAGGCAGGCTGGAAAGGGACTGAGATGGGAAGGGAGAAAAAAGCACCAGAGAAGAGCCTTCCCCCAGCTGATGGCCGACATGACCAGCCCAGCCCCTCCAGAAGAAGCTGCTGGGGTGAGAGGCGGTGGGCTACAGAAGAAGCTGGCAGGAGTGGGCGTGCGACATGCGTCCCCTGCGTGCAGCAGGCAGCACCCAACTGCCTCCAAAAAGTTGAAGAAAAGAGTTTGTATCCCTTCCTCAAAAGCACAGCTCAGGTTGCAAATCCAAATGTATGGACAAAATGTAAATGCATTGTGACAAGCTGTACAGAGAATCAAAACAAGGAACAAGGAGCGTATGTTTCTTTTAGAGAAATGTCCTTTATCTCGCAGGCAGAACGAAGCGTGTGGCATTCAAATGTTAAGATTTTTACACACTTTCATAAAATACTAAAGAGAAACAAAAAAAAAAAACCCAAATGAAAAAAAAAAACCAACAAGAAAATAACCCAAGTCCATGTCACTTCTCAGCTAGTTTGGTTATTGCTGCTCCTGAGTACTGTAACATATGCACTTTCCCTTTTGAAAATGTATCAAAGTTGTTATTTTGGGGGTGGGATAAACTCTTACCCATGCATATCTTATGTTTGGAAGCCAAGAATGCTTAAGAACCTGCTCTGGATCCGCACATCAGATGCATAAGTGATTAGTGACAAGTGACACAGAAACAGAGAATGTGCTGTGTTACGATGAATAATAAACATGCGCAATTTATGCAGGCAGAGTGAGTGGGGAGATGGCATCCTGCACTTTTTCCATATAAATAATGTGAATCTCTCAGCAATGGAGCCAGGCCGACCAAGGAGTTTCTCCAGCCCGCCAGCCGCACAAGCCGGTGGGGAGTAAAGGAGGGGTTGCCCACAAACAGGGCTGCTTCTGGTTTCCTCTGGGTCATTAGGGAATGAACAGCAATTAATTGCCTCCAACTAAGAATAAAGACAGGAAGAAGTTTTACAGTAGGCAAAATTTTTCACTCTCTGGAAGGAGTGAGCTTTAGATAAATGAAAAACAAAAAAATCACCAAAAATTATTCATATCGTTTTCTCCTTCCTGAGTCTCTGGAGAGCATGACTACAGTGCTCATTGTAAAAAATATTGCTTTGTGATAGGAGTCGTGGCGCCTATCTGAAAAAGCACATAATAATTCATTTTTTAATGAAAAAATGAAAAAACTCGTTTTTTAAATGAAATTTCTCCAGGAAAGGTGAGTGCACACTCCCAGGAGGCTGGCAGGGCTGAAGCTGAGCTGGCAGCAGTTTCCCAAAGAGCCATGGGTACCCGGCAGGCACCTGCCCACTCTTGCATTTTCCATTAGCAAAACCACACATAACCTCTAAGAAAAAACAAATGCAGTCACAAATGACTGACATTCATCCTTAGCCCAGCTCCTGCGTTATGCTCCCGAGTGTGCCTGACCACACACAATCGTCAGCACCGTGGGGCGATGCACACACGTACCCCTCTCAGCCCCACATGCCTTGGCTGCATGCTCAGCCGGGGGCACAGTCCCAGGCCAGCCATGGAGGGTCCTGCAATGTCCCCTCTTTGCCACCTGCTTTCCTTTGCCCCATACTGCCATCCCACAAATGAGTCATCCCATGAAAAAGAGAAAAAGGAATTTTAAAAATAAATAAATTAAAAAATATCCCAAATGCACCTGCTACTTAACTCTGCACATTTTTTCCTGCCTGTCCTGGCCTGCCAATTCCAAGCAAGCTTTTCTTTTTCTTTTTTACACTCTCTCTACACTTCCAGAAATGTACGCACTTGGATAAAAGTAGAACTGAGAGAGGAAAATGCATATTCTATTAAATAAAAAAAAAAAGTTGAAAAAAGTGTCTAAAAGATGGATGCGCGAAGAAATCATACCCATACTTTAACTCCGGATTTGAGTTATATAAACTGAACTGTGGTAATTACCAAGCTCCTCCAGATTAATAAACAATTACCATAGTAACTACACCATCCTATGAAACCTATGCTCATAAATTTTTAAAGCATAAATGGAAATACATGCTGGTTGAAAAAGTCTCCTATTTATTTTGTTCCTGAAAGACGAGGGAGACAGATCCATTAAAGGATCCCGTCAAGTTATTTCTTCCTCCGCTGGTTCCTGCAGCCACACTTCGGACAAGTGCTATGTATTATGTACTAACTAGGAAAGTCCATTACACGGTGTGGGGCCACGGGCTGGTGAGCGGCGGGGCTGGCCTCGCACCCCGCTCCCCGGCAGCCCCTGTGCTCTCACATCTCATTTCCCCAGAGGGTTTTAGGCAACGTGACACACCTCTTTCTTTGCCAAAAATTTAAGGTGTTAACTTGGCACAGCAAGTTGTCCCCATTTACCCAATAGGCTCTTTTTATTTTCTTATGGATAACGTGTGAGAAAAAATTTCAGGTTGAAGTTGCATGACCACTCTCATAGAATTATAGAATGGTTTGGTGAAAGGGACCTAAAGATTATCTAGGTCCAACCCTTCATGCCGTGAATGGGGACACTAGACCAGGTTGCTCAAAACCCCACCCAACCTGGCCTTGAACATGGAAAAGGCGCCTCCACCAAATATTTGGTAAGCAGACCACCATGAGACAAGGCACACATCCAAACCCAGCCTTCCATGGCAGGGTGTGACTGAGCCTCATTTCCAGCATATCTACCAGCATCCCATGAGGCTGACCCTCCCTCAGAGCACATCACAGCCTATTTTTCACAAGCGGAAAAAAAACCCAGCAGGAGCTGCTCCCGTGCCAGCACCTTGCACCCGGGGCCGTGCTGGCAGCCTGGGTCCAGCCACCAGGACCCAGAGTTTCCCAAAGAGCCATGGGTACCTGGCAGGCACCCACCCACTCTTGCATTTTCCATTAGCAAAACCACACATAACACAAGGAGGCACAAGGACAAACGCCCCAGTCAGAGCAGCAATAAACCAGGGATGGACTCCCATTACATGCGAGCCATCAGCACAGCCACAGTATTGCCACCCGGCCACCCAGCACAAAGGGTGTCTTGATTTGGGGTTGCCTTTCCCACCGAAGCCTGAGAGGAGCAGCCCCCCTGCACTGTCCCATGCTCCTCCTGCCAAATGAGCCTGCGCTTGCTCACACGAGGCATCAGCGATTAAACTATAAGATGCACCCAAGGTCATTCAAGAAAAAGGCTTTCTCCTCCACCAACGTCCACTCTCCTATTTTACTGTCACAGATGAAAACTTGGTGTGAAAGCTACACCCTTATTTTGAGGCTTTAACCCAGCTGAGCCTGGCTTTACTGCACTTCACAATTTGTTTGTAACAGGTAAAAGGAAACACATGAAAATGCCAAGTAACAAGATTGTATATCAACCTGTTGATAATTCTGACAGGAAAGCTGAAAAGGAGCACCAAGTTAAAAAATACTGTTCGGCATGTGCAGTAATAGTCTAAACCATGAGGTGAGAACCTCTGCAATTCAAGTTTGAGCCACTTACTTTTGATTATTTTGATGAACTGAAATAATATCCCCCTTTTGCAAGAAAGTATTTCTTCAGACACTCTGAGAGTTAGGAAAGCCATTAAATCCTTGTGGATTGAAGGTAGAAAAATAAATTGTACGTATTTTAGACTTTGAATGATCTTCCTATAGCAATTTTCAGGAAAAAACCTATGAAGAATTCTGCAATTTTAATCTCCTCAGTAGCTTCCCATTACTAAACAAGCCGAACGCCACAGCACAAATGTGGATGTTACATGTCATCTTGATCTGCTGCTTTTTTCTTTCATTAAAGCTTTAATGCAGCAATTATGGCTACGTTGCCCTATAAAAAAAGGAAAAGGCAGTTTACTTTAAAAAGTGAAATTGCATAGCCTACTATTTAATTATACACAAATGTAAATGGCCTATTTTTCCATAACTGGTTATTACAGCACTGTTTTACTTTCTGAGTTTTCACAATCTCTAAAACCTACAACGCTTCCTGCTATATAATTGTTTTGCTACATTATTGTTTTCATCTTATTTTTTCTTTTAATGCGAGTGCAGCGGGATAAATCTTGGTTTTAAGCCAGCCAGTACTTCATCTACTTAAGCTTTTATAGATGAAGATTGCTGTAATTATCAGAATACCCGCTTATTTCTGAAGTATTATCTTGGCAACCTGCTGGCATTTACAACCAATTAACAAGCTTTGCCCATTAGTTGCATAAGGGGTATCACAGAGTAAAGCCATTGTGTGCTAATTTTCTATTTTAGATAATCAGTTTGGCCATCCAAAATGGAAAGGGGAAGAAAAGAAAGGTTTGACACCCAGTGGCAGACATGTAAAAATGACTACATGCCTCTCAGAGACAAAGGTATCCAGCAACTGCATGATTGCTTCACTGTTGTCAGCACTGGGTTTTAAGTATTTATTCCCTTTGTCTCTTTTGGAAGAGAAAATAGAAAGTACAGCTTCGGCAAAGTAATCATGTCCTCTTTTTATTTTTTAAACAGACTGGCTTCTTCCTCTGTCCTCTCGGGCTTGTAATTTCACCAAATTGTACAAGTGTTAAACACGGTTTCCGAGAAAAAAAAAAAAAAAAAGAAAGAAAAAAAAACTGAATACGAGAAAGCAAGCGAGAGAGAGAAACCTGGCCGCCGGTGGAAATCGCAGCTTTCCTCTCCTCTTCACAGGGGGCCCAGCAGAGCCCTCATGCCGAAGGCAGCCCCTCTTCCTTGCTTTGCCAGCACCGCGCTTGGTTAAAGCCATGTGCCAGCCGGGGGTTTTAACCAGGCACCGCTATCGGCAAATGGGCTCCTGGCCATCCTTTGGCTCCCGGCTGCCGAGCTGCGTGCCAGCCCCAGTCATCTCCTCCCTGCCCTGGAGGGTTTGGGGCAGAGGGACCTCTGGCATGATGCTAGCTCAGGAGGTCAGACTGGGCACTTCTCTCTGGGAAGAGGGGAATAAAAAGCTGTGAGACAATTTTTTGGGAGAATTTTTGAAGCATTAACCTCTGGTTAAAGAACAGCTTCCTTTCTCGGTTGCCTGGTGCAGAGTGGGGAAGATGCATCTCCACCCAGGTGCCCTGGGCAGGAAGATGCTCCTGCCTGTACTCACAGTGCTACATCCCCACTGTGTTGTCCAAAGTGCTCAGCCCCATCAGCCCCATCTCCCTTGCCCAAAAAGTGCCCCAGCCCTTCACACAGCCTTTGGCTGAGTCTTGCCACAAGCACGGGCACTGTACCCCAAAGCCAGTACAACAGGGGCACGGGCACAGCCCGCTACAGCATCCCAAATCTGCCCTTGCCTACCTACTGACCCCACACTGCGCCAGCCCCTGCCTCTGCCTTCCCACGCCATCCTGACCATCACCAGGCACAAAGCTTGGTCCTACTCCAACTCCTGCTGATCCCAAGCCGTGAGCTTGGCCTTTCTCTGCATCTCTATCCCATCCTACTGCTGGCGGTTGGGACCATAAAGGTCCCCCTCCACACCAAGGCTCATCCCACACCGCACGGCAATGGGCAAAACAAGGCTCTGATCCTGCCCAGGGAGCTTCAAGGTAAATAACGACGATGAAATGATTATGCTGGAGGCAGCAGGGCTTGCCCATTTAATTGTGTATAAAATTAGATGCTAGACCTGGTATAGATGCCTGCATTTTGTAATAAGGATAGAAACTAATCAGTTTAAAGATGAGCACAGTCCTTAAAGCGTGGTTAGATCCCATTTACTCTGTTGAACAGAACGGCTGGATGGTTCCTGTTGTAAAATGGTTTTATAAAATGTAGCGAACTGTACAATGACATGTTTTATTTGCCTCCTGTGGTTTAGATTCATATTTTGCTTTAGCATAAGTTAAACAAAATTAAGACTATGATTATGCTAAGAGGATGCAGCCAGTAAAGATAGAAAATGTTGAACTCCTCGAAGTCATAAAGAATTATCAACTGTGCAATTAGTAAAGACTGAACATATACACTGAAGTCTATTAAGTCATAAATGAATAAAAAAATGTTTTGCTTGGCAATTTGATGTGTATATTTGTCTTAATTATTTTAAATTAATTGCTATTGGCTGCAATCATTAGAAAATTTAAGATTTAAGTAAGGTACAGCATAAGCCCCCTCCTATAAAATTAATCTAGTTATACAGACAAACTGTTTTTTGAATTGTCTAGGCTACTGAAAAGGAAGAAGTAAGAAGGGCTGATGAGCAGAGCGCTGGGGATGCTTCTGAGCTCCTTGCAGCCTGTCTCCTGCGATGCTGCCCCAGGCTTGAGCACACTGAAACTCCCTGCTGCCGGCAGGGAGCACAGATCCCCAAGCAGCCCTCTCTCCCACAGCTCCAGGAGCATTAGACCTGACAGGCGTCCCCTTTTCAGGCACCTCTGGACAGTTTCCCTCCCAGATCTGGCCTGGCTGTGTGGCTGCTCGCAGTCCCCGCAGAAGGACAGCACACCGTCAGCCTGGGCACCACCAGCAGAAGGCTGCTGTATTTCCTGTCTGCATGGTCACACAAAGATTACTGTTGAAATGCAGAAAGAAAAAGAAAAAAAGTGGATTTCTCCCAGTCCTTCATGCCTGAAGGACCCTTGAGAGATGAAGCTTATCCCAAGCGAAAGGAAAACATTTTTGTGAGTGGCTCTTATATGATATAAGTACCATACCAGTGTAGCAGCTAGGCAGTGCAGAGCCAGCTAAGGCATGCTGCGTGCCCGGTCTCTGTGGGTGGCAGGGAGCAATGCCCACAGAGGTGCCCTCACATCCTACTGGAGAAGCCCTCCCAGCTGCCCACAGGGCACCACAGCACAGCTTCTGGCACCAAAGGGCCAATGGGCACCGCACCAGGGCGCTGGCAGGACAACACCACTGCCTGTTGCCACAGTCTTCCCAGGGTGATTTCAAGATGCTATGAGTAGCCAAGGGTAGGAGCTGAATAAGGCAACAAGTGTTGTCCACAAATAAACATATCAGGAAATATTTATTTCCTGGAAAAGCTCAGCATGCTTTTTTCCCTATGTTTTGTAAATTAAAAGTATCCGTTTCATGTTCTGAAATAAGATTTGGGGATCACTTGTAGTCACATTTCAGTTCCTTTTCAGAATAAAGATGGTGAAAATCATTAAGACAGATATCAGAAGGTATGACCTTTTTTCCCAGGTTTTCATTTTGCTAACAAGAAACCTGTATTTTAGGCAAATTCCTTTCAACATCTCTGGTGGGCCACCAAACTGAAAAAGCAGTTATTCATCGAGTTCTAACATCAGTGTGTCCCGATGGCCTTACCAAGAAGACAACAGAAGCAACTGGAAAATAGGTGAGAAAAGAAACTCTCATCAGATAAACATAACAGTACAACAATCCCCATTGTATGTTCTGCATTTGCAAGGGAGGAGACACGTTCCTCCAGGACTCTAATCTCCATCACTAATATTATTATCAAATATTTACATACAGCCCTAAGTTTGCATGACACTGAGGAGATAAAAGATGCTCTCTCAGCACTGAAGATCTTACAGCCTACGTCAGACAAAGAAAGCAGTTAGCTGAAAGAAGACATGATGAAGATTAAGAAACTGATCTAACGCTGGTGACCCAAAAGCATTTTTAAATTGTAACAGCCCTAGTCCCATGCTCTGAGGGAAGCTAGTGGCATCGGAACACATTTGACTTTCAGGAGCCAGCTGACCACTTTTCAAACTCAAGGTGGTTGTATGGACCTATTTCCCCACAGCTTTGACCCAAACAAATAAAATAGTGGCACCCTGTAACCCCTAGGAAAATAATTTTTTTAAATCTGATTTGTCTAAGGAAAAGAGAAGTTGGGCTGCCACAGTTCAGCCTAGTGTTTTCCCAGGCTGGACAAGTGGGAGAAAGCCCAGCACACCACACCACTGAGCCAAAAATAAAGAGTTGCTCGGTCCTTCAGCTTGGGTTTTCTCCATTTTGCTTAGTTCCCTCGCTTCACTTTCGTTGCTGACAGTGGAACTGGAGACCCCTGATGAATTCAGCTTTCCTTGTCAGACACACATGGCTGGGGTGGCTCTGGCCTTTGGCTGTGGGGTGAAGCACCACAGCAGCAGGAAGACAAAGCAGTGAAGGTGGAGAAATGGGAACACTCAGCACAACTCTACCTGCCTGGGCTGGGGTTCCTGCTCCTATCCAGCAAAGTACAGGGAATACACCTCTGCAGAAATGTTGCTAAAAGCCCCTCTGGTAGAGGACAACACCCTTCCTATATGGTCTGTAAAATAATTTAACTTATTTTAATGCAGACGTTGTTAACATCTTGGGTAGCCAAGCCAAGCCCAGTGTTAAGCTGCTGTAGAACACCCCTCTGCTGCCTTTTCCCCCACGTGTGGAGGGGAGCCGGCAGCCGCAGAGGGAGCCAAGCCTGCTCTGCAACACTCTCCCCTGCAGTGCCACAGGGCTCATCCCCAAAACCCCTGGGGCTAAGGGGACTGTGGAGGCAGCAGCACTGATGGGAAAGCCGCCAGGCTTGAGGACACCAAGAGGAAGACAAAGAGGGGAAGTGCCAGCGCTCTGGGGGCAAAGGCCCCTTTCTGGGTCCCCACCACCCATTTTCTTTCACAAACTTGGCGATCAAGACAAAGAGTATTTCTGCTGTTTAAATTTTAAAACTAATCCTAGCCTAATGAATGACACTGAGAGATTTCCTAGAAGAAATATGTTCGTAGCTGGACCTGAGGAATCATGCAGAGAGAAGCAGCAGCACTCATCATATCGCCTGAAACAACAATGGGCAGGACATGCAGGGCAGATGAAGTGTAATCTAAGGCATATAGCAATATATAGATTGCAAACACACGCATGCACACAGGCACCCCCCCACACACATACATACACACACATATAGATACACACACACATATATGCTCCTAGCAATTCAGTTGGATTAATTTGTTTTAGCTGTTCTATTATTTTACTGTAGTCCTTGTATAGTACTTAAAGAATCAGGTTAAGCATTCTGCATTAGATACACAAACAATGCTTCTTTACCTCCACATGGGTGTTGTGAGACTTTAATTAATGTTTGTAAAGTGCTTTCAGATCCCCAGAAGAAAGGCACTATAGAAGTGTGAAGTTTGATTATTTCACAGCATACAAAAGTAGAGGTGAAAAGAACTATTCTCCTCCTTACACATAAAACTACTGATCTCAACTCCTGCATTTAAAAAAACAAGATGTTTAGAAAGAAAAGAATTCTGACCATGAACCTACTTCAGGTTTCCCCTTTGCCTTTTTCATCTGATTTCTGGTTGAGTGAAATAATAAACTATTGTATTGCTGTAAACTCTTTGTAAGTAGATTTGACTAAGACAACAGAGTTCAGTGCCAGCAGCTACTCTGATCATTCTTTTAAATGGAAATTTACCGTCTGCTGCATCACATGGAAAAAATATAGAACTATTTTTCACAGCTTGTTCACTGAACAGATTATTGGAGGGAAGAAAAAATAAAAAGGCTTCATTTTCTACAGATCCCAAATCTCGGCGTAGAAAGTCTTGGCAATTTCCTTTTGAGAGGAGACAGATTTCACTTTCACATTGATTTAACAATGAGAAGTGCATCCAAAATGAGGGTCTGATTCTGAACATTTAAATGGTTAGCCATGGTTGATTCAATAGCTTATCTATGGGAGCAAAATTACTCACATCCATAAGTCTATGTAGGATCTGGTCCTAATATAGAATCAGTTCTTGATGTCATAAAATCTTTTTTAACAGCATCTTGTGTTACATTTAATTTATTTCATATGGCCTCATAAAATAAGATAAAAGCTTGTAAGTCTAAAAGTGATATAAAGAGGATGGAAAAAAAAGTACTATTATGTATTTGTGTTTATTAAGTATTATCTTCATACAACTTACAGAGTTTTAACTCCAGAATTTCCAAATTATTTCTAATCCTAATAGCAGTCAGCAAGAGCTGCCAGAGTTTAATTTAAACAGATTACAACACTCACTTTTGGAGAAGAAAGTCCTTCCCAAAGCTCACTCCCAGACAATTCCTCCCTTTCGGCTCATGCTAGCAGCACACAACCTTACAAAGGCACCTTACCAACTTACCTGTCACCTGGGCAGAGTACGGGCAAGCTTAACCTCTGAATTTAGCCCAGGAAACTCCAGGGTGACAGGCACAAGAAACACTAGCTTGCGTCAAACACAGTGGCCTAAAGAGTGCACAAGCAACTCCCCAGTTCATCTACCCTTCAATATAGAGAAAGGCTCCAAACAGAAAAGTCTCTAGCAGAAAAATGTCTTCACAGCCAAAGGCAGCCTCACCCCTTTTTAAATGGAGTTTGCAGAACGCCTCCCCTCCACCACCAAAAGCACGCTTTCTGCTTAGGCCCCAGGAGGGGAAGGAAAGGGCTGCAGCCAAGTACGCCAGGATTTAGGCTGAGCTCACCTGCAGCCAGGGTGCCATGGGCAGGAGGTCCCAGGAGGCATGCATGGTAGCCTCTGGGGTGTGAGAAGGAAAGTAGGTCCATGGGTACAGCCTGGCACCTGCAAATTCCCCACAGAAAAGGGGCTCCTTTTCCAGTCTTGGAAGGACAACGTTTCTGGATGCTGGGAGGTAAGTTGATTCAGGGACACATCAGGAGGCAAATCTTAGTCTGCCTTTAGGCTCCCAAAGGTGTGTGCTTCTGGGTGGTAGGCCGATCCTCGAAGGTTGGCTATGGGGCAACCAAATGCCAAATGGGGCAACTTCCTATTCATAGTATGGGTCCTTTACTTGTGCAAGTATATAATACAAATCATTATACAAGTGCCTTCAGCATATCAGAGCATGTCAGTGACTTCAGAGGGCTACTGGTATGATTACTTGTTTGCCAACAAGAAAAAAAATAATTTAAAAATAAAAAAAATCCACTGCCCTGGTTCTGATACCCAAGAGTGGGCATCATGACAAGCTACGGGAATGTTACATTAAAAAAAACAACAAAACCAATAACAGTTGGGCTGTTTTTCAGCTAACATTTCTTCAGTTTAACTATGATAACCATTACTGTAAAAATATGATGAGATCTTACCTGATGCTGCTGCTAGTTAAATGGTCTCACTGCCAGAAGGTCACCACACACTGGCACTGCTTTAGGCGCCAGCAGCAGACCCATCGCCTTTCCTCTGGGAAGCACAAGCCAGGGGCAAACCCAGGGGTAATGTGGTAAGCAAACGCTGCGCTTGCAAAGTAAGCCCTGGAAAAGAAAAGTTTCTTTAGACGAAGTAAAAGGATTCCTGAGGACAACTTTCAGTAAAGATAAACTTTAACCACTATCTGACACGACAGTCAATAAATAGCTTCAAGATAATCGCACGTACCTCTTTGGTAGGCAGTGGTCTAACCCAGGCAGAGATGCTTTTAGAACATGGCTGTTCTCACCAGCCCTTGATATTTTTCTTGCGATCCAGGCAACATCCACATTGAAAAACCTACGCCACAGCTGTCAGGGCTTCTCTCCAGCAGATAATTAAATTCCAACTCTATTGCCATTGTGACAAGTGAGCTCAAGTTTAGTGATACCATCCCTGCCAACCAAACAAGAATGAGTGCCATCAGCTGCATAGTCGTTAATCGCTCTGCTGAAAGAAAAGGTGCCTGGAGTACTTAACGGCATCCTCCCAGGGTAGGTGTTCAGCCTCCAGGACATATCTGACAATAACATGAGTACGTCTCAAGGGGTGATTGCATTTGGATCAGTGTGCTTTCACAGGAAGGCCTGACAAAAGTGGAGGAAGTCAACAAGTTTAAAAGACTTTCAAGATCTCTTCCAAACCAGAGAAAGGCAGAGTTTAGCTTGGGTGGTTGCAGGGTAAGATTTTGCTGAATGCAAAACATGAAGCCATTGGTCTTTTCTCCTGTGGATTGCCTTCTCAACTCACTTTTTTTAGGTAAAGAGGTCTGGGGCTTTTTCCTCTCTAGTTGACTACAATGTGCACATCCTGTATTTCTGCAGATATGTTTATTTTCCTTAGAATATAGCTTTTAAACTAAGCTTATCCATCAAAAATCAAACTGCACATTAGCTAAGACCTATTTAACACCCTAATAACTGCTTTTTCATTTCTATTTTGCTTCATATGTAAATCTGTTATTTCTATGCTAGTTATTGAATTATCCAATTTTAAGTACAGCTAGAGGAAAACTGTAATTTTTTTCTCACAAGAGAAGAATACTGCTTCACTGCTAGCATTCCAGAGAGATTCCCCCAGCTAACAGAGACCAGGTCTCATGCTTAAGAACTGCACAAGCCATATCTGTTCCCTTGCTTTACCTGTTGCTCAAGTGTTTAAAGTTAGCTTTCCTTTGCAGTAGCTCCGTGGAGGCCACTGTGGAGATTGCAGTCGCAGAGGTGAACATCTGTCTCTGCCATGCTGTGCCAGCCGAAGGACAGCTCAGACCCCACATGGCCTCCAAGCTCTCACCCAGTACATGGGAGGAGGTATACATGGCCTTTGGGGAAGCACCCCAGGAGCCTACTGCTGAGCCAAAAGCCAGAAAGTGCAGGGCATTTGAGCAGGAAATTAAACCTGAGTCTCATGTGGCCTTAACAAATGGCTCAACCAGCCTGCTATAAAAACAGTCTCTTGGAAGTCTTTCCATCCTCTCTTAAAACCCAACACCAGCACACACTTTCTGTATCAAACCCAGCTGCCCCAGTCCATGGGACCAGCATCGGCAGCCGGGTAGGGAGGTCTGAAGCTTGACAGCACCCAAATGCTGGGTGTAGAGACTTAAAATTGTGGCTAAATAGGTTGGCCCCTTGCTAGATCTCATCCCAGGCTCCCAAAGGCTGAGTTTATTCATCACCCTATGTGCTTTGCTTGCAGCACTGGCTTCGCTGCTTGTCAACACGCCGATTTCTGAATTCTCAGTGCAGAGGAAGCCTTTCATGGTTTGGCATCCTCTTATATGTTTATGCTTCTCAAGATACATTCTCTAGCCAAGTCTTTAAGTTCTTACATTAGTCCCCAAGCCCAGACATCAATCTGTTGCTGATCAGGTCTTTTCACATCACGCTGCTTTTATCTGGAATGCTGTTTTTGATGCTTCCAGGGAAGCTCTGGGTGATGTTTTTAAGAATGTGGTTATTTTTTTCCCCTTTTTGTTTAAAATGACACTTGAGCACAGCTATTTCTTCTAACCTTTTGCTTTTACTGTAAGACTTTAGCAAGAAATTTGCCTTATAAATGCTATTATACTGGGGAGGTCCTGATTTGCATCTTTGTCCTTGGACAGCATAGAGGCAGCACAGGGGGGGCCACAAAGAGAGAGAGATTGATTATTTTTTTTCCCTTTTATAGTCTACAATAAAAAGTTTCTTTAAAGAGGAAGAAAAGAGAGGCACATGCTTAATATTGAAAAAAAGCCTACTTGTGCTTGATACATTGGAGAAACAGTTCAAGAACACTTCATCCTCCTGCAACTATTTCCCGCACTTCTGCCAAGGTTAAGGAAACCTTGGGTTAGCTGCCGTCTGAATACTGCAGGCTGGTATCAGTCTGAACAAGTTCAGCTGACTGCTTAGAAGATTTTTGCCTTTATTCTTCCTCCTGTTGTCTCCCCCCTTTGGCAAATAGAAATCACCTTCATCTTTGGGGGAGGCTTCAGCCTGAAAGCACCCAACAAAGAGAATTCCCTGAGAGATGCTCACTGTGGGGTCAAGGCCCTTCCATTGAGTCCCCCAACTCAGCTGTGCTGGTGATCAGCCAGCTGTCACGAAAACAAGACTCTGTAGATCAGCATGGTCTGGGACCAGGTGGGCCAGAAAACACAACAGCACACTCTGATAAATGACTGAAGAATTAGACCAACAAACAAAAAACCTGCAACAAATATCCAGCCATCCCCCCCCCACCACCACCACCACCATGTGTAAACTCCCATTTTTTCACACCAGTGAAGAAAGAAATAAAGGGACAGAAAACCAAAGTATCAGGCAAGTACAACAAACTGTACCTCATTTGTGATTTGACTTTAAATGAAAAACACCGCTGACCAAAATGATCCTTGGATGCCAATGGTTTTAGTACATTGCTTCTCTGATGTACAAACCCAAAGAGGAGCAGCACCGGGACAGAGAGCAGGCCAACCAAGGGATCCCTGCTCCAAAGGGCTGCAGGACACCCAGGCCAGCACAGCTACAAAGGGAGAATACAGCCCAGGCCCCCCTTGCTCCCTTTGGGCTGCCCCTTACACCAGAAACCAGCCCTTTCATTATCCTTCTGTGCTGCTTCAGGCCTAAGGTCGAGATCAACCAGGGGACTAAAAATAGTATTTTGTGTCTAAGGTACTGGATGATTAACCGGAGCCAAAAACTGAAGTGTTAGCTTAAATTCAAATTTAAACTGTTAATATATATATTTTTTAAAAATGCACCCACCAGCCCCTCCAACATCCTCTGTGGACCTGGAGCACACCCACTGGGGAAAACCTCAGAGGTGGGAAACAGCAGGCAACAGACCAGAGGAATGGGGAAAGAACCCAGGTTTATTGAGGAGGAGGTGTCCAGAGGGAGCGGGGTGCACTTTGTGATTGTCAAGTCTATTTTATGATACCTCTTTTCTTTCTTGCTGAGCAGCTATGGTTAGAAATACCCTAACCGGCAGTAATGAAGTTAATGACTAGTAACTGGCAGCTATGCAGGCAGCTAACCAGGATGGTGAGGGCTGCAGAGAGCAGAGAAGCCATGGTCCTCACCCTGCCCACCATGCCCTGTGGCGAGTGGCTTTGCTCAAATGCCCCCTTTGCTGGGCAACAGCAGGGCCGAAACAGGGACTGGCCACCAACTGTTGCAGTCTCCCCACAGCCCCGTCCGGGGGCTCTCTGCCTACAAACAGCGGGGCTGAGTTCCTCACAAGACTGCCGAAGCCCTCTGCAAACAGGGTTGGCGAATCCCCCCGCATCCCCCAAAGGCACTGGTCGGGCTGTGGGCAGAGAGCCAGAGCCCTGCCGCTGGCCTCCGCAGGGGTGCCCGGCAGCCCCAGCCCCGCGGCACTCACACTCCACCCCACAAGCCCGGCGACTTCATTAAACACATACTCATTTAAGGATTACTCAAACATTGCTCATTTCTAGGTCAATTATTGACTTGAATCATGTTAATGTTTAACATAAATATGCTACTATATCACCTGTACAGTATTTCATATATTCATATTACGATAATTCTATGGTTACAAAATTATTCTAAAATAGTAGGGAAACTAGCTACTACTGGAAAATAAAGGTTTGCAGGCTGCTCTGAAGCCCACGCAAAGAAATGCAAAGATTCCCATTACCTTTGCCTCAGCCTCACAAGGAAAAAACAATTTAGATTATTAAATACACCCACAAATTAATTACTTTCCAGTTAAAATCTTTGCTTCCTAAAAATGTTTTCTCTAACCTTATCAGATAGAAAAGAAGGAGAGGAGAGGGTGAGCAGAGAAAGGAAAGGCATCATATCGTAAGCAGATTGTAAAGCTACAAACAACATGAGAATAATATTTAAAAAAAAAAAAAAAGAAAAAGCACTGCTAACTTTTTTACATTTTAGCAAACTTTTCAATTAGGATTTCTTCCTGGCTATTTAAATATGCTTAAAGTAATGATTTTCTGTAATTTGTCTTTTTCCTTTGGAAACATACCGTGCTATTGTCAGCTTTAAAAAAGAAGCAATTTCCTGACTTTAGAGATTGAGCAGGTCATGGAAAAATTACTACTGTGGGAACCTATAATTAAATAGAAAATGCAGCTGCACTTATGAAAAACTAAAATTAAGTTTATTCTATTAATACTTGATTCTAGAATGGTATTTGACTCTTCAGACACAGGTCTTAGCTGAAACTGTACCTTACCTGCAGAATATTATAAGCTGCATATCTACTTGCAAAAGCAGACATGATATAATCTGTACAAACACATTGCCAATTATTTGCTGTTCATCTGAATTAGATTCAGTATAGCATGATAGTAATTTACACATGTAGTCCCTTTTTTCCTCTTTTTCTAGTACTGGCACTTCATTTTGGGGTGGATTTTTTTTTTTAAGAAACTCAATTAAAATAAATCTACATAAAATCAGTAATGTTTATTATGACTTTAGTTAGAAAAAGAAGTACAGAAAGGGACTTTTGAATGAAATTATGTGGTACATCTGAACTGAATAAAGGTCTCTTCCCAGCATCTGACTAGTTATGAAACGGAGACAAGATTCTACACAATACTATGATAAAAAAACAGGCTCCGTGTATGTATAAAGATCCCAATTGAATGTTTACAGAGTACCAGATACAGTTTTTGAATTAAATTCTAAATTAAAATCTTGAAAATATATTTGTGACCCACAATAAATTTTAAACACCTAAAACATATTAGATTAACAAAAGCCTCACCAAGAAAATAAGGTACAGATATGTTGGCTAACAATTCATGAGGCTTGTTCGATGTCTGAAGATAAAACATATTTGCACAGAAATCTTAAAAGAACTATATAAAATTAAAAGAAGGCCAAATTAGCCTAAAGTAACAATATTAATTTTATTTAATAATAGTAATAAAAATTACATTTTTTTAAACCATTGCACTTAGGATGACCACCTCTCATAATTTTCTAGGGTAATAATAGGTTAGATTCTACAACCCGTCCTTATTGCATAATATTATAGAAATCACTAAATATAAATATTCTTTTATATACTATGCAATAATTTGTAAAGCTATATTTCCTTTATTTTCCTTTCCTCTTTTTTACTTTTAATAAATAGGAAGGAAAATTTCAATCTTCTTTTCATCAATCATTTTCACAAATCCAGCTTTTTGTGCTATTATAAAGAACGTAACTAAACCCATACAGTTTGGATGAATGTCTATAATCTATTTATAACATTTAAGATTCTGGGATGCTTTCTTCATGTGCAAACTCAACTTCACTATTTTTAATACACTTACATATTATATCTAATACAGCTATCCATAACTACTGTGAGAATGAAAATAGCATATCAGAAATGGTAAAAGAAAAAGATTTGTGAAGAAACATTATATACCACTCGGGAAAGAAGTTTTTTTCCCCCCTTTCAGAAATGACTTGTGAGTGACAGTGTTGTTGCCGGGAAAGCCCACAAAACCTGGATCATCGTGTGCACTGCTTGAATAAGATGCCCAGAAGTGATCCTAAGAACCAGCAATATAATTACTTCTATTTCACATCTATGGCTTGCTTTCTTTCGGCTGCCTATTTGGTCAGTGGCACGGGGTGTTTATTTTTGCTTCGCGCTGTGGAGCTGGATTTCTATTTTCCAGCTGCATATATTCCACGGAGGAAAGGAAAACTGATCCATGAAGTTCCTATTTGCATAAAGTACAGAAACATCTGCCACAAGATTCTTTTTGGAGGATTGAAGCATCAGGAGATACTGCTGTTGATCATCTGCCCTTAATAATATTGAATTCTTTTTCTGTCAACAGGAGCTTAGAGCGAGGGTATTTAAGGAGGCAGAGAAAAGAGAGAATTTGGCCAGAGAAGACATATTCTTACTATTACTTGAAATGAGGGATAGGTTACGTGATGCTGTCTCACACAAACACTCACAAATGAGCTCTGCCCCAAGATCAGCAAATGCCCTGTTCCATCTGATTCCGGTTCTTTGCAAATACAGATCTTATAAAGGTATACGATGATTTAGTCAGCACCCTGCAGTTGCCTACAATGCACAGTAGCTTTTTTTCGTTAAACTTTACGCAATGAATGATCTGTGGTAGCAGGGCTAACATTAGAAAGCACTCAGTCTGCAGTGCTGTTTTGAATTGTGATTTCAGTTTAGGGAAGCAAATAAAAAAATCTCAAGGAAGACTTATCTGTGTCTCAGATCAGGAACATTTTCATTCTCTTTCTGTATGTATATATAATGTATGTCTATAATCATAAACATCAGGTCGAGCAGTCAATTCGTTCATACAGAATACATAAATAGAATTGAAACTCAATGAAATATAATAGCAAGTATTTTAAAAAAATAATGATCAAGTGTTATTTCTAAAATCACAGAAAGTACTTTTGCGAATATACAAGATGCATATTTCTGCATTAAATTTTGCTCTTTTTTATTACAATTACAGACTATTTTTAAATTCACTAGCTCTGCTGATATAATTGTTTGTTCAGATTTTAGGCTGGCCTCCTCTCTCACACCACTGAGAGTCAGAAATCAGTTTGACCTATAGTATGCAGTGCAAACAAAGTGCTTCTCTCAGCTCATCTGTTTTGTGGAGTTTAACAGCCAAACTGAGAGGAAAATAAAATTTCTTCACATTTACTGCCTACTTACATCAGAAGTACCATGAAGGTGATCGATACGGCAGTATTTTGTTTTCTGCCAACAGTTCCAAGATAGCCAGCTTCCTAAGCTAGGTCAACAGTGATTAATATCACATCAGTAACATCTCATTCATCATTGTCATTGTAAAACAAAAAGGCTTTAAACATTTCTTATTCATAGCTGATCTCTGTAAGATGCATGCAAGGGTTTGGGTTTTTTTTTCTTTTGCTCCTTCACACACTCACAGATACCTTGATTCAACTGTAAATATCTGGATGCAGGAAATACCTGCTCAGGAGTGCAGCAGAACAGGGCCACGAGTCCAGCCAGGGTCACCATATATTGTGAAACAAACAATTGTAAAAATAATACCAAAAAAAAAAAAAGCAGCAGGAGTGATCTTTGCTTCCATACACATATTTGTATAAAAAGTTTCTCTGGCAGTGGTTCACCAGCAGGCAGTAATCAGCTAAGATACTTCTTTGTAATTTTTCTGTTTCATAAATAATACAGGAGTTTACTAACAGGAAGTTTGTGGGAAGCAACAGTAAACAGTCTAGCAATCCATCTGTTATTGCGGAATGCAAGAAAGCTGAATCAGGTTCTCTGCAAGTGGACTATTTTCGTTGTTTGTGCTAGCAAAGATGTGTGGGAAATGGGCAGTTAGAGTCATTATTAACATGAACTCTCACAGACCTTTTTCTCCCTGGCCTTGCTGAAAGCGATGGCTGGGTGCGATTTCAGCAAGAAGCTCGAGTGCCTGAGTGCCGCAGCAGCAATAAACCCGAGCAAAGGAGACAAGGCAGTTATATCAAACGTGGAATATTCAGGTGGCAGTTACAAAGAAACTTTTGCGTCCTCAAAATCAATCTCAGAAAGAATTACTTTAAATTTAAACACACACAAACTCCTGTTAACACCTTCCTTGGCGTCAAGGTATTTATCAGGAAGAAATCGAAGGGTTGGAGGGACCTGGAGTGGGAGGAAAGGAAATGAGGAAAATTAAGGTAATGATGGAGGTTGTACTGACAGGCTTTCTGTGCCAGCACAAGTAAAGAGTCAAGCAAGGGTGGAAAAAAAAGCTAGTATCTTTCCCGAAGACAGGCTGTTCTGCTGGCATTGATCCACCCTTGATATGTTGCTTATGAATAGAATGCTAGAAAGAGAGCGGAGGCGGGTGTGTAAATTAGTCACTACTACTACAAAAGCAAGGTTTCTTTGCCAGTGGCAACGTGGTGTCTCACCTCAAAGATTAATTTGTAGCACTGAAAGCATGCGTCCAAGATAAAAAGTTGTGCTGCCAAATAAATGAGAGTCAGAAGCCTAAGTATAGGATTATACCCTGTGCTAACCAAGAATAATTTCATTTTAACAAGATAACAAATTCTGCTTATTCACAACGTGTCTGAATATTACACATAGCACTTAGTTTAGAAAAGACAATGAATACACAGAAAACCTCTGTCCAAACCAAAACCTACTGAAAAGATGTAGGAAGTTGTGAAGAAACAAAAATGTCTAATTACTGGGCACGATACCAGCTAGTTATGCATTTAATAGACTGGGGGGAGTAGTGCAAAACTGCCCTGCAGTAGGAACAATTTGCAGTAGGATATGCTTAAATTAACGTCAGAGTTTTAATTTTCACAAAGTCTTTGCAAGGGCAGTCTAAGGTGGTTTTGGATACAGCCAAAACCTTGCAGGTTGGCAGCCTGATGATGGTGCTGATACACGAAGGACCACAACGGCGATGGGCTTTGCTGGGGCCAGGGAGGGTTACCGGTCCCGAACGGGGAGAGCCGCCGGGGCCCGCGGCCTCTCAGCCCTTCCCAGCCGGGGTGCCGCTCCCGGCCGCCTGGCAAGACTGCCATCTTCTGGCTTCCCGCTGCGAACCAGCTCTGACCAGCAGAGAAGGAGGCCTCGTACTAGGAAAAAAATGTCATTCTTTGGGACAGTGATTCGGAAGCAGATTTCAGGGGTGGGTGGGGTGGGGTCAGAGCGGTGCCGGCTTGCCCCCAGCCCACCGCGGCCCGGTTTAGCACCACGAAACGGAGAAGCAGCCATACCCGTACCTTCTCCTTTCACCTTCCGCAGCCCACGATGTCCAGGCCAGCAAAGCCCGAATACGCTAACACTTTCTCAAATAAGTGTCTCCCTAAACAAAACAGCAACACTTTTTTCCACAGGGGGAGGAGAGTAATGCTGCTGCCTGCCGCGCCTGGAAGGTAAGAGACACCCACCTGGTGCTGGCCTTCTGGCTGAGGGGTTTGTTCCCCTACATACACACGGGTGTGAGTCGCGGAGGCTGCGGGCCGGGGATGTTTGAGAGCCGCGGGGGAAACCCACGGCAGGCGGTAAAGACGCCGGTGCCTGAGGGGCCAGAGGGTTGCAGGAGGGCCCCGGCGGGCCCCCTCGCCGCCACCACTCTCCCCGCCACCGCAGCGCCCGGCCCGCTGCGTTCCCGAAGGGGTTTGGTGCCCCCTGCCGGCCGGAGGCGCGCGCTGCGGGCGGCAGTTAAACCGCCGGCGGTCGGCCGTTAGCCGGCCTGTGGAGGCCGTGCTGCCCCCGAGCCAGCAGGGCCAGGGAGGGCCCGCTGCTGGCCAGCATGATTTGCCAAACAAAACGTGAACGGCCCGAACGCCTGCAGCCACTGGTACTGTTCAGCGTCACCAGATTTACCTCCGTTTGGATAAGAAAAATCAGGGCAGTAAAGTGGCATTTCCAAGGTTTCACTGTCTGCATAATGCTGTTGGGGTGCTCACATTGGCAAACATATTTTTACAAGACAACTTTGCACCACTGCCACTGTAGCAGATACTGAAAATTTCATTATCATTCCTCAAAGTAGTAAAAGACATTACCTAATAACTGCCCAGCATAGTTAAAAACTCATCATCGTCTACGCCAATTACGTCTGGACAACAGGCAGCGTTGCTGAAAAACAGGACTAAGCTTTTGATGTTTTTTGATGTTTTTCACTCAAATCAGTGGAAAAGCCTGGAAATGCTTTTTTTTTTTTTTTTTTAAACATCAGTATCTGAATCTATCGTGTCGATGACTTCCCAGGACCTGTCATTTCCTCACACAAACTCCCCAGGAGTGAATCATACAGCTCTGCTGCTTACCACAGGTTTCCCATATGGGTACACAATGGGCTTGAGTCACTGACACAGGCATTAGAAGTGAAATTGTTAAAATGTGGTTTAGCAAAACCGTGGCATTACCTCCCATGACTGTTTCCAGCTGTAGTCCAACTCCAGAAACTGAAGTCTTTCTAGCCTTTTTTGTGTGTGTGTATATATGGTAAAACCTGCTACTGCTCCTGACTGGTCTGATGCCTGCTCCTACCTTGTGAGCATTCACCTCCAAGTGACAAAGCACAGCTGTATGATTTTATTGCTTTAAGTACCAAGTAGGACACCTTACTTCTTGGCATCTAAAAGCCATCCACTTCTGCACAGTTCAAGAGGCGTACCAACAAGCCAGTTCTATGGCAAAAAAAAAAGTTGCATGGTAAGAATTGGTGCTTTTTGTTTGTCTTGCCTGTATTTTGCTGGTTTGGTTAGAGCTTGAGGGCATTCTGTTTATTTCTACATCACGGTTTATTTCAATACTCAGAAGTGTGCCAGCACATCCCAGGTACGGTGAGGTAGCTATGATGGTCTAGGGCTCCACCTAGGCACACACAGCCTCTCTGCAGGAGCAGCTCCCTTGAACTGTACCTGTGCACATAGTTCTTCTATTTCTGTAATCAAAATGAGTTACAGCAAGCTCAGGAATCTGGTTTTCTCTGTCAGGAGAAACTGCCATGGTGAATGGTCTTGAGGGTACTTCTCCTGGGTATCCACTGATATGTTTGCTTCTGCAACCTTGGCTTTTCTGCTCCAGGTGCCCAGCAAAAATCCATCAAGGAAGTGTCTGATGTTATGGACATTTGTGTGCCACAAGAATTATAAATGTGAACTAATCGCAGGCTAGCAAAATGGTCCCAACTCTGACCAGTTTGGACACAAAGCCTTCCTCTCCGGGAAGAACATGACAGATGAAATTATTATTTATGCATTGAACAAAATCGCATCCACAGTCACTTCAATGTTTTGTGAATTTGTCAAATAGCACATCATCAGATCAGATGCAAGACTCCACTCAGCTTCACTGCTACAACCTAGTCAAGTCCCAGAAAAATCAGATATATCAAGCACCCCAAAACAAACGCTGTGAACTGTGATCCCTGCCGGCTCTGTGAGGTACAACTTGCCATCACTGGAGCTGAGCCATTAGGGCCTCTCCATTGACTGCAATTTGGAGTCATGCTCTCTTTCACTCACTCACGCCTAACCAGCCTTGCCAGACATCTCGGCTGCAGTCTGCCAACAGAGAATCTTGCAACCTGTGCCATTAGAGACCTGGATTTCCTGGCAGAGGGCTGCTAGAAGTGATCTCAACAGATCAAAACAGATCCACCAGATCTCTTTGCTTTCCCAAGGCTCTAAGGGAGAAAGTGGCATCTCCATGAGCATGCTCAACCTTCATCTCCAAAATGCAGAGCCCTTGGTTCACTCTGGTTGCAATAAAGTGTAACAACACAAAGGTTCACACTGTAATAGTTGCTAGGGTACTCAGATTCTGACCACTTTTGGGGATTCTGCCTTACCAACCCTACTGGGTGTTTCCCTAGGCCTCACCTCCAGGTAGCAAAAATAATACTGGCCAAAACTGGCTGCAGAAAGTCCCAATGTGGGGAGAAGCAGAAAATTCCACCATGATCTACCAGGCAGACTTCAGGCTCACTGAGAACTTTTCCCAGGAAGGGAATTTTTCCCATTGTAATGGAAAACTGAGTTAATGGCAAGTAAACGACAAAGGAAGATTGTCTCCCTGGTCATGACCATGGAATAAATGCAGTAGCTCTTGTTGGCAGGGGCCCTTGAAAAACATGTGCTGCTTTGCTGGGAGAGAAACTTAGGGATCATATGCTGTCTTCAAATGAGGACTTGGGTGGAGTCCAAGCCCCAACATTTCTGAGAGCCTGAAACTCTCAAACGCGTTAGTAGAAATTGAAAGTGCTCAGCGTGTTATTAGAGGTGCACAGGACCTCACAGCACCAGGTCAGAAGACAACTGTTTGTTGGTTGACATGAGAGCCTCTTGCACCAAGCAGAGAATGAACAAAATAAAGGAAACACAAATGCCTTTATGTCTGCAAAGGGAGATCTGGAGAATGTGGGTGGCTTGCAGGGTTAGGAGTGGAAAAGTCCTGGTGAACTGTTCCAGGACCTTGGAAGCTTGCATGACTTTCCCACTGCAAGGTGCCCTGTGAAGCCACACTTGGAGCCTTACAAGCTCTGAGAAGCTGCCCAAACCTGCCTACATCATCAGATCTTGTCTGAAAGCCAATTAACAAAACACAGCCTGAATGATCCCGGCATGTATTTGCTCAAGCACAGCCATTCTGCTCTCCATCTCTTTTGTCCCTCAAGAGAAAGCTACACAGTTTACAGTCTCTGTCTGATAATCTGTCCTCTTAGGTCAACCATGAATTCAAAGAATTGTAATTCTTAAAAACAAACAGAAAATGTAACAAAGTTAGCTAAAATAGATTAAATTCAAGATTTTGGGAAGAGACTTACTCAATCAAGGCCCCATGGCTCTTCCTCGCTTCACCCTTATCTGCTTAGCTTGCTGTCCGTCATCTCTGAGGTCGGCTCTTCTCCACCAGCTTTGCCCAGATTTCTATGCCAGAAATTTAAAATCATTGGAAATTTTTAAGACATCCAAGACAAACAGTCACAGAAAAACAAACTGCGAAGGGCAAACTATTGGCATCCTTGCTGACAGAAACTAGTTTTTCTTCAGAAAGAGAAATACACTGCTTCTAGTTTGGTTACTCCCAGAAAATGCTGCTGGGAATACAAGAGAAATAGATACCTACACATTCTTTACTATCAAATACTGACAAATATAACTAGCAGTAGAGACACTGAGAACTAATCTGTATTTTCTCCTGTTGGTGGTAAAGCTCTAAAATAGGAAAAATAATGTTGAAAATCCAAGGCGTCTATATAGGTGATGTGCATGCATAGAGCTCAGTGCTTAAAAGGAAGACATTCTTTTTTATTAGTGACAAAAAATAGACACATTCTTAAAGAACAAGCTTAGGTCATGAACGCAGTATCACTATGTGTGGTCTTTATATTTAAGTTAACACAGGACCAGGCTAAGGACCTAGGATGTGCATGCCCAGAATGTGCATACCTATCTACAATCTACATGAAATATAGTCACAAAAAACTATGGTTCTGGAATGAAAGAATAATTACCTGGAAAAATGAAACACAGTAACAATAATTTTAAATGTTAATCTAAGCAATGTTTAAAATTAATTTTGTTTTAAAGTGTTCTGACATTTACAATACAAAAGTTCCATACAGAGACAGAGTTAAAAACAAAAAGAAAGAAAGAAAAGGAAAGGAGAAAAAAAGGAAATACTTCTGCCGGATCTTCCCAGCTCTGAGTTCTCCCAAAGGCCATCATGAGGTCAGTCTTTGTGATGTTCTCCCTAGAGATTTCTGTCTGCCCTTGCTCACTGGATGTGTTTTTCTGTCTTTGGTCAGTTTTTTTTCCCAGCCTCTCTCATTACATGCAATAATACATCTTCTGTTTCAGTTTGGGGCTATTGTGTAATGTTCCTCAAGTCACATCTCAGAACTAGAGTGCTCAGCTTTTTTCTTATGCCTTTTTTTTTTATTTTATTTTCACCCTGTTTGGAAAATACCTCCCCTGTCTGGACTTGCAGACATATTTACTAATAGCTCTTTCTTGAAATATTTCTGGTTTCCATCTATTTCATGTCTTCTCTGTCTACATGGTAGCAGCAATACCTCATTTCTGAGTGCTGCCCCTCTGCAGCCCCTTTTTGTATGCTTCCAGCTCTTACCCCTGTTACTCCCCAACTTCTGTGAAGCACCACATACCAGCTGCTGGAGATGTGGTGCTCCTGCAGGTAACAATGCATGTCTTTGTAAAACTAAACATGTCAATAAAAGTATGACGCTGATCACAAAAGTATTGCAAACACAATTCTTGCATGCAAGAAATGAGGAGTCAGACTTCCTTGCTCTCTTCCACCCTAAAGTATGAGCAGCTCCATCAAGATCTCTACAAGGTACAACTTGCAAACCGTTTCTGGGTTCCATCTCATCTGACTTCAGGTATCTGCAGCACAGCCATATCTACCCAAATCACCTAGCGTTTATTTCCTAGCTCCAAAGAGGCAAACCCAATTCATTTCAGCCTTGGCACGCACACATGAAGCTCTAGGACTCCAGATATGCATGTCTGTCCCATCGCCTGTGGCAGGAGGGCAGGTATCTGCAGCACAGACATTCAGCTACTTGCCTAAAGGTGGAAAGTCAATGCCTGCCTCTGGTCCTGCCCCGTCCCGCCCCCGATGTGTCACCCACAACAGACATGTCCCAGCTGCATGTCGCCAGGCTGAACACGTTTTCCCATGCTGAGGCACGGAAAAGACGTGGGATAAAGCACAAAGCTGCCACTTCAGCGCCGCATCGTGGACGAGGCTTCCCTGACGGCGCAGCTGGCGCCCGACAACCCACACCAGGGGGCACCAGGAGGGACGGACGGACACCCGTACACACTCGACCCCCAGTCGCGCGGGCGGGCGCTGCCGCTGCGCCTCACCGCCGCCAGAGGGCAGGCGAGGCAAGCGGCTGCCGGCTGCCTCCAGGGCCCCCCCCGGCGGAACCGGGAGATCCCTTCGGAAGGGCGGTTTCCTCTTTTAAGGTGGGATTAACACGCAAAATCACAGGGGGCAAGCGTGCCGCTAGGAATGTGCAAGTGATCAGTAGACGTATAGGGGGGCTTCCTGCTCAGAATGAACACTTTAGGGTACGCAGGGCAAAAATGAAGAGATAAAAATGAGGTGTGCTACAGTTACAGGTAAGAGGAAAGATGCCGGTTATGATGAATCAAAGCTGTGCTAAGACACCTATGGATCCAGTAGCATCCAGTAGCAAGGCTACACATGTGTTCTGTGGAGCAGAAAGGCAGCATCCAGCACGAGGGATGCTGAAATGAGCACACCTCAAGCATACGTTTTCAGATTTCAATCAAAATGTAGATTTAACAAGATGCCTTTCTTCATGTTCATCCCATGCAATCCTTGAAAATTTCTGATTTTCAAGGAACTGAATGAAAAATTCTCTTAAGAACACCACAAGTTTTAAACCAGTCATCTTCATTACTTGCAATCCAAACCCCTCCTTTTAGTATATACGTGGAATCTTAAGTACACATTTTCTCAATGCTGAAACATAAAAAATGCACAAAAGAAATGTTTCCGATTTCAACATTAAAGCTTTAGTCATTCAAGGATGTGGAAGTAATGTCTAAACCTCAAGTCACTAGCTGCAAGCAAACCACACATTTTTCTCACAGTACATTTAATTAAGGTCTCATAGGTTTTAATTTTACGAGACTTTTAAAATAATTTTATATTCTCCTGTTTCTTTCATAATATAGATGGGAAGAGTTCTTTGCATGGTTCGATGGGAATAGCTACAAGAAAACATTAGAAACTGCATTTTCAATATCTTTCCTTTCCCAGCTCAGTTACCAAATGAATGTCCTTCATTGGTGTTCAACCAACTGCAGAGCCTGGGAAGCGTGTAACTGCATTTTCAGCATGAAAACTGTCATCTATATGGATTTGAATGTTAAATGTGCATGTGTGCAAAAACAGTAAAGTTCAGTGATAATTTGAGACAACCTAGACAAGGAAGAATTCAGCAGCTTATCAAACCTCCCAATGATCCCACTAAATAACTGTTTCCAAGGCTCAGTCATGCGGCTGAGAACAGAGGAAACAAGTATACA
The DNA here is from genome assembly GCA_025769975.1 of Gallinago jamesoni. NCBI lineage: Eukaryota > Metazoa > Chordata > Aves > Charadriiformes > Scolopacidae > Gallinago > Gallinago jamesoni. The sequence goes on along the minus strand of JAOQGH010000077.1, from coordinate 28,141,110 downwards.
TGGCATATACTGCTACCTACCCCAACTGTTTAATCCTGTAATGAGGCAGATTATCAGACAATGGTTACAGCAATTTTTTTTATGCACAGCACATTTTCCTTCCCTTAGCAGAGGGAACTGAAGCTGCCTCTGATGCCACTTTAGAGCCTTCAGGAACAAGGCTAAAGACAGGACAAGGGAGAGAACCCCACCACTGGCTGTGGATGTAACACTAGTACAACATTTCTCAACGGGAAACCACTCCATTTGGGAGATTTCAAAACGGTCATAAACATCCACTACTTTCTTTAGGCTATATTTTCCCAAGGTCATCATAACCAGTGTTTTGCCTATTAGATTGAAATTTCTTGAGGAAAATATATACTTTGCAAAAGGCCAAGTTAGCTGTTATTGTTACAGTGACATACAGCGTCATTTACAAGCTCTAATTGTTTTGGAATATTTTTTCTGTCAGTGAAAAGCAGCCAGAATGCACGGAATTTGGCTCCACTGATAAAAGCAGTGAACATTTGCTTTATGTTCCACTTTCGGGGCGGGGGAGTGTGGAGACAGGCGGGGAAGTTAATTTTGGAAAGGGCCCCAAAATGCAGCAGGTTTAGCTCTGTCCCTTTTAATCATCTGGATTGTAGGAGCTTGGCTGACACCAAATTAAGGAAAACTGAAACCAGACGGTGTAGTTGCAGGAGTTTTCTCTACTGTTCTTTTAAAGCAGCACTTACACACTTGAAGAGAGGTAAAACATAGTTACGTAAGGGAAACATCAACATACTGCAATCTATAAGTGAGAAGGTTCAAAGCACTGAGATCTTTGATGGCTGCATGATAACAGTAACTGACAAACACAATGTACAGTGAAAATATTTTTCTATCTGTTAAATCATCCTTGGACTTTTTCACTCTCTCCTCTTCCCCTTTCCACCAGCAGGAGTCCCACAGACATTAGGGCACAGTAAGAACTGATAAAAGATTTACAAACACTTGGTAGGTTGCTTTTCTAATCAGAGTTAACGAAAGGTCTTCCACTGCAGGACATCATAAGGCTATTTCAGAGATATTTGTCTATCAATAGCAAGTTGACCCTGTTTAATGGAAGTTTGGAAAGTACACTGTCAACTTAAATTTGTATGCACATTAAAAAACAGTTTATAAACCCATAAAACTAGTAGGAATGTTTACACAATTTCAAAACATTCCAGCTAGGACTGTAGCTATTAAACAAATCGCCATGTCCCAGAGTGTTTGAAGCCCAAACATTGAAATAATAAGTACCCAGGAGAATAATTTGCCTTCAAACACTTTTTTGAAAATAAGATGCTCCTTATGGTTAACAAAAGTTGCAGTAAAAAAAGAAGGGGACAACGGAATCTCATGAGTGAGTACTGAGCATAGCGTAGACAGAAGCTTGCAGGGCTGGATCTTAAGCAGGAGTGGTGCTGGTTGTCATGTCAACTGGGGACTGTGATTATGATTTATAAATTTGCAGTAGCCCTTTTAAGGGCACTGTAAGCCTTCAGGATATGGATCTGGTAAAGAATCATGGATCCAGTGAAGTCAATAGCAAAAATTCTTCAGTGCACGCAAAGCAACCCTACTTCTTTCATTTCAAAGACTGCCAGTACTCATATATAGAGACTCTACTAAATTGTTTGCATAGTATAGTCAAAATATGTTCTAATAGGTGATGAATCCTTCTCCTTTTTTGGCAAAGTCCCTTTTGAGGAGCACAGCAACTAAAAAGTGTCCCGTGTCAGCTCACAGCCAGCACATCCCCTTTTTAAATTACACAACTAAGTATCCCTAGCTGGAGGCTACCAAATCCCTCAACATCGGGCTGAAGTTGAGGCACTGCTTTGAGAAGTGTCTCTCACACAGTGTCCCTATTTTCCTAATGAAGGCAACAGGGAGGGTTCCTTCCTAATAACCAGTCCACTGGAGCCTGAAAGTCAAGCCAATCAACCCTTTTTCAGCCCTACTGCAGAATTAGCTATTTTACAGGGAAAATGTGATGCCAGTTCCATTAATGATACATTAGCCAGAAGAGAACATACCTCAGCTTCTCTTAGTGTTGTTCTAAGATTTATAAATTAGGGGCTTTAAAAACTTAATTATATGTGCTGCCACTTTAGTCAGCAAGCAAGATGCAACATACACGAGAAAGTCAAGAAAGAGAACAGAAATTGTCATCTTTAGAGGGGCTTTCATCTATCATAGTCACAATCTTCATAGCAGTAATTTTCTTTATCATCCCATCACAATGCAATCCAAAAAGAATGGAGAGAATTGCACTGTGTCCATTGCTGTCACCAGCTTACATCAATGCAGTTACCAGATGTAATGATCTGTTTTCTGGCCCTTCACAACTGTGTTCTTCAGAGAACAAGGTTCCTATACAGTTGAATTCGACAAATAAATGTGTAGTATAAATGACTCTCACGTTTAGGTGTGGAAAATTCTTTGTATTTTAATCCTGAAAAAAAGGAGGATGAAAGCATGCAAAGGACAATTAGTTTATTGTCTGAGGATACTCTTCAATGAGTTCCCTTCATTCTTCTTTCTCTGAGTCCAAGAGTCAATATCTTTATGCAGAAGAGAGCATGATATAACGGCTCCTTGTCTTTCTGTACTTGTATGCCCTATTATACTGCCCCTCCTGTTCCACTTCACCACATACGTATAGGAAAAGCATCAGCACAAATATGAGGGTGCTCTACAGAAATTTACAGCTGTAAGTGCCAGTGTATATGAAATAGTAAATACCATATAATAGTCTGATTAATGTATGCTTCTTGTATTAATTTATTTTTCTAAAGGCCTGTGTAGGGCTCACACAGGGCCGCAGTACTTAAGCTCCAGAGAACCCAGCATTTGGAGACTGTAATTGGGATGAACACACAGGCCACAGGAGTGTGCCTACTTCTAAAACTATGGCAGAGATTGCAAACATCATGAATCTACCACACAAACAAAGATGTTCTCCTCTCCATGGGAATTCCAGAGTGCATGTCCAGCCTGAAAGTCTGGGTGGGGATCTCATCATGGTTGTACATGACTCCTCCCAAGAAGTAAATTCCTTCGTCTTTGGAAGCATCTTTCATGCCCTTAAAAAAGAAAAGTGGGGAAGGATGACATTCCCACTATTCCAGAGAGGAAAACCATGACGACAGCCCCAGTGGCTGCTGCTGCCGCAGTCATAAGTCTCAGTGCTGTGATTGGGCATGCAAGCAAGAGGAACCAGCAGTCTAACTGAAGAGGACCAAAAAAGGAGCCTTTTAAAGTGACTGACTACAAAGGATAAAAAAAAGGAACTCGCATAGATAGCTAAGTTCTTTGGAGCACTCATGATCTCCTCTGTCTGCAACTCTGCTTTGGAAATGTAAGCCAACATCACAGCATGTGGCCAGATGACTCCGGACAGCTCTCTCATGACGTATCCCTGCAATCCATCCATGGCTCAGGAGTTTCCTTTGTCATTATCCCACTGAAACAAGGACAACAGGGAACACTGAACCATGCTCCTGATAACAAGCTCAGACTGTACGCAAACTGCTCTCATGGCATAGAAATCCCAAGATTCAAAGCCACCAAAAAAACAGGGGACAGACAGACATTGTTTGGCATTGTTTGTCTGGTTTTTGATACAGGAGGACACAAATTCGATTAAACGTTTAATACAGTTATAGAACAGTGCTAGAAACACTGCTCAATGTCCACATAAGAACCTCCATCATGGATACATTTGACACCAGATTGTCAATGTGGGAATTTTTCCTACGTAATTTTGCTCTTTAGTAGAGACACCACCAAACAGGGCAAGTCCACAGGTCTTTAACACTCCATACAAATTATCTCAGGCGTCCCCCACCGCTGGTGAGCAGAACAACCTCTACCTTTCTGACATGGGATCTCCAGGTGGAATTATAGCCACATACAGCCCACAGCCTTGCAGGTATGAAAGGAGACAAAGTAGCTGTTACAATTCCAGACGTAGTTCAGCTCAAGTCTTCACTCAGGCCAGCTCCATCTGCCTTTGCAGCAAAGCAGCATGCATTTGTGAGTAACTCAAGTACGTACCAAACCTATACATCTTGTGCAGTGTGAATGAAATCAAACTGTCCTGTGCAACAGTTTATATTAGCTGAGACTTGACTACTCAATACTTTAATAATAATAATCCATTTAAGAAGTAGTGTTTTCATTTAAACATGCAACATAAATAAAATGTCATCTAATGTTACTAAAAGACAAAAAATGTGATTTCCGTAACTTCAATAATCTCAAGCACTTAAAAGCCATAAAATGCATATCTAAAGGCATCAGTTCTCACACAAAAAAAAAAAAGCCATTTTTAAAGCTATAAAAAGCACATATTTCATCATAACAGTAATGGTTTTGGCAAAATTTATCAAAACTCAACACTACATACTTTCTTTCCTGTGAAACACAAGTAAACTCTTTCTCAAGAAGCAGCAATTATCAGCACTTTCTGAAAAGCCAATGCTCAGATGATACCACATCTCTAAAGTGACTTGTTGAATCCACCGGTCAGAACTGAAGTTGTAAGCAGTGGTTTTATGTCTGAAAGATGTTTAAGCTGCACAAAGTTAGAAGTCCTGCTCTTGATCTCCTATGTTTGTTTTCTGTGAGTGACATAATAGGGACCTCACTGGCACTTTAGCACCTATAATTGTTTGTTTTGGAATTATTAACCTACCCTAACTTGGTTCAAATTCAAAGCTGTTCTGGAATTTGTTTCAGCTTTCCTTTTGGACCCTCAAAAGAGCAATATATTTCCTCTTTCCACCTAGCTGCCAAGATCCAAATGTGTGGTTTCTGTGTTTCCCTGGAAACAGCCAGTGATGTCACAAATTTACTAAGTGGTACAGGGAGATTCTATGCTCTGTGCAGCCATGAAAGTCTGGAAGTGAACAGCTAGCTGGCTCTCTGCCTGGTTGCCAACACCATTCACCTTCTCCACCTGTCCAGCTCTGTGGATGCTATCCAGATCAATTTGGAGAGTTCCCCAGAAAGCTCAAATCCTTCCTGGGAATGGAAGTGGAAGGTGTTGAAATATCTCTTCTTATTTCTGGTGTCTCAATCTTGAGCATTTTGTGAGCTCAGTATACTGAGAATTTTTTTCTAATCAAGGTTTGTGTCTGTAATGACACCAAGTTTTTTGGTTTTTTTCATCAATGTAGCTGTCAACCTGCTCAGAACTGGCAGCAAGCTCTGCATCCACACACATCACTGTTGCTAGCAGAGACTGGTGAGCTCCTCTGAAGGTCCATACCCACAGCAGAGGTTGGCAGTTGGTTCCTGATCAGCCTGGGTTACTCTGTGTCATACAGAAATACTTTGGGAACAAAGAGAGCAGGATTATTCCCCTGTTTTCTTACTTGGAGAATGACATCCAGGAAACGTGCATAATCCCAGCAGAATCCAAAAACACACAAATGTACTGCTCCACTGGAATTATCACTCTATTTCACAACAGAGTCACTTGCAAACATTATAGCATATACATGAGAGAAAAACATGCTTTCCCATCATTAAATACTAGGAGAGAAAAGACACAATCAGAGAAAAAGATACATAGAAATTCTACTGGTTGTGTGCTGCAACCACTTACTTCCTAGTGTATACAGGCAATGGTGTATACAGACTGGTGTTCCAATCCTCGCATATGGATCACAACTACACCGATAAAACAGGTCTGCGTATCGCTCTTCTAGATTAAGCAAAAAACTCTTTATTCTAATTCAGGTCATTTCTCTTTGAAGAAGATGCCAAAGGAAGAGAAAGTGTTAGGTAAGTTACAGAGCTATCAGTGTGATTTGAATCTGATTTGCCTAATGATTTCAAAGTAACATCCTCCTTGACACATCCCTTGTCATGCTTCAGCTGAATACTTTGAAGAAGTATTTCCCCAAGATTGAGAAACAAAAGAGTTCTTATATTTTTCAAGGTTCATACTCTGGTAGGCTAAAACCAGGTCTACCAGAAGCAGATACAGAATTTCTGCAGCAGTTTCAACAGAGCTCTACAGAGATAACTTGCATCCCTAGTTTTATGCCTGCTTCATATTTCTGAAATGTCTAGAATGAGGAAACACCTGAGCACCACACTGCAGTGCCATATGGCTCAGATACCATAAGGAAACCCAGCTCAGGTGCCTATACATAGCTGTATGACTTTTCAGGAAGTTATCCCTGTCAACCAGGCCTTTAGTATGGTAGATCAGTGTTTGGGTAACTGTCTCTGATGTCGTTGTCATAGTCAATGTGGTTCATAACACAGAACCCATTGCCCATCACCAGATCAAGGACAGAAGTTTTATTGGTGACACCAGCTCAGCCAGACCAGAAGAGTTACAGGAAAAAGAAATAAGACCAGCAAGATATTAAGAGCTTTGTCATCTCCATTTCACTGTTCAGAACCGGTTTTGATAACTGATGGCAAACTAGTTTCTCACAAATTCCTGTCATCTCAGGAAAGATAAAAGAACTGCACCTGAAAAGAAATACTGTTCTTGTCTACATTGACTATTCCTCTAAGTTTGGTCTAAGTTTTTTTGGAAAGGCTTTCCATCTGACAGCTGGTGCTTCTTTATCTCTTCCTTCTTCCCCTCAACTCACCAAATAATGAGTTTGCTTGGGATTCTGTCAGCACCAAAAATTAATAAAGTAAAATTACTTTGAAAGATAAGAAGAGATAAGACCCCTGCATTTTCCCTTTTTTTTTTTTAATATGGCTTTAGCCTAGAGCTAAGGTCTTGCATGAAACAAAAGAAAAACAAAAAACGCCCACAAAACCCAAAGTCCCTAGACAAATAAGAGGAATTCAGAAGATAGCGATGAACTCTACATCACTCCCTATAAAAGATGCCTAGAAAGAATATTACTGCTAGAAAAGCAATCATCTTCACTGCTGGTGCACAGTGAGGGATAGAAAGCCCTAGGCTGAAATTGGTATCAAGCTTATTTTATTAATTTCTGTTATTAAATTATAAAACCTTTGGAATCATTAAGAAGTCAAACTGGGCAGCTGAGACCAATTATTCAGGACAACATACTATGGGAGAGGGCAACATTCCTGAATATTAGAAAGAAACATGGGGAATTGCCCAGCTTTGGTCTCACTGGGGATATGGAAGTATCGTTGGTATTTTAGCCTTGTCAGCAGTAATGGCTAATGGATGAAAGCAATTAAGGTTTTAAGGGCTCACCAAAACATTTTGATAGCTTCTATAATAAATACCAGACTACCTGGACCTTAGACCCAAGAGTCAAATAAATATATAATGATTTTTTTTACTATAAGAAAGACTAAATCGTATCTGCTAGTAGAGCATTAAGAGCAATAAAGCATGAAGCGCATTACCATGTTAGGCTTAGAGCTAGGTATTTTCACATCAAGTGTCCTTACAAGAGGTTAATGAAATCAGTTTGTATTTTTCAAAATACTTGTCAAGTTAATCTTTAACAGTCTGACACTGGTGACATTGGAATTCAAGAATATTGGTCACATAACATTAAATAGCTGACTAAAGCATATGTAGTCGTGGCATGAGATGAGTAAGCAATGCTTAAAATCTTCAAACACATATGTGTATTTTATCTTTTAAAGATGATACTGGCATACCTAGTGGTTTACAGGGAAGACAAGATATTTTTTTTCTAAGATCTATGTAACCAGTTTATCCTTCCTTCTTCCACTAAGTACAGGAAATTTTAGTTATAAGACAGTGAAGAGTATTATCCTTCAGAAGATGATGCAGAATACTTGCATGAGATTTTGTGGTCTCTCTTTTATTGGCCTGTCTCCCTTTTCCATCTCTCCTATCTTTCATCTCTGTCATGTGTCACAATTCTTGACACTTTGACATTGTTCCATCAGGCATACAATTACCCCCTTGTCTATGGACATGCAAGTGCATTGAACAGCTTAAACAGCTTCAAAGCCTTTACCTTGCAAAGAACCCCAGGTCCTGCTGCTATGTAGATCAACAGCCAAGTTCACATGGGCAGGCAGGGCAAGGGTCTCCATCCATCAGCGATCTACAGAGAGGAAAGGAACTTTGCTGTAAATCTCATTTATACTCTCTCACACATACTTAATATGGCTTTAGACAAGAGCAACTCTTAAGTGCATTGTAATGTTTTGACCTCAAAAAAAAAAAAAGACTCACTACTGCAATGTCAATCCAAACATGAGCTTGCACAGCAACTGAGCAAGTTCTAGTTCATGATACAGTTACAAAGCAATGCTGACTAAAGACAGCATGATTCCTGACACAAATAGTTATTTTTTATTGTGCTCCCAGCAATGGTATCCATATCCAGCAGAGAAGCTTTCAGAGCATCTGACAGATGGATCTCCAAGTTAGCATACTTCTCTCTTCTGTCCAATGATGCATTTCAGTACAATCACATCGTATAAAGTCTCCTGAGATCAACACTGTAAACCCCCGAAAATGAATCTGAGCCAATCACATTAATAACCACATCTCATTTCTTATATACCTGTCAATGAAAGTCACACAATAGCAGGTACTTTTGCTACAAGACAGTAGAAGATGATGTGCAGGGGATCTAGAGAGAGTCACTGGCATTAGTGTGCAGATTCAGTTGCTCTCCATTTAGCTGCGTTACACAATCTGACCTTGAAGAACATCTGATACTTATGATGAAGAGATTATTCAGGAAAATTTTTAAACAACCAAAAATCAAAATACAGTTCAACCTCACTAATTCCCATTTATGTCTGGGAAACTTAATTTTATTATTTAGCAAATAACAACTGAGTAGCAATGGGAGCCTGTATTTTACCATGCACTAATAAATTATTTTTATAAAGTCATATTACATATTTCTATATCATCAGCATTCATAGCCACAAGAACATTAATAAAAGATACACGTATAAACACAAACTCATATGTATCTATTTGTGTGTATGTGTGTATTGATACACACAATAACATATACATTTCTTTAAAACTCTGTGCTGGTACTTTAGAAGAGCTCTGCTCTGAAACTTCAGGAGTGGAAGAACTTTTTGCACAGACTCAAAGATACTAGCAGTTGTTTGCTGTAGTGTCATTCAGACTTCAGAAGAGACACTTGACAAACCCAAATAGGTAAATGTCAGTAAAGATACTAGAAAAAGCAGGGTATTGATGCTGCTTGGGGAAAGAGTGGCTTTCACCACTAATTGTCACTAACTTCCAGCCTTAAGTCTCTGCAAGAAGGAATCAACTGTCAACTATTTAATTTTTAAGTGTTGGTATACATTTTCCCTGGGGTTCTTACCTAGGGTTCTTGCCCTTCTTTCACACCTGCCACCATGAATCAGGATTTATTCCACTCAAATAAAACCAGGGAGAAGAAACTCAGGCCTTCCATTTGTTTTTCATGAAGATGATTTGCAGTCACTCTTTATGATAGCACAATCTCAGAATTTAACTTCATCAGCTCCTTCACCTTCTTCAAATAGTGACATTTGGCACAATTACCATAAGGAAGTTTAAAGAACAACAGCAGCAATAACAACCATATTCTGAACTTGTCTCTTCTGATTAGGAAAATGTCTTGTAGCTGTCAACAGCTATGAATATCATGTAGATTTAATACTTCTGTTACCTGGAGACCTCAAAAGGGCATATACGTGACAAAATGTATACCACAGACACTTCTGGCATCAAGGGGCTGGGCAGATTGCAGGCAGAACTAATACCAGTACTCTTAAGTGCAAAAAAATAACTCTCAGGAGCCCACAGCAATATTATGTGTCAAGAATATGATGTGATGAAGGAGATGCAGCCATGATCCTAAGGCTGTTTTGAAGCAGACATGGTTTTGTAGAAACAGCAATGTTATTAAGTTATGGTTTCCATTTTATCTTAAATAGTATTAATATGACTTTGTTCACAATGATCAAGTATTACTGTGATCATGTTCTAATATTGGCTAAATGAAATGAATAGTTGATACATTCATTGTTGACCCTTGCATAAGAACTTGCTTAATTGTTAAGTTGTTGGTACTACTGTACCAAGAGTTTATTTAATGTAATGAATAAAACTTCTGAATAACAATGTATTACATGATAAATTAAAAATAATAAATAATGTGAGAGTAAAAGATTGCAGTGATAGCTTTGATCAGATTGCCAGCAATTCAACATAAATATATTCTTAACTATAATATAAAAAACCCTATCACACACACTCAAAACATCTTACTAGAGACATGTCTATTTTTAACAGCATCCAGTGTCTGACAGAGGCACACTTCATCCTCACCTTTCACATACAATGAGGATGAGTAGGAAAAAGAAAAATAGAAGGAAGATAAAAGAATAAGAGCAACAGATACATTTAGTGTTCCTTTTACAAAAATAAAGCTTAGCTTATTTGTAGCTTTTGGCTTTCAGCCTTTCCTGCTAAGCTGATTGAATTCTTCAGGAAATGATGCATGAGAGAGGTTTCCAGCCAGTTCTGTTGAGGAACTGAAGATTCCCAGGAGGGTGATGATAAGCTGAAATGATGGCTATGATAGAAGGCATTACAGATATAGATAGGAAGAACAAACCAGCTTCAGCTAAACACATCTAAAATGCACGAGCCTGAAAGCATATTTAGAAACTATCAGTCTGGAAAGATGACTGCTTCAGCAGAAACAACTTGTCAAGGGCAAGCAGCCACTTTAGTACTTTTTAATCAGTATTTCCCAACTGCTGTACTGTAGGCATTCCTCCTAGCAGCATTATTCACTTGGCTGTCCATATGGCTGATCATCATGGTTGTCTCCTGGCCTTATTACTGGGCACAAGCAGGCTCTAGTTTCATTTTTCCTGGTAACCTAGATTTATAAGGAAGCAGCCTCCCAGCTGCATGATATATGTAGCCCACAGGCATATACTTTTAACATATGCTGAATTTTGTCTTTTACACTATTCCTACTAAGCCAACACAAAATGAGGCGATTGGGACTGCTCTGTCCTCTAAGCAGTCGGTATGTCCAGGAGCAAGAAGAGAAAAGCTCCCAGTGTTGCAAGCCTGGCCTGAAGGATTCAGAACAGTAAGGATTAAACATTGCCATGCGTCTAACCATGCCCTCACACCAAGTCTTCTTGCCTTTGCTTTTCCTTGTAAATTACCTTTCTTTTAACTTACTTTCTCCTTTCAAATAGAGAAGTGCTCCAGAATACTCTGTCATGGTTTAACCCCAGCCAGCAGTTAAGCACCACACAGCCACTCACCCCCTCCCTCCCAGGTGGGCTGAGAGAGAGAATCAGAAGAATAAACATGAGAAAACTTGTGGCTTGAGATAAAGACCATTTAATAAGTAAAGCAAAAGCTGTGATTGCAAGCAAAGCAAAACAAGGAATTCATTCACCACTTCCCATCAACAGGCAGGTGTTCTGCCATCTCCAGGAAAACAGAGCTCCATCACACATAATGGGTACTTGGGAAGACAAAATGCCATAACTCTGAATGTCCCTCCCTTTCCTCCTTCTTCCCTGAATTTTATGTGCTAAGCACGATGTCACATGGTATGGAATATCCCTTTGGTCAGCTGGGGTCAGCTGTCCTGGCTGCATTTCCTCCCAACTTTTTGTCCCAGCCTACTGGCTGGTGGGGTGGTGTGAGAAGCAGAAAAGGCCTTGACTCTGTGTAAGCAGTGCTCAGCAATAACTAAAACATCCCTGTGTTATCAACACTGTTTTCAGCACAAATTCAAAACACAGACCCATTCTACCTACTATGAAGAAAATTAACTCTACTCCAGCCAGAACCAGTATAAATTCAATCTGAATAAATCCTCAATAACACTAAATTAGATCACACCACTATCGAGCCCATGAGACTTACCAGAAGGCAAATTACAGATGTAATATTTATATGAGCTATTCCTGATTTATAACCATTTAAGGAACAATTTAATCAGAGCAGCATTTTTACCTCAGACCAAGATCGAAGACTTGAGTGTTTTACCTGGCTGGCTACAGAAATTTTGTCATTCCCTTGGTCCTTCAGTCAGTCTTAAATTTGCAGTTCAGCTAGGTGACTTGCATTCTGCTCAATATCAGAAATAAGCACTTAGTTGTGCAAAAAAATTTGTTACTTCTCCAATGGGTTGTGTAGAAACCTCCTAATACCACCATACAGTATTTACTGCATTCTTAGCTTCGGGTTAAGCTGCTACAAAGACCTCCAGTTTATAGAAATGAGAAGTGGAAGTAAATAGATAGCCAACTCCAGCTTTTTCTTGCTGATATATGTACTGCATATGTACCCACACAACAGAATCTGCTGCATTAAAAACACAGATAAACCAGTGAGTCATTATCATGTCCTGAAATATTTAAAATAGAACTATCCTTTCCTAAAATAGCAGTTCACGAAGCATTACTTTGTGTTTGGCACTAAGTGGAACCTGAGCAACTTGACTTTCATGCTACAACGTGTTCCAAAACACTTCGGGCTCTTGTAGTTTGTGGTTCTCCCCTCACATCTATGCATAGTCTGTACATGGAAGGAAACAATATATAGAAGGCAAAATTAGGGATGACAGTTTGCTCTTAAAAAGCTTTAGAAGAAAATAAGAGCTACTCTCCTATCTCTTCATCTTTCCCGCAAAGGTGTACAATGTGGTTCTCTATTTCATGATAAGCTGCAGTTGCATTCTTAATAGAGCAGTGTGCACAGGCTCGGCATTACTTATGAGAGTCAGTCTTGGCAAAAGGGGAGAGAAAAAAGAGATTTTCAATAACTGGAATTTTTTTGAGCAACTTCAGAAGTGCTGGGAACAAAAAAATCCAGCCTGGCTTTACAGCTGTAAAACTGGAAAGCAGTTTATGAAAGTCTGCTCTCATCAAGACCTCAGAATCTCCTCTTGAAGGGCTAAAGTCCTCTAAGTGCTGGTGACAAGCAGCTCTTGTTCTTTTTCCAATGTCTCTTGGCACTCTTTGCTTCCTATTTGAACCTGGGATTAATGCCAGGCTCTTCCTGAAGCTTTCAGACCTGCAGACCATTTGTCAAACCTCTAAACCAGAGTATGGCCACAGTGCAGAGAAGCAGGGTAAATTTAGCCTGTGCCGACTCCCAGGGCTGGATTCCTCTGTGATATCCAGCACACTTCATTTAAAACTAACTCAGGAACCTCCATATTTCACTGCAACACAGGCACACTCACCAGGCTTTGTACCAAGGACAGAATGCCTCTTTAAAAGGGAGTTTTGTGCTCTTGACAAAAAATCGTAAAGCAGGAATCATAGAAGTCCTTTGTGGTGCCTTTAGTCTAAGGCTTTTGTGGATTCATCTTTCATAGTGGCTGAAATGGTGAAAGGAGTCTTACAGGGGTGGTGTATGGAAGACTGGACACCACATGTGTCAGGGCACCATGGAGTCCAGGAGCAACAGGAGCTCCCTGGGGCTGGCAGGGCAGGGCCTCACAGCCAGGGTCTGTTCTACCACCAGGGAGCAGGAAAGCCTGGGGGCAGCTCTGGCCATCAGGCACCTCCCCGGGGATGGGGACAAGACAAGGCCAGGCCTGGATGTAATCACCCTGGGTGGGGTTAAGGTTCAGGCCTGGCACAGGGAACCACGGTCAGACAGCCGCAGGGTGGCCGGGCAGGCCCTAGGGGATGGAAATGGGCTAAGGCCAGGCCAGGCCATCAGCATGCAGATCAGGCTGGGCTTGGCAGACCCCATGGCTGGGCAGGGCAGGGCTGGAGAGCAGCTTCCTATGGTGTCTCTGGTGCAGGAGCTGAAGTGGGGTCTTGAGCCATAAGTAGGAGTGAGGGAGGCTGGGCAGGGACAGTGAGGGTCCAATGTTGGTGCCCCATGGCCCTGACAGCACGCAGGTAACACTGTACACTCTTGGGGCTGTCACAGGGAAAGGATCATGCTGCTGCCTGACACTAGGCCGTATCCATATTTGAAAGTTTTAAACACAATGAAGAAGAAAATAAATAACACTTTCCAACAGGAAATTAAGAGGCATTTTAGTTTGGTTTTTTTTTGCATTTGGCAGGCAGAGGGCACACTCAGCCTAGACCTAAATATAGCCTTCTGTCTGGTTAGGGACTATTTATTCTTTCTGTCTCCTGACACTGGTACACGCAAAATTTATTTAACTTTCAGCAGATGCAGCACTCATACAAAACCATACAATCTGTTCCTGAAAAATCAGCAGAAGCCATCAGTGTTCTGGGGGTGGAGGACCAGCCAGCAGCACCATGACAGTCATCCGTTTCCCACCAAGGAACAACCATTCTCTCCTGAACACCTGAAACTGCTACTGGGACTTGGGAAATAAGATGGTCAGAACGAGTCAAGGCAACGCTAGGGTATGACTGATCAGAAGTTTTCCATCTGACTGGTTTTTCCAATAAAATGTCACAGACTGTGCTCCCTTCCAGTATCACTTTTTTCTGTCAGCAAAGTCAGACCCATGGCTCTCTGCCCAGCTGTCTCTAAAGGTTTTGCAGTTTTGTTTCTGCCTCCAGGAAAAATGGCCTTTTTTGGATCCCTGCGTGTATGATAACCACATGGAAATATTAGCAGCAATGAAAGTTTCAATGCAAAAGTGTTATTTTCCATACACAGAGACTCTGCCGTCTGTGGTTAAATTAGCAGCCTTAATCTCAGCTAACATATTCATCAAAAGAGTCTCATTATATATTAAATAGTACAGTGCATATATCCTTGTTTAATTTAATAACTATTCATCTGATGGAAATCTGACACATTTAACTGTTAGAATGGAACTATTTCACATAAAAGATTTTGTCCATTTGCTGGCAAAACTTGTTACTGAATGTTGTGAGTCAATTTAAATATATACTGTATGTGGCACACAGAAATGTTATTCAACTCAATATTTACTCATACATCTTTTTTCTTTTCAATATCAAGTTTTTCTATAAAAAGACACACCGTCAAAAATGAGCTGCAAAATTTTGTCACCAGGGGTGGGGTGGGTGCCCCAGATGGTGGGGTCCCTGGCAACCCCAAATGCCTCAGTTCCAGGAGTCTCCATGGGTACACAGTACCCCAGCGGCCATGGGCCTCAGTCTTCCCAGACATTAGGGTCCTTGCCTCTAGGACACAGTGGTGACACTAGAGGTGCAGACCCAGCTGTGGCTGCACTTACTGCTGTGGGATGAGTCCAGCCTCAATGTCACGTTTGCATGGCTGAGGGAGTCACAGGGACATGTAGTATTGAGGCACCCAGGTGATGCCACAGCATCAAGAAGCAGCAGTAGGTAGGATGTAGGAATGACTGGGACAGAGGAGAAAGAGGGTCATGGGAAGACACTGGGAAGATTGGGAGGGTCAGGGACACACAGTGTCCCTGAGTCCAGAACAACTGGATCTCTGGATGCTTTGGACCTTCTCAAAGCACCACAACCCTAAAAGAAGTAGTGTTCCAGGACAGGTTGATGAGTGAGTGCCCAGAGGTTTCAAGGGCCTGCCAAATATCCATGGTAATGGAAGAGAAGAAAGAACGATCAGCATGAGCACAGATGCAGGAGAGCGTACCAGGGACAGCTTGTTTCTCTAATGGAAAATTGTCTTTTGTAATGCTTGGTGCCAAAGGAGGCACCATTCCAAATCAAAACAGATAAATCTGCCAGGCTCATCTGAAACCAGTGGCCAGGGCTCACAGTCAACACCATCCAAAGCAGGGAGCCATCACTGGCACTTGGGAAATCTCAGAGGTGAAATGGTAACCACTCGCTGAAAAACATCTCTCAGCAAGGCACTGAGGGTGGGCCTTCCAGACCAAGTGCCCCCAACTTTAAGGGCTGTACTGGGAAGCTGGAGCCAGTCTATTAAAAAGAGCCTAACAGCTGCGATGGGATGTTCATGCCAGGCCTCACTGCTCATCCACAGGAGCCCATAGATGCAAGAGGCAGAATGTTGTGACATGAAGTTGCATTTCTCTAGAAAAAAAAACAACTATAGATAAGAGAGCCATATAAATCTGAACCCTTAAGTGTCAGCAAGTAATTGGGCAACTGAGAATTCCACAACTTATTTATCAAGCTAACATCTAAAAATCCCAACACAGCATGGATAAACCCCGCTGCCATTGAGGACTGGGAGCTCATTACTGATTTTATTAAAGCTAGAATTTCTCACAGGACATCAAACACCATTGAAAGAAAAGATGATGACTACTGCCTAAACCATGACAAAATCCTATGGAGATCTTGCTCTTCACAGTAGAAAAAAAAACGTGGAAAGTAAATGTTTCACATAATACTTGGGAAGATAAAAACCCCAAAGCCTTAATCTCTATTCTCATGAAACACCTATATCAATATCTTCCTCTGTATAAGCCTGTATTTCTTGCAGAGATATGTTCCCAATTCATAGAAGAAAGAATAAGCAGGCCAGGTACTTGAATAAAAAATTAGACAAAGAAATGTGAATGCATTCTGTGAAGAAAACAGGAAATCTCTTAAACTGTTAGCACATCGATACACCAGTTATGAAAAGAATCATGGCTGTTTATTCAAGCACTTGTTCAATGCCTGAAAACATATCTAAAGATATGCGGGTCTACCTCTTCAAGGAACATTTTTTATTCTAAGAAAATCAACTATAAACATGGCTACAAAAGAACACTAAGCACTGAAAAGTCTACTGCTACTGGGAAAACTGTAGTAATGTGTACACCTCTCATGATCTAGCTAGCTGCACACACCTCTTCTCAATCAATCTGCAGGCACTTCTTCGAGACCTCTACCTATGCTGTCCCTCAGCTGGCTGCTTTTTGCCAGCCAAAAATTATATTCCTGGGTATTTTTAGTCCAAATCTACTTCCCACATCAGCAGTTGAATCTGGAGATGGTTTGGAAAGTGCACAAACACTTTTCTTATTCTGCCCAGTAGTTTTAAGATGGTCCTTTTCCAGAAAAAGATGTTTTCTCCCTCTGAACAGAATTATAAATAGGGAAAAGAAATTCAGGTGTGCAGGTTCTTTTTACACGCCTGTGCTCGCTGTTTCAGTAGCAGCAGACACTGGGTGTGATTCGAAGCATTTGACTGGGGTCTGCTCCCAGCACAGAAGTGTTATGGAAGCAGCTTTGCACGTTGCTGCTGAGCAGCAGGTCCACTGACTCCCAGTTTCAAGAGCTGCCTTCATTGCTGGCTGGTGCTGGGAAATCCTGTTCAGCCAGTCTTTCTTTGCTGTTTGTCCAGGTTTTTTCTGACCTGTTAGTAGAGGAATCCAGATTTCGTGTTGCTGGGTTTGGGTCTAACTGGCTGCAACAGTCAAGAACAACTGCTAAGTGCACAGGCTGCACCATGGCATGTGCCTTCTCATCCACTTCCCCTTCCATTTAAGATTGCAACACATATCCACAGCAACTGTAGCTCCCGCTTACCAGAAAACAGAGACATTAGGAAATGTCTAGAATCTCCTTCCACAGTTTGGCATCGAAACATAGGATGTAGATCCAATGGCTCTCAGTTCCCTGGAAACCACAACCACCTCCTTGCATGGTCTCCTCCAGAGACCCAAGGCCACTAGAGGACCATAGGTCCCCTAAGCACACAGCAGCAATCAAGCACAGCACTCGTCTTGAAGAGAGCCATTTCCTGCCTCAAGGGTCACCGCAAAGTAGAAAAGACATGACAGTAGAAGGAAGACAGTCTAGGAAAAGAATTAGTTCATTACACAGGAGCAAGATAAGAAATAGCAAGCAGCTTGCATTTCATATGGGCAGAAAGGTGAGGCCTAGGAGAAAAGAAAAAAAAAAAGAGACGTGTTGGAACAGTCTGTTCCAGCAAAGCACAAAGCTAAATGTGGCACAGAGACATGCTATTTACCCACAAATTCTAAACTGACAGAGGAAACATACGCCTGTCAACATTTTTGACTCGTAATAGAATTAGCTTCACATTACAACAAAACCAAAATAGGCTTAAAAAGAGGACCCTGAAATGAAAGAGGAAAACTGAAGGTAATGAAAGTGCTTTTTATACCATGCTGATCCTGGCTGACAGGTACTGACAGAACAAAGATTTGTATATTGTAAGAGAGTCTGCTCACCCCTGATATCTGTATACATTTACAAACCCAACTGATCCTTCATGGTGACAGCAGAGTGAGATTAGAACGATGCATACCTGGCAAGAGAGACCCTTTTGGATTTGCCGTTTGACGAGACATCAAAATATGCACTGTGCTGTTTGTTTTTTTTTTTAAAAAACTGTTGTTCAGACACTTCATTAATGATTATTTTGTAAACGAAGGATGGGCTTCTTCCTTCCCAAGAATACCACATGTAAACAAAGGAATGGGAAATTCTAGTTCTGGAAAGAAATACAAGAAAGGATGTTCCAAGACATCCTACTGGGACACATCTTGTTCTGTAAAGTTGCAGTGAGGTTGCAGACAGAGAAGTTTCGGAGAAGTTATGCCTCTTATTAAACCAGTTGATATAATGGGGAAGACGTGTCCCAACTTTCTTGTGTACTTGAGATACTGTTTTCTTTTTCCCAAAACTATGCATTTTTGTCTTTTCTTTTTGTTACATCTCTCTACAAAGCTAACTAGATCATGCTAGCATGAATGCTACCAAATCATTGCAAATTCTCTGTGAAAAGCACCACAGACGTTAAAATAAAGAAAAAGTTTTCTAAAAATATTTTTTCTCATTGTGCTGATTTTGGATCAAGCCATAAGGGCTCAGCACAGTTGCTGTAAGTTCAGCTGAGAAAAAGAAGTCAACAACATAAATACAATCCTTAGGTGCGTGAGTTCAGGTAAGAGACAAAAAAAAAATACCAGCTATAACTTGGTGTTATTTTTTTTCAAAAAAAAATCATCATTTGTCAGATCTTAGCCTCACGTTTCCTCACGCTTCTCTCTGACAGGAATGAACAACACAAATAGCCTTGTGATCTGGCAAGCTTCAAATTGCATTCTCCACACTCGGGAGTTAGTTTTTACAGAAAATCTGTTATCTTGGGCACAGGTAGAAGTTAGATGTTCAGCAGTTACTGGCATCCAATGGATGTTGCATGTGCATAACCATCAAAAAAGCAATTTAGGAATACACTTCTGTTGACTGCAACCCATTCTTCCATGTTACCACTCCTGCATCAACTATCACTATAGTTACTACTATCACGTATTGTATGTGAAATTCTGACTGGATGTGCTTTTCATTGCTGCAGAATTTTTTTCCCTTCACAGAACACGAAAATGGTGTGTTCTGCTTGGTGGTGGCTCTAAAACTTTTTATTGATGTGGAGTAAAAGCTGCTGTACAAAGGAGTTAAAACTTCATAGCATTATGTCACCACTGCATATTGCTATTCAGAGGGAACAACAAAGAAGACTACCAGCAAGGTTTACCAAGTTCTGATGGAGATGAACTCCATTTTAGCCTGTAGTTAAGTGAGGCAAAATCCCAGCATTCCTTACCAGAAACAGTACCGAAACAAGTCCTGCATCATACTTTCCCGTTGTTGCATTCTCTTGGAGTCCACACACTAGAGTCTCTGGTGGCCAGTTCCAAAAAATGGAGTAGCAGTCTAGAACTTATGCTCGTATAAAATCCTTGAAGCAAAGCCAGTGGAGTATGTGAAAGTTACCATAGATTTTGGCCAGACAATCACACCTCAACAAACACATTTAAAACCTTTTGTTTAACTGTGGCCTACAGTAAGAACATTTATGGCTATTGCAGCAGCATCTCTGGGTCTAGGATCCCTTTGTGTTTACTAAGGCATAAGCAGAACTGAAGACCATTCCTGCTTGAAAGCACTTGCAAATTCAGTGTAAATTTTAGTGTAAGATAAGACACAACGGGTGGATGGAGACAAATGGGGAAGTAGAAAGAAATGTTGTATGCATACAGAGACAGGGCAATGCTATGGAGAAGAGGTCAGATTAGCTCCCAATGAACTAGCTAAGGTGTCCAGAGGAGAGCAGTCACTTGTTATGATCAGCCTCCTGCTGCAGCTTCTAGGGCTCAAGCTGCTCTCCTCAGAGCTAGTCCAGACACCTCCATCTCATCCTGCAGGCATAACCAAGAATCATAGAATTGTCTAGGTTGGAAGGGACCTCAAAGATCATCTAGTCCAACCATCAACCTAACCATGACAAAAATCACTAAACCATATTCCCAAGGACTACGTCAACCCATCTTTTGAACACTTCTAGGGATGGTGCCTCAACCACTTCCCTAAGCAGCCCATTCCAATGCTTGATAAGCCTCTCCGTGAAGAAATGTTTCCTAATATCCAATCTAAATCTCCCCCGGCACAACTTGAGGCCATTGCCCCTTGTCCTATCATCTGTGACTTGGGAGACGAGACCAACCCCCGGCCTTTCTATACCCTTCTTCAGGTAGTTATAAAGTATGATAAGGTCTCCCCTCAGCCTCCTCTTCCTCAGACTAAACAACCCCAGCTCCCTCA
>JAOQGH010000077.1:28064240-28120565 GCA_025769975.1 Gallinago jamesoni | reverse complement strand
AGCCTCCTCTTCCTCAGACTAAACAACCCCAGCTCCCTCAGCCTTTCCTCACAAGACTTACTCTCCAGACCCCTCACAGGCTTTGTTGCCCTTCTCTGGACCCGCTCCGACACCTCAATGTCTTTTTGTGGTAAGGGACCCAAAACTGGACACAGTACTCAAGGTGGGGCCTCACCAGTGCTGAGTACAGGGGGATGATGACCTCTTGGGTCCTACTCACCACACTGTTCCTGATCCAGGCCAGGATGCTGTTGGCCTTCATGGCCACCTGGGCACACTGGCTGGCTCATGTTCAGCCGACAGTCGACCAACACCCCCAGGTCCTTTTCTGTTCTCTAGCCATTCTTCCCCAAGCCTGTAGCGCTGCCTGGGATTGTTGTGACCCAAGTGCAGGACCCGGCACTTGGCCTTATTGAACCTCATGCCGTTGGTCTCAGCCCATCCATCCAGCCTGTCCGGATCCCTCTGCAAAGCCTCTCTACCCTCCAGCAGTTCAACACTCCCACCCAGCTTGGTGTTGTCTGTGAACTTACTGAGGGTGCACTAGATCCCCTTGTCCAGATCATTGATAAAGATATTAAAGAGAACGGGTCCCAGTACCGAGCCCTGTGGGACACCACTCGTCACTGGCTGCCAACTGGATTTAACTCCATTCACCACCACTCTCTGGGCCCAGCCCTCCAAGATGGTTAACCCAGTGGAGAGTATACTCACCTAAGCCGTGGGCAGCCAGTTTCTCCAGGAGGATACTGTGGGAGACTGTATCAAAGGCCTTGCTAAAGTCCAAATAAACAACATCCACAGCCTTTCCTTCATCCAGCAAGTGGGTCACTTTGTCATAGCGTTAAGTAAGAAGTATTAACCAACACGATGGGTAATATTGGTCAGCAACACTGCATATCTAATTGTTGCCCTGCATATTTGACTTAACACTTCCCTGTTCTTCCACCACATTTAGCAGCCAAATTTATTATAAAATGGCAGACTAGGCTCAGGAGGGACCATTACCAGGGGCTTTAATTCTTTTTAATCTAAGACCGGGTGGGCAGAGCTAAAGAACAGGAGTAAGAACAGAAGTAATACAGTTTTAGTAATTAAACTGTTGTTCTGTTTCAGAGAAAACCTTGCACTATTGATATTAGAGAGACAGAGACAAAGCACTGGCCTGTAAGTGTGTGTATGCCTGCCTGTTTCTCAATCTGTTTTTGGACAGTGGGCGTAAGGAGAAAAAGCTGTTGTTCCTGCTTCTTCAATTTAAAATGTGCATAGAAAATAGTTACAGAAGTGGGATATACAGATCTACATAGAGACAACTGATCTTGAACATCACATTTCTAAATGAACAGATCAAAGATGGACAAATTCCCTTGAGGAAGGCAACATGAAGAATCTCCGATTTTCTCTTCTGGTAAGAAACCTTCAGAAAAGACATGAGGGAGTCATTGGCCATTTGTGCAGGGTGTTTACACCTACATTCGCTGTCAGGAACTGAATGTGTTCAGCAGGCCACAGGCTCAAGTCTTCATATCATAGTGAAATGGCCTTCATCAACTTGGCCCGATGGGTGGCTCCCTGAGCCGCATGCCACATAGCACAGGTAGCTCTGCCATGTCAGTGCACACTCGCCATCAGGGCTCACTTACCCAGCTCAACTGAAAGCCTTGCAGACCTGAGTGCTGCTCTCACACCAGCAGCCCAGCACACTGCAGGGCTCGGTCCCTGCCACATGCAACCCCTCAGCCAAACACCCTTTTCCTTGGGAGCATTCAAATATGTATTGTGCTGAAAACCAGTTCCTGTGCAAATTCCTCATAAGGTGTCTCCTCTGAGGCTGATAAAAAGAAAATAAGAATGTCTCCTAAAGTCAATATTGAGTGTATTTACATGATCAAACAGGGCTTTCTAATGAGGTTTCCCCTATATAATTCTACAATGATGCATTGTAATACCTCAGCCCAGCTTTATCTCCAGCCATGTGATTATTGTGAAGCCAATAATAACCAGGCAATAGCTCGCATAGCACAGCAATTGTGACATGCACAGGAATCAAGTATTTCTGCTAAGCTTGGAGGGGAACACAAGAGCATAAACCCTTGGCATTAACCTTCAGACTGTGATTAAAGACCTTGTCATATAATTTTACTTATAATTCACTTCATGGAAATGAGGAACAGCAGGTAAGGGAGGCCCAGACACGGCTGATTTTCCAAGTGCTATATCACTTTTGGAAGATTAAGAACAAAACTTCTGCTTATGAAAAATGTATTACAGTGCAAGTCTGGGATCATTCCGTCTCTAAAATTAGACATCTAGTGTTTATTAGATTGGCACAAAAGGTTGTTTGAAAACAGCAGGAGGCCAAGCACGAGGCCTCCTAGGAGCAGGTTGCAACCTGAAAGCCTGTGCAGAGAGAAGGGGAGGGGAGAAAAGAGCACTTGAAAGGTAGGGCTTTTCCACAACACCATAACGCAACAGGTCATTTGTAAGGAGCGGTTCCCAGCTGCAGCACTGCTACAGCTAAGCTGTCCTTTCCAGCCCTGCTTTTCATTACCAAGCAGAGAGGCAGGACTTGGAAGAGTTCAGTGAGACTCAGCTATCCTAATCCCAAATGAAAAAGCTAGCAGCATTCTCTTTCCTATTGCCTCCCATCCTTTGGTATTTCTTTCTGTCTCTCTTGCATTCAATGAAGGTGGGCATTTTCTAATTTTTGCAGGGGACATTAAGAAATTGACATCAGTATGCAATAATGTAACAGCACTGAGGTGCACCAGAGACATTTCCAATATTCCTTCCATTCCAAAGCTAGCTGAGGCTGTCAGGAAAGAATGCTTTTTGCAGTGATGAGACTCTGAAGAGACTCTTGATGATTTTCTGACCAGAAACAGGAGGCAAAGAGCAAGAAATGTCAGTGATCCATCCTCCAGGGTTTATAGACCTTCGGCTCCTATTGAGCGCTGAGAGATTATTTTGCCCTTCACACATCCTTCTCTAAACTATTCAGAGTCCAGTGGAAATTTGTTGAAGGGTCTCTGTTTAACTTGGAATTCCTTCAAGTTAGTATGGCTTTTTACCAACTACATTTATCCATCAAACTTCATCTCTGGGTGCACCCTAGCACTGTGAAAGTACTACATGACTTCTTTATAGCTAGCTTTTATTAGGCTTGAGGAAGAAAGATAAAGAGGGGGAGCTGAGCAATGAAAATCTAGCTCTGTTAGACCAAGTTCTGAGAAAGCAAGAAAGTAGAGTGCATGTGAATAAGCAATAATATGTGAGCCATAATATAAGAAAATGTTATGGTTTTCCTTTTTTGTTTTCCAGACGTAACAGAAGAACTCTCTAAATGCCTGGTAAAACCAAGCATGCTTTCTTAGAAAGGAGCTACAGCCCATCTATATTTACATCAGAAGTGGTTGGAAGGTGAGCACTGTGATCCCCTATGGGAAGCTCTAGTGCAAATATATATATGTACATAGACAGGTGTGCACGTGCATACACATTGCCTATAGAAAGGCTGCAAGCAAGGAGGGAAAGCACTGCAGAACTGCAAAGACCGTATGCAGGAGTGCCAGCATATGCGTGGCTCCATTTCAAACCAAACAGGGACAATATTTGTTGTTCTTAGCTAGTTTCTTAGCACTCAGGAAATCAAATGTTGCACTCTTTGTCCCTTTATGCTTGTCATTTAGGAGGTCATCAAAGTGCTGTTAGGAAATTTCAAGGGGGTTTCTTTTCTTAATAAATTTTATCTTTTCAAAGAAATAACTTCAATGATTTAGAAACAGTTGTTGTAAAAAGCAAGTGTATCTGCTTGATACAAAATTTGCAAAGTTGATTAGACCCTGGAAAACTGCCAACCCCATGGAAGCCTTTGCACTGGTTTCAGTGGGAACGGGCTCTGATCCTACACAGGCTGCCAGAATTCACAAAAGACAGCTAAGATTAGATTGAAAAACAAAATTAAAATAAAAAACTTTTCAATGAAAACAATCAGCTGTTTCTAACATAGAGATGAAAATTGGTTTCACCTCTAACCTGCCATTGCCCCTTTAAACTCTTAAATCACAACCAAAACTACTGTCTTCTTCCTTGTAACCCTTCCGTATGTCATTCACGTCCATTCCCTCTGCTCTGTTTATTTAAGCCTACTTCGGCATGTCTGTTCCCCTGATACCATTTCTACTGAGTGAGCCCAGCATAGTGGGAATTTTGATCTTCTCCTGTCGCTTACGTAACTCCTCCCCCTCTGATGAGAATTTGGGGCATAGACACACACACTGCTGCAGATCTGCCTCGTGAAGCAGCAACTTAATTCCCTACAGAAAGGTGAAAAAAAAACAGTCTTATTAGAGATAAAACATGCAGATAATTCTATCCTTCTGAGAATAGTTGGCTGGCATACGTAGACCCCCTCCTTATTTCACAACATATAATTAAAATAGACTGTTCAGAGGGAAGCAAGTTTCTTTCCTACCCACTCCCTTTCACCACCTGTGCTGATTCGTGGTTACTTTCCTGAGGAAATTTTACCTAGAGAATTTGTACAAAGCTTCGAGACAGAGCTAAGAAAAGATGTTGCCTCTGAGAAACCAGCCTTATACTCAAATTCCAGTGGCCTCAAAACGCGAACTCCTCAGCTCTGCACTGAGTGGGGAGGCAGGTGCAACACACCCTTTGCAAATGGGGGGTGATGCCTTGCATACGCTCTGGGACATGGAGCAGTCTCAAGAGCATGTTGGAATTCACTGAGGCTTAGACCTGCCTGCTTTTTGCCCACACCAATGGCTAGTAGCCCAGCTCTAAGTGGCCACAAGGGCACATTCTGTTTAGCAAGAGCTGACAATACAGGATACTTGCTAGAAGATGGGGCTGCCCAGGCCACATGTCTGCTCAGCCACAGGCAAAAGCAAACCTGGCCGAGGTCAAATACACTCAGACCTCCAGAGTGGTCTAGACCTCAGGACAAGATCCCCTCTGCTCTACAAAGGCAACAAGCGAGCCTGTCTGAGAGAGCAGGCTTAGACATTGTGGTGACCCAACTGATAGTATGGCAATGCCTAATGACAAACAAAGATTTTATGCATCAATGTAATTAAAGCAGGTTCTTTTCTAGGTACTTCTTTGCAATATTCCAGTAGGAACTGTGTCATGGTTTAACCCCAGCTGGGTTAACTCCCACCACACAGCCACTCACTTCCCCCACAGCAGGATGAGGGAAAGAATCAGAAGACTAAAAGTGAAAAACTCATGGGTTGAAATAAAGACAGTTTAATAAGTAAAGGAAAAGCCACGCACGCAAGCAAAGCAAAGCAAAGCAAGTAATTCATTCACCACTTCCCATCGGCAGAGGTATTCAGCCATCTCCAGGAAAGCAGAACTCCATCACACATAATAATTATTTGGGAAGACAAACACTATAACTCCAAACACGTTCCTCTTCTTTCTCCTCCCTCAGCTTTATATGCTGAGTTATGATGTCACATGGTATGGAATATCCCTTTGGTCATTTGGGATTAGCTGTCGTGGCCACATCATCTCCCAAGTTTTGTGCACACCCAACCTACTTGGTGGCAGGGTGGTAGGAGTAGTAGAAAAGGACTTGACTGCTTAGCAACAGCTGAAAACATTAATGTATTATCAACATTACTCTCATCCTACATCCAAAACACAGCCCTAGACTAGCTGCTAGTAAGAAAGTTAACTCTATCCCAGCCGAAACCAGGACATTGTGGTAAACCAGAGACCCCAGCTTTCAGGGCTAGATCAGGGCTAAAGGCCACCAACACCTTTCTTCAGCCTTTTCCTGGGGAAAAAAAGCAACAGAGTTCCTGAAACCACACTAAAATCTGTATTCACAGCTGATAGACATCCAGCTGTCAGGTGCACAGAGTTCCCAGGAAAACCTTGTTGCTGACTCAGTAGTCTCAAAAGAAGGAAAGTTGTAAGTAATTAGGCCCAAAAGATGTCTTTGATCCAACTGCTTGTCCAATATTTTTGTTGCAGAAGACAGATTGCTGTTATAATCAGCATTTGAATATGCTGTTTCTTGGGACATAAAACACTGCATACAAAGTGTGCATTTAACTTCACTGCTGAGCCTTGCACACCTGGTCACACAAAGAGTTCTACACGCCACATAATCCTTGTGAACTTTGTGGGAACCTTCATGAAACAGAACCACCACAACCTTTGTGGACAAAGACAGCGCAATTCAGGTTATGGTTCAGAGTATGGCCCAATCTTTATTAAAGATAGTTCAGTGAGGCTCCCGTGGAGTTACTGCAAAGCAGGCTTTTGCCATATAGCTTGAATATGACAGCTCCTGAGATCTGGCAGCAAGTTCAGAGGAAGCGAAGCATCCAAGTTCTTTTCCGGTTTGTCTGCAAAACGTGATACATGACATATTTTCCTTGTGATGAACTGCTTTATTTGGCAGGCAAGACAAAAGGATTCAGACATTGTCCAGTAAAGCTTTCAAGCAGGAATAGCCAGGAAATCAGTGCAAGAAATAACAAACAAACAACCCCCCAGATTCTCCAACCCTAAAGCAAGGCAGAGTTTATGCTCAAAATGCGACTTTCTTTTTTGGCAAAGAATACCTTGGCAAGAGGAAGTGGAAACTTAGAAGCACCTTTGGCTTCACTCAGACAGTTTCCATCAAGGCCACCATCTTCTTCCTTTGTATACTTGGTTACTGATGATGTGTTAATGCAGGACATATTCATCTTGTTTGCTTTCTGAGCTGTCTCTGGAAGCAGCAAGTGCTGTGCATACTCATCCAGCCACAATCACGGTACCACAGACAGCTGTGCTGGGCCATATCCATGAGCACCACAAGGTAGGGACAGTGAAGACACCACAGACATGAATAACTGGGCAAGCTGCAGAGGTGAGGTGACCATGAATTTCCCAAAATGAGCCCTCAAAAAGCTGGCACTTGGGCTGCCCCAGAGGCTTGCAAGTACTCATGGTGAGCGAGGCGAACGGGCAGCACTTCTGGCTCAGTGGCGTGAGAAAGAAGTGAAAAATTCAGTGTCTGCTTCAGACACAGATGCACACTGGCAGACTTTTATGCGTTTAGACTAGTTTTCCCCTTGGGACCAGTGCTGTGTTGGAGCCGCTGGCCACCTGTGTCCCTTGTTGTTTCCCTGCAGCACTTTTCAGAATACTCTGGGAGAAGGAGCACAGATGTATTTCTGAAAACTTCGCAGTGATCGCTACAGCTGGAACATCCTTCACCCAGCCAGCAGAGCTGCTGGCTGCAGACACTGCAGTTTTATTTCAGCTCCAGCAACATTGTTCAGCAGAGCAGTGACAGTATTAAACTTGTCCCTCCCTGCCCTGGTGCGGCTACAGCAGCCAGTGCGCTGGGTGCTAGACAGGCTGCTGGAGTCAACGGCCGCTTCCGCTGGGTGACAGGTGGCCACGCTGGAGGGGACATGCACGTATACAGCTGTAGCAACCACACACACATGCAAGGCTCCAGTTATAAGGGAAACATATACAATTCTGGCTTATCTCAAAGCTGTTATCTGTTTGAACTATTTTCTCAAGTCAGCATGGGGAGAAAGTGGTGCTGCTTTTTTTTTTTTTTTTTTTAATTTTTTCATACTTATAATCCCAGAGGCTCAGAAGTGCTGCTAGGACAGTTTTGAGGCCTAAAATACTCATCCATCAGGCATAGGACAAGCAGAAATCTTCAAAAGCAGTAACAGCCTGAAACCCAAAGGTAGTGTGGGTTAGCACATCA
The DNA here is from genome assembly GCA_025769975.1 of Gallinago jamesoni. Lineage (NCBI taxonomy): Eukaryota > Metazoa > Chordata > Aves > Charadriiformes > Scolopacidae > Gallinago > Gallinago jamesoni. Next base: position 28,112,815 of record JAOQGH010000077.1, on the reverse strand, counting down.
TCAAATAACCTTGGCCAACAATCCACTGTACTGGACAGTAATCTGATGACAGAAGCTGGCTTTATATATACAACTAGTTTTGTGCTTTCCACATCCTGCATTTTGATTTTTATAGCTATCCTTCAGTTGGACCAAGAAGTCTCCAGACAAGATCAGGATCCTGTGGTGGCAGGACCTTGAACATACAGTATAGTCACTGCCAGGAATGGCTTGTGACAGAAACAGCCCAGCGTCACTGGGAAAGAATCAGACGTGCTTTGAAGGGGCGTACAAGGATTAGGCATTTTCCCAAAACAACTCAGAATGTCTCAAACTCAGCTTTAGGTTTCAGAGGGCCAAGTCAGCTCCTTCTCTACAGACAATTCTTCCTCTCTTGAGCAACACAGGCAGATTTTACCAAGTTGCAGCAAAATTTTCTTTGAGTTCTGACTGATTGGTAAAATTGTCCTGCTAGTGGCTGCTCATCAGGAAAGCAAACACTACAAGTGGGCTGTTCTCCATCCCTTTAGATCTTTTAACATTTTAGTGGTGCTGTCAGTAAGGAGCAGAAAATCTCAGAAGTATTAAAAATAAAAAACCCCTACAATTCCTTTATTGCAATACACAACTGAGTCATTAGTGGAGCTTGCCCTCAGCTCAGAGCTTTCCCATTAAAATAAGCCCACTGAAACCAGCTGTGATCAGAAAGTCTTTGTCCTGCACCTAATTTACCCTGTCAAAGCATCTCTTCCATCTGAGACTCTGCAGGGAAGAAAGAGTAATCTCCCTGTGATTCAACCTCTAGGCAGATCCCCTGTGCCCTACTAAAGGTGATAAAGATAATATTTTCTGAAACATCCAACAGTTAATGGGAAGTGCAGATTAGGAGTATCACTTGCTACAAAATCTCCCTCCTTTATTCCAATTTAGGTGGAAACAGGACAGGTTTTATCCTGCAGTGCTTGAGCAACTCTGTTCAAACGCACTCCCTTTTCTGAACTTTTCAAAGTTCTCTGCTGTTCTGCTCATTTTTGCCATATAGAAACACATTTCCTCTAAGTGTCTGTGAACATGGGAGGAAAACACAGACTCTTCAGGTACCTGTCTGCATCTGATCAAACGTAGTCTCTGAGTTTGGAGTGATCATGTTGCTATTTCTACTGCACTTCAAAAGAGCAAACCTTCTCTTCCATCAGAAATTCTTCTTAGAAAAGGGTAAAGCAAAATTAATACTTTGCATATTGCATTCCTAGCAGCCAACCTTTTGAACAGTGAGAAGTCGAAGTTTTCTGAATAGTCTGACTGCTCAAATGATTTCTATTAATAATTTTTTAGAAGTATTTAGGACAAACTTCTTGAAGGCATATTGATCACTTTGAATCAACGCACAAGATAATAGTTCTGGAACAGCATGTACAAAGCTGCCAAGTAAAAGTAATCCTTTCAGATAATCATATTCATGAGGTCAGCAGAGGACACTCACTCTCAGCACTTCGCTTAGTTTCCACATCATCTCTTTGCCTGGGGTGTGAAATTAGATCAGGAGAAAAAACAGTTACCTCTCATCTCCCAACCAGTCACCAGCCATGAATCTCACAGCACCGCTACCGAGTCAGCTACAGGTTGCACAGAGGGAGGGAAATGAAAGGATTGACCATGGTGAAGTCCCTTATCCCTTCTTTATCCACCTGCTTCTCTCCTGCACATCCCACCCAGGCAAGCAGGGGTTCAGAGTACCCCAGTGTTCACAGGCACTGGCACTCTTGCCTTGTCGGCTGTTGCACCCAGGGAGGACCAGAGTCCTCAGCAGGTTGAAGGCAGAAGGTGGATTGGGATTTAGGCACACAGAACTGGGAAGGGCCAGGGGGATCATAGATCCAGTCATGCCATAGGGGCTACTTAGAGATTCAGTGTCCTCCACTAGCGTGCACAGACCTGTGGCTCGTGCGGCCACACGTGTGGCTTGCTGGGAGCCTAAAGTACAAAGTAATGGTTCAGCCATCCATCCCAGGACAGGGGCAGGCAGCTCATCAGTCTGCAGGACAGGCTGCTCGGGGTGCAGGGAAGGCTGGCACAGGGGGTTGGTACAGCTGGCTCAGAGGGATAGGAGCCCCTCTCCCCTTTCGAAGGGGGACAGAAAAGCAGGGACAGAGATAAGGCTCTTTTATCTCTATGGCAACTGCCAGGGAGCTGCACTGTGCTCACCGGGGGAGAAGGGAAGAAAGGGAGAGGGGAGAATAAAACCCAGAAAGCATAGCCAGGGAATTGCTTAGCAGGGAGAAACCCACAACAAAGGAAAAAACAGAGGTGGGAGAGGATCAGGGTATGTTGGAGAATGGCTATGTGAGCGCGGTCATGGCTCCTTTAACATAAGCGAGCCAGACCAGGCCACAGTGGAAAATTCCGAGTCAGGCTGACAAGGAAGAAATGAAGGTCGTGCTGACCTTGCACAACTCAGATAAAATAACTTTGAAGAAGTACATCGTGGGAGAACAGGAGGGAACCCGGACCCAAGCACGTAGCAGTAACTGCAAGTAGGAGGAGTATGATAATGTAACTTTTAGCGCTTAGCCAATGGTTATAAGACAAGTAGGCATAATTATCAGCAACAGTATAAATGTGTGAGTATATTGTAAGAAAGTTGAAGCTTGTTTTATCACTCGTATTGAGTCGACTGCTTGTCTTCCCTCGCTCGTTGCAAGGGTAGCCCTCTGCTGCTGATGGGGAAAAGCAAAGGGCTTAAGGCTGGCATTCAAGGAGGAGGCTTTTGAGGTCCCAGCACGGGAGCAGCTCTGACAGCCTCCCCATCCACTCCTCATAGCACACATTCTGCTGCAGCCAGGCACCACTCTCCAGCAGGCCAGCAAAAGTTCCCCATCGTTTTCTGTGAGACACCAAAAAATGGGTGAGATTCAAATAACTGCACAAAGGTCTTTAAGGCTGAGATGCCAGCAGTGCTGCAGTGCATACATAATTTAAGGTCTGAAATATTCATTTTACTTAAGCCACAGGTGAATATTAAGCTCAGATAAAGATGCCAAATGGGTGATGAATAAATTATATTAATTGAAATCCATCCTGAAACAACGTAAAATAAATATTGAAAAGCATCAGGTTGAGGATCATGCCTGCTTCATGTTTGCATCCGAGTACAAGAAAAAGGCAGCTTTGAGTCAAAGCAGCCACTTTTGTTCAGCTTTCTCTCATCCACAAAGACTTCATTCCATGCAACCTCAAAGTCAGGGGGGAAAACTCACTCCTTGCTTCCCACAAAGTCAGAGCACAAGAAGTTATTCCCTCCAAAATGGAAACATACAGCACTTGCTCCAGGCCTCCAGGAGACTCCTGCCCCTACTCATCTCCCCTCTGATAGTCAGCAGTCATTCATATATGAGCGAAAGAGCAGAAGTTGATTCCTAGGAACTCCTCTTTACATAGATAATAGGAAGAGCTCATTTTAAAACCTTCACTGGTTTATGTGGTATGGGCTCCCCAGCTTACCTGAGTTTCATTTACAGCAAGAGAGCTACTTGCACCACTGAACTCTGTCATTCAGTAGAAAACATGAGCGCAGAAGCCCTGCCAAGCAGAGGAATTAACAGCACAGCCCCTTCCAAGCCGGGAGGGCATTCACTTAGCACAGAAAATCTCTCAGCTCCTTGTACAAACAGCAGACAGGCTGCCAGCTGAGCACTGGGTCAGAGACTCACTCCAGGTTGAAAAATACATGAAACCTAGAAGCTCCAGCTTCCCAAGAAACGTAGAGTGTGGCTTCTCAGGCTGAGATGCATCTATAATACTCCCAACATCCTTCCAAGACAAAGGCAAGAAAAGCTTTTCTCCAGAAGTGATGGGAATCAGCTAGATTCATCTGACACAGGCTTGGGAGATACTGCCCTTACCTTGGCACCAGAGGAGATGGAGGGGCAGAGGTAGTTACATCCCTTGATGTGACCATGGGCTGGCTCAGGTCCCAAAATGTGTTCTTGCTGCTACAGCCTTCTCAGCAGCCATCCTTCTGCAAGGGAGAGACACTGCCCTCAAATGAAGACCAGGGCAGGGTCTTCTCAGCTCCTCCAGAGGACAGGGGAAGGGAGGATGGTAGGTGGTGAGCGCTGACCACCAGCCAGCACCTCTGCATTCTTATCTCCCCTTTGGCAAGACAACACTGATGAAAGCATAGTACCACTGCTGAGGGAGTAACTTGACCACTAGGAAGTAACTGCAGTAATCTGCTGCAGCTCACACTGCCCTCCAATTTACCAGTGCACCAGGCTAATTTACAAGCGGGAGATTGGCATCATCTGTGCCCCAAGGATAAGCTGTGAAGTAACTACTGCCATATGGCTCGGTCAAAGCATCAAATGAGGGATTATGGCCTCACAGACTGGGGTTTCTTTACCTTGGAGCTTTTTGGTTATCTGCCCTGTTCTCTCACCTTGCTGCCAGTTTTCCGTCGCTGAGCAGCAGTGACACAACGTGCTGGGAGCTGCCCTGCATCCATGGGCAGCTCTCCAGCTCAGCGCTTGTCAAACAAGACATTTAGTCTCCATTAACTAAAGGTCTGAATTTAAGGCAACTTTGTTAAACTACATCAAACGCTATTGGGTATAGTTACATTCATAACTACCTTAGCCATAATTAGCTGATCTTAATTAGCTTTCAGATCTAGGCCATTTTAGCTGTTCACATATGCTTAACACTATTCAACCACTGGGAAACCGAATTCAAGTGTTTTCTTGGGGTACAAACAGATAACCAAGTTACAACATACCAGCCAAGTCACAGTAGTTGGTCATGCTCACACTGAAGCACTTCACAAATGTGCCATCTGACACATTAACACAAATGTCTCTCATTAAGGTTTAAATTAAGGCTTTGCCTCACAGCTGCTGTGGGGTGGGAGCACCTGCAGCATTATCTCAGCTCTTGGAAACAGGAGAATTTGATCAAGCCTGTAGGGTGAACAGGGAAGTGGCCCCAGGAAATGCCTATGCGGTGAAATGACATGTGTGCTCTGTGGAAAGGACATTCTTGTCTCAGTCATGCAGAGTCGGCTGAGGATCCCTTTCCACTGAAACAAGCCTCTTCTCCATGAAGTGAGTGTCCACAAGGCATCAGGCTTTGGCTCACCTCCTCCCCCCAGGAAGGGAGACACAATCATGAAGGCCGACAGAACCATGAAGGCCGCTCTGCAGTGTCCCCACAGGCTCAGGTGTGGGACCTCACACATTTATCACATGGAGATCTTCTGAACCTCAGCATGACAATGGTTAAATGCAGCTGTGGCAGCTCGTAACTGGTCTAGTCCCCCCAAACACTCACTGAGGGGTACCCCAAGCATTAGGGTAAAAGCCTTCATCTTTTTTCCAGGCACACAGACGCTGCCTGCAAGGATGGGCATGACCTCCTCATCCTCTGCTCATGCTGCACAGCCCAAGGGAGCAATTTGAGCATAAACTCGCACAAGGACAGACCATCAAAGCAGGGGCTTTAAGGCAATTATTTTCTAAACAATTCAGTTGTTCTTCTGTTGCAGCACCTGAAGCCATTATAGAAAAGGCTTTGCTTGCCCCTTTGTACAGCACTTTAAGTCTCTTCTGTGTTATTAACTTCAGGCACTGCAGTGTACCTAGTCACTGGGTTAAAACGCCTTTAAAGTGCCTTTGGCTCTTAGAGCCAAGTGCAAGCAGAGATGGAGAAGCCCTCTGAAGACACCCGACATGCTCATTGCAAGCCTGCCCATGATCACTTTTCTCAGTGTTTGCTGATTTCCTGGGCACTGCCAGGAGCACACAAATCAGTGGGAACCTTTCTCCAGCAGAGCCAGGGATAAGGCAGAAGACTGTGGCGCAGCAGCAGCAAGCGTGAGGCTCCCTGGGGAGGCCTCTGCTCATCACGGCCAAAGAACCAGCTGAGAAGGATAAGCCTGCACCAATATGGCCAAAAAAGGTTTCTTTGCTCAAAAACCACTGCAAATCATGAACTGGAAGAAGGTGGATAAACAAAACCAGCAGGGACAGTGAGATGCAGCCCCGTAGCAAGGACTGTGGGGTACATCTTGCAGCTGGGCACAGCATGGAGACCTCTCAGCCTGCGCCAAGGTGTGACTGCACCTGGTGTAGCCCAGCTCAAAACACACCGTCACCAATGCAGAGCCCTTCATAAGGATGTCCTACCTGTGGTGGGAGAGGGAAAATTGCAGGAAAACTTGGATTTTCATTGCTGTCCTTCAGCACAAAACTCTCACCATCAGCAGTGGTACCTGAGTAGTTTCATGAAGCAAAGGAGTTCTCAACCTCCATAGATTTTGCTGAAGTGCAGCCTGTGCTCATGCTATGCAGACCAGGGTTTCCAAGTAGAACAATCTCTGGGGAAAAAAAAAAGTACCTGTGATCTCTTGTCCTAAATGATGGGCTCAGATACCATTATATGAAGGGATCAGTAATGTTCTGTAAGCAAAGCATTTTGGGCAACTCTCCATATGAACATCAGCGTTAGCACAAGAGATGTCTTTGAGGCTTCCTCTGAGAGGACAGAATTGGCTCCCTTAAATGCTGGAAGGAGTTCAGGTGCTGAAAACAGCTCGAAATCCATTTCACATGACAAGTGAACCCCCCAAACTCTCTTATATAACTTATACTCTTTTCCTTCTTACAAGAAGATTCACTGACCTGAATAAAAGGATTACTAACTGAAGGACATTAGATTTAGGCTACCAGGCAGAAATCCTTATTAATCTTGGCTAATCTTATGCCTGCCTAAACTGTGCTTTCAAAAATTTCTGTTCAATCAGTTACAGAACAACCAACATTCAAAAGACAGACTGATGTAATTAATTACCTTTATCCATCATCATCTCTCTCTCACCTGTCTTAAAGAAAAGCTTAACTCTCCAGTTAAAAGTTTTCCATGGACTTAGTGGTTCGTGGAGGATGGGGAGTTGTGGCCTGCACAGGGAACACAAGGACTGCATTGCATTCCCAGGAAGAAGTTTGGTTCCCTGCTTGGCCACAGACCTCGGGTCCCCATTAGGCAATCCCCTGTGCTTTCTGCCTCTGGTGTCCAGTGAGGACACATTGCCTCACCTAACAGATGCAGGGTGTAATAGCATTAAAATAATGACAGTCCCAGCAACTGGAGTGCAGAAGTCCCACTGGAGCCCTTCCAGGAAAAGAGGACAAACTTCTCCACTCATTGAATGGGCATTACAAAAAATGGTGACTTTATGGCCTATTTCCCTGCCATTTGGCACTAACCAACCACTCGGCGAGGACCTAGCAGGACTGAGGTGCCTTCTCCAAGAGGAGGACATTCACTCGCTAAAATACAGCATGAGACCAGAGGCTGTGTACCTTCTTCCCCGCCACCCTGCATCCTCACAGCCCTCCTGTGCCCTCACACCAACCCGCAGCGCTGCGGGGCTGCCCCTCCAGCCCCGCTCTGCCCATGCCCAAGGGCTGGCCCTCGCAGAGGCACGGCTGCGCCTCGCACTGAGTCTCTCTGGCAGTCACAGCCACACGGGCAACAGCACCAAATCCCTGCCTGACGTTTCAGCCGTTTCAGATGCTGTTAGAGGCAATTTTCTGTCCAGCCACCTGTTTTAATGGGATGTGCAGTTAAACAGATTCATCCCTTCAGCTTTACTCTGCAGAGCCTTCACTCTCCAGCCGCTGCTCCCATCCCAGGGAATTACAGTGCCCTCTGTGTTTCTCTCTTGCAGGCAGGCACGTTGCTCAGAAAAGTAGCTCTTGCCAAGAAAAGTGCATAATCTAACAAGCCACCTGCTCAGCTTTCATTCTTCGAACTCTCTACAATCAATTTGCCTTTCCCAGGAGAAGGTGCAAGTGTTTTCAGCGCAGGAGGAAATAGAGGGCTCATGATAAGGATAAAGGCACAGCCAGGCCCAAGGAAAAAGTTAATTTGCCTCACTGAGGGGGCTGAAACCTGTTATGCAGGAGCAGCAGAAGAGGCCCTAGCACCCCTGATGCTGACCTTCCAGATTTCATGACACTGTCCTTGTGCCCGCTTCATTCTCTTGAAGATTATCTTCATGTTCCCATCAGGCCAGGTTGCAATAATTAGTACCAAATGAAAGAGGATGTGGCATTTTTACCTTCCTGCCAGGTGTCCACTTCTTCCCTGTGGCTTTGCTCCTGCCAGGAACGCTGCTCTGCTTGGGATGGGGGTGTCTGGCATTTGCTACAGGGAACTTTCTTGGCTGGTCACCCTACGGTGGTGCCATGGACCATCTCAGACCCCAATGTCTGAAGCAAAGAGCACAGGGTCTGTGGAGCTGAAAGCCACCCTTTCTCCTCCTCCTTCAGTTTTGCAAATGTGAGGGTTCAAACCATTTAGTATCATAAAACGTTTCTCAGCAGACAGTAGCATCTGCCTCCATGTTTTTACAGGATAACCTGGATCCCCACAACCTCCCCATCATCTTTCTTGGATTTTCTTAGTTAAATAACACAAAAAATGACAGAAGAGGTACCCCACTTGGCCCTGTACAAGTGTACACTTTGTGACAGGCTGTCACAGCGAGCTGTCTTTTATGCAGATAAAGACTTGGTTTCTTTTTAAGGATTTCCACGACAAATAATCACAGGGAACAGCATGAAGCTGGCACTGTTAGGACATAGAACTAAATTCTCTCTGAAAGCGCACAGCTAAATCAGGTGAGACAAACTGCTGCTTAAAAACACCTATTTAAATATCTATCTCAAGAAAGAGTTTTGCTGCCCAGAAAAATCTGCTTTGCACGAGATGGCTGGCAGCCCCGTGCAGCAAGGAGCTACTACAGGTACCGCTGTACCCAGAAGCCCACCCCAGTCTCATCATCAGGCTGAGACTGCTAATTGTGCAGCTTCTTAGAGCAGGAGCCTCTAGGCCCCCTCATGGGGGGCTCCCAGTGGTTGGAGGGTACTGCACAGGGATGCACCGAGCCTCCCCAGGATACAGCTCAGGGCAATGAGTCCTGCTTGCCTTCTAGGAAAAGGCAGGTCTTACTGCTCCCTGCTGCCTTGAGTACTAGGAAGACACAAGCTGTTTTTTCTCGCTGGATAGCTGGGATACAGAGCCTGTAAGGCTACCCAATAAAAATTCCTCACCAGACCTAAGGCTCTTTCCCATGCACATTGTCACCAAATACTATTTAGTCAATTTTCACATCCAATTCATATAAACAACGGGAAGAATCAAAACTGATACTATTCTGTCTTCATTAATGCTGTCATCTGACTCCACATTGGAGACTGTCATCTGTCCTTAATTTGCTGCCTGGTAGAAACATTTTTGCTGGGGACATTTGTGTTCATTTGATGTTAATTATGACCTTTAAGCATTAAAAAAAATTGCCTAGTAACAGCTTCTATGCACAGAATGTGACAGCCCACGGTGTCAGTTTTCACATAACACATCTCCTCAAGACCTAGGAGAGCCAATTCCTACTGAATCACAGCTGCAGGTTTATTGCAATCACCTTGCTAGGAATTATCAAATTCGAATCAATAAGAACAACAAAAAAATTCTCATCTTCTATGGAACTGACACAACCCACTACAAGCATTCATTGTAGCTCTTCTAATACATCCCACAATGGGAGAACACCGCCGAAATAAAAGCCACAATCTTCTCAAAGCTCCCAGTGGCAGGGGGCAAGCAAGCCACGACAAGAAATACAAGGATCAAATGGCAAGCAATTTAGAGGGAAGTGTACATGCGGTTCTCCCTATCTCAGCAGAGAGATCTCAGCTATCTCTGTCTCAGCTGTGCCAACAGACGGCACCCAGCTCACTGACAAATTACTCTGGGTAACACCTCCGTCCCAGCACTCGGCTGGCAGATGGAGCAGTGCAGACGAGAGGCAAAGGCTCCTCCTGGAGAGCGCTCCCTGCTCAGCCCCACCACGACACCCCAGGCTGAGCTCCGCAGATGGCCTCGGGCCAGAGAAATGCTTTCCTTTGCGCAGCAGTTGATGTGGAAGGAGCCTGAAACACTCCAGTGAGAGGCATGACAATGCTGAAAGTTTTCACAGCTTCTGACCCACAGATCCACCTGGATTTGCTGATCCCCCCAGCCTGCTGGATTGCAGGTAGTCACTTGCATACATCCGGCCCCTGCTCAGGCCTTAAATATTGCAGCAGGCTTTCCTGAAACACAGCTTCTGCTCGCTGGAAGGGACACGTGCCTCCCAGCAAGTCCTAGCCAGCCTCAAACGCCGTTTGCAAACCTGAGCCAATCTTGTGGAGTTGATGCTTTGGGTTTACCCTGAAGGCAATCCTTAACTGTGCACTCAATCACTCCCAAAATCTTCTGGCTGCTCTGACAAGAGGGTGCTCTACCAGATCATCATCTGCCCACTGCTGTACATCGCTAGCAAACAGTGGACTTGCTGATATCCCTATGTTCTTCAATACTTCATTTCTGCCTCTCCAGCACACTCTATTTCTTAATTTTTTTATTTCAGGAGAACCCAGCTACAAGGTACACTTGGTCAGTGCATCCAGTACTTCAGAACAACTCTGTTTCCAAACCACTGTCTGATGCCAGTCCTGCTGCCCTCCTTCCCCCCTCCCCCCCCCTCTCCCACAGGAGTCAGGACAATGTGCCACTTTCCTTGGCAAGGCAGTGAGCATCAGGAGGCTGGGACAGGCCTCAGCAGGGGTCAGCGGGCTGGTCTGTGTGGGTGCCTGGCTACTTACAGATGACGTACAGGTGAAAGGTAGTCACAACACAACAGGAGAAATTACATTTTGGCTTTGATGGAAGCTGAGCCCACTCACACTGTGGTTGGTCTGAGCCTCTTAAAACTGGCTTCACCAGGCAGTCTCCCGGCGAGCAGACCCACAGCGAGCTGCTGCCAGCCCCGGGCAGCCCCACACGTCCCAGAGAAGGCTCCCTTTGGCCCTAGGCTGGGTGCCCCCTGGTTCCGCACAAAGTCATTGCACAAGTAATTTCCTTCTCCCTGCTTGGGCTCCATAAAATTTATCACTAAGATTACTAAGGAATGCAAAGGGAAGGAACAAACCAGATTTGCCCCGGTGCTGAGGGGGAACCGGCGGCATGGCTCAGGTGTAGCTGTGCTGCCCTGGCTTTGGAAACACCTTGTGCGGGGAAGGCTGCTGCAAACCAGCGGAGCACGGCGGAGTTGGGGCCAACAAATCACAAAGGCAAAGTCAGGAAGGACAGTACGTCAGCACCAGCAAACAGTGGACTTGCTGATATCCCTATGTTCTTCAATACTTCATTTCTGCCTCTCCAGCACACTCTATTTCTTAATTTTATTTCAGGAGAACCCAGCTACAAAGCTCAGCAGAGACCAGTGCTTTGGCCTATCTGCTGTGTGCAGGAGGGAGCAGCAGCACTGCCCTCTCCCCTGTGCATGGCACGCTAACACTGCGGCTGCAGAGCTGCAAAACTCCCCCTGGGCTTTGCTGCCAGTGCCCTTCTCCATCCATTGGCATGGTAAGTAATCATAGCAGCTCCTGCTGCCTGAATCATAATTTGTATCTTGTTTCTAATTGCATTATGTGTAGCTGGTCCAGCAGACCTTATGTCAGGAAGCATACAAATAATTCATCCATATTCTTCCATCCACCCCACATGTGCTTCCAGACGAGTCAGATTAATACTGGCCTTTGTCTACTTCTAATCTCATCTCCCTCCTGTATACTTAGTATCTTATTTAGCCGCACTTTAGATGCCATCAGAAATTAATGCTTCACCTGACATATTCAATCTCTTCCCGTATTCTAAGCTCCTGGTTAAATTCACTTCAGAGACTGAGGGTGAACTACAGGCATTCAGTCACATTGACTTTGAGGACTAATACTTTTGGGTCAAGAAAGATCATCAGTTTTGTCTTACAAAAAATAACACCTGATACATTACCGCAAGCAGAAATATCCACGATGCTCTCAGTGCCACATTGTATCACTGAAGCACAGCAATTTTGTGATTTTCCTTGCCAGAGTCAAATGAGGTGATTTAATGAGGTGTCACTTAAAATTGATTGACACCTGCAGTGAGAAACCACATTGAATAGCACTTCTACCTGCCGGGCCACAGCAACAAGCTGCTTGTGTCCAGTGCCATCACTACAACAGCCACAGCTGCTGCAAACCCACCCAGATGTGGGGATTCCCACTGACGGGAACGCTTCTAGGTCCCAGGGCCATGGCCACAGACTCTCCTGTCCACTGAGGGTTTCTCCTGTAGCCACACTAATCCATGGGTCAGGGATGGAACTGATCACCACCACCACCATGTCCCCAACCTTCACTGAGATCTGTGCAAACTTCTGCTGGTGGAAACCAACCCCACTAGTTACCAACCTCCTTCCTGCCCCAAATGCCCTTCACTGCCACTGCAGGGAGGGTGATGGCTCCCCTTCTGGGGGCTCTTGGCCAGTGCTCACCCATGAAGACCCCCAAAACTCAGCAACCTGTGACACATGCCCATGCGCCACCTCCTCTCCATGATCACTTGCTTTGGCCTCAAGTATCGCGTTTGCTTCCAAGCTCTACTGTACTGGAGGTTAGGAGCATAAGACCCTTGTGTCTTAATAAACAAAAGAGTCCTCACTGCACAATTTAACAGGGAAAATACTTCCTTCATAATCATTCGTTTTTCTTCCAGTTCCCAGCATAGAGTTGTGTGGACTGTGTGCAGCAAACAGCTGTCAAATGTAACACTTTGAGCCTCCTGCTCATGAGTTGTTGACTGAGGTCTTGATTTCTGCACATTTTCTTGAAATTAATCCATGAATATTTCCTGCAAAAGCAATTTATTCATAAACTCTTTCAAATAATCAAAGAGAGCAGAAAATCCTCATTTAAAACATTACCCATTTGACCTGGGGCATGTCCACGCAGTGCTCTCTGTTGCAGGGGAACAGCTGGTGGGACAGTGCTTGCATCACATTTCTGGTCTGGCTGCTCACATCTCGGTTACTGAACTCAGATATTATTTTAAAAAGGAAACAGTTTTCCAGGGACCTGCTTTGGAAGGCAAATGCAAGACTGTTTAGCTGTGCAAAGACAACCCGAAGGTTCCACGCCAGAAGAGTCTCAAACAACACTTGCGCTTTGGAGCCAGGAAATGTACCCCGGCAGTACCCACCGGCTGCCCGGGGAAACGTACCACTGTTTGCTTGGTGTGGCAATTTGGAGACAATTTTACAGGTAAAATATTATGGAACCCTATGGATTTTCACACCTGCCCAAGGAGGTGAGAAGGACTGATGGGGACAGCATTTGGGTGCCTGGTGTTTTTCTTTTCCCAAGTGCAAATTCGCTGTGCCCAGATGTTTTCCTCCTTGACAATCACCTTTTGCCTGTTAGGAAGCAACTGTACTTTACAAGAAGTAAATCTCAGATTTATTGAGTCCACACATCATCTCTTACTGCTGCGGCGATATGAGCCGGGGTTGCCGTGCTCAGTCCCGCAGCAAGCAGGGAGGGCAAGAAGAGATTGTTTCTGCCACCCTCTCACCTTTTTCTCTTCTGAAGCTTCCCGAGTTAATCCCTGCATGAGGCTGCTGTCTGTCGCTATAGGAGTGGGATGGAGACCAAGGAGGCTACGACCTAATGTTTTAGTCTGAACAAATAGATGGAAGAGATGGATTATTATACATTTCTCCCCACGCATGCAATTATCTGATAGCAATCTATTCTGGGAGATGAATCTCAGAAGGAGGAATACGCAAACTCTCACCTTGTTTGCACTGGAAAGCTACGTTATCCCTTTAAAAAAACAGGCAATAAAATGCATGAAAAATGATACAGAAAGCAGCAGAACAGTATGGTGCTTTAACTCATTCTGAGCTCAAGAGAGGGAGGGGAAAGGGGTCATCCTGCTGGTAATGCCAGCACATGAAATTTGGTAAAAACTATTTCTGCTGATTTAAGACAAAGCAGGTACATGAACAGCTGGAATAATTTAGCCTCATTTCCTGCGCTTCATGGCTGGATTCCTTTGTGTACATAAGAAGCAAAATCCAAGTGAAACCTTTGCATCCACTCTCTCTTGTGGGCCCTGGTGCCTTACCCAGAGAGGTCACACTGCAGCCTCATGCCCAGGGAAGGTGTTGCCAGGGCCCCTCTGAGCCACTCATCTCATCTGTCCTTGGAAAATTTGCAGGAACTTAACAACTTGGAGGCAACTGCCCCTGTGCTACACTCAACCAAAGGTACAGTTCAGTAGGTACCAGACACATAAGCTTGTGGACAACATACCCCTGAGCACTGGAGGAACCAGTGCCCTTGGGAGAGGGGAGCAGGCCATGGCTCAGCCCTCACACGTGCTGGCTCACCTGCACTCACCAGTGGTGGGAGGACCCGGCAGACACTAGTGTTACAGTACATCCCAAACACAGTGCCTGGATGTTCTCCTGAGAGCACCAGCACACTCAAAGGGGTTTCAGAAATCTGTCACCTAATCCGTGACTGGGAAAGAAAACATCATCAGTCTTATCTTACAGATGAGAGAACACCATAGGGAAAATAGATACTGTAAGGACGTGGGAATCAGTGGCAGAAGTGGATTGAGAACCCAGGTAGATTCACACCTGTATTGCCTTTGGAAGACACCTCCCTATACCCGTACCCGAGAGTTTCTCTGTTTTCTAGTTGCTAAAACAGACTGTAAAGAACTGCGAATACCCGTAACCCTTTCCTGACATCACTCCCCCAGAAGTGCTATGGATAATATCCTCCTAGTCAGGTGGAACAACAGACAAATCGTGGCTGTGCCACTGCAAAAAGCCAGGCATGTCATGAAACCCTCCCTGAAAGGCCGGGCTGTTAGTCCCCTGTGTGTTTTTGCTGTCGATGCTGAATACAATTTTTCATGTATTCTCCTTCAAGGCTGAATTTTTATTATGCTGACTGGCGCTTTACCATCCACTCCCACTCCCGGTGACTTCAAAAGGGGCACAGAGGAGTGAGATGAGCTTTTGCTGCCAGCACTCTCTTCGTGCAGGAGGGAAGGTGGAGCTGGTCCAGCTGCAGGGCTGTGGCCACCAGCTCAGGCACGGTCCCAGCCACTGGAGTCAGTCCAGGGTGCCCAAGGCTTTCCGCTGCCTGTATTTTGGCACAGAAAGCCATGCAGCATGACCTTGGCACAGGGCACAACATGAATTCTAAACCTGGCATGAAAGGCGTGGGCATGCATGCTATGGGATTTCCATCCAGCCACTGTATTCTGGGTGTGTAAATACATATAGAGCTATGTGGTATCCCTCTCCATGAGAGCACAGAAAGCACGACCTTCTCTCCAGGTAATTTTATGTTCATTTGTTTATACCACTAGAGAAGGAAGGAGGACTAGAAGGTATTTTGCTAGCAGCTCCTGTACAGGCATTAAGATAGCCTTTCAAACTGAAAAAAATCAAGCTATTTCTAGGTTTAAATGAAGCATCAAGAGGCAAGCTTCCTGAAGCAACCTCTGCCTTCTGAGAGATGCTTTCTGAAGGTGGTGCTAGATTAACAACATCCATCCTCCATAACTGTAAATACTGAAGGCCAAGTGCTGTTTTTCATATAAACATGATGAAATCAGGAAGGTAACCCAGGAGGGCAAAATGTGAACATGCACACTTACACCATTGATCTGGGCTTTATGCCTGAAATACAAAACATATCTCTCACCAGACTTCAACAAAGGCCGAATACTCATAATTTAATCAAGAGACAAACAAAGGATTTAGGGTTGGATCTGAAAAATTCTGGCAGATTTTACTGAAATGGTACTTAAGGCATCCCAGTTATAACTTTTGCAATAATACAGTTCCTATTAGGAACCACATCTCAAGCAACTTACCCCCTGTAACCTACCTTTATCCAAGTCTTGCTGATTACCTTCTGTGTTAAATCACTTTAAAAACATGGGTCAAAATTGTTTCATAGCTTTACTCTCTCAGTAATGTGCAACATGAACATAACAGTGTTATTAAGAAGTCAAAAATAACTTAACACAATAGCTATATAAGATTCTCAAATCAGGTCAAACTTTCAGCAATTACTTTTTGTTAAGTTTGGAAAATTAGCATATTTGTTAATCAAATTAATTTAAAAAGTAGCTTTTCAAAATAAAAGCAATGCTTTAAATAAATATAGTCTTTTTTATAACCATAAAACACTTAGTCCCGTTAAAGGTAACACAAAAATACTACACTCAAGCACAGTACTTAAACGATTGAAATGAATGTTGTGAGTATACATGAACTGGACAGTGGGAGGGATGAGGGTGCATTGCTTTGTGACATTCTCCATCTCCTTTCTACAGTGGAGCAAGGAGGTATCCAATTCTCAAAATCATCCTAAACATATGACATGTGTCAGGGTATTTGTAACTGCTGCACAAAAATGCTGGTACCCTGTTTTTTCCCCCAAGCTATTTCTCTACACTACATCTGTAGCAGTTCTGCAGCCTTGCTTCAAATGTCTAGCACAGCATGATTCTTAACCACGACAACGTAAGGCCAGATCCTGCTCCCTTCACCCAACCGACTTCAACATCTAAGCAGAAGGCAGCAAGCAAGATCTGACCTCTCACACCTCCCACTGTAAACCAAATTTCACAGTTTGTGAAATCTGTAAAACCTTCCTTCCAATTCCGGCACCGCTGGGTGTTTCGGAACAGGAAGCTCATCTTCAGAGTTCATGATCACCAAAGGATATTCACAGCTCTCCTTGTAACTACGGGGCTGACTAGCTATGGTCATTACTACACAAGCTAGTGCCTATCAGCAAAGACTGTAGCTGTCCTGCAGGTCTACAAAGTAGCAATGACTTACTGGAACGAAATAAATCAGCTAGTTCTTATGTTAGTATGTGCTGTCTGGGTGTGTCCCGAAGAGCAGTTTGTCAAAATCCACTGAAATGTACACCTCAAATCCGATCATAAGCTATCCAGCAACTCTGAACATTTAATATCCCATTTACTTGGTTTGAATTGTCCATTAAAAATCATGTTCAGGATCTGCAGCAAACCACTGATTTCATCCACACAAAAACAGTTGTCGGTGATATTCATTGTTGCATTTTGTTTGTTTAAACAGCGTAACATAAAGTAACCTATAAGTTAAATGATAAAAGCTGGAGAGTAAAATAAAGCATAAAACTGATACAAGTACTCTCTATTTGTTTTGATCTTCAGAATGAACAGGCCTATTCAAAGATGACAAAGGAATAAATTAGCAAATGACTAATGTAATGCACAAAAGGGTGTCTACAGGATTTGCATGTGCGCGCACACACACGCACTTGCACACAGACAGCTTGGCTTCATTAGAAATCTCACTACCAGAGTTTAACTTAGATAAATTAACTGCATTAAAATACTGACATTGTGAGGATTTTAATACTATCAACACCCTGTAGAGGGCATTCCTGTGTGAATTTTTAAATGCTTTAAAAAAATAGTTTAGAGTTATTGAAATCTGTGACAAATGGGACCGGTCTGCCTCCCCTTCACAGCCTCCCGTTCTCATCTCCGGTGTCCTTCTCCTGTATTGCCTCCAGGCACCGTTTCGACTTGGCGTCTGCATGCCCACTTCCAGTTTTGCTCAGTCCACATGACAGGCACGCTAGCTGGATCTGCTTCATGTTCTCCAGGGCTTCGTTCTTGGCGTTCTTCAGGAGATCTCCTTGGCCCTGCGGATGCACAGACAGACACACAGGACAGAGTCAGGGATCACACACATTGCTCAGGACCAAAAGCAGCAGTACTGCTCTCCTGTCTCTGACACACTGCTTGACGCTCTGGAACAGGTCCCAGGTCCTGTCTCAAATCCCCTCTGTCTCCTTGTGCTCACCAGCCCCAGAGGAAGGGACTGAAGCCCCTTTTGCAGCCTGGTACCCAGCTCCGCGGGGAAGGCAGTGGCCAGCAGAGTGGGCAGGGTGAGCAGGAGAGGTGCCACACTACCCCCGCAGCAATGGCTGCCAGCTGGGGACCCCCTGTGAGCTCTGAGACCTTGCTTACCCAACCCTTCTTGCACCCCATTTACTACCTTTAGCAGAGAACACTTGTAAGAAGCACAGCACCCTGTAGTGACACACTGAATCCATTTGAACTGGGTTTTTTGGGACTTTTGAACAGGAGAATAGGAACTTCACGAGCAAAAGCCCGTGTCCGTATCATCTCAGAGAATGTAAAGGTGAGGTGGCTGACAGGATGTCAATCCAATTTGTAACTATCAGGAAAAATGTGTTACATTAAATTTGTATTAAGGAGTTGGTGTTCAGAAATGGCAAAATGAATATTTATGCAATATTGATATCTCAAGTGCTGTGAAGCAACAAGATTCTGGTGCTAGAGGATACAAATAAATAAAAGCCAGGAGATGCATCTGGTTATTAAAATTCAGTGTCACTAAGAACTTGAGCTGCTCTTCTCCTCATGTCACCTGAACTACAGCTTAAAGTACACCACCTGCTGCAGCGTGTCATACGCATATTCAGAAGGGATACCTCTGCTGACTGAAATGTCACATTCGCATCCCTGCAAC
The DNA here is from genome assembly GCA_025769975.1 of Gallinago jamesoni. Classification (NCBI taxonomy): domain Eukaryota; kingdom Metazoa; phylum Chordata; class Aves; order Charadriiformes; family Scolopacidae; genus Gallinago; species Gallinago jamesoni. The sequence goes on along the minus strand of JAOQGH010000077.1, from coordinate 28,094,325 downwards.
CTAAGCTGACCTCCTGCCAACCCACAGATGCTTTGCAGGGTCCCAGAAGAGACAACAAATATTAACACTAGTACCCAGGGCACACTGATGATCGACCCTCTTTAGGTTTTCAAAACAAACCAGATGTGACTCAGAGGAGTCACAGCACGACACCTTCCAGCAGTGGGAGCATCTCTCCACTCTCCCTTTCCCCAGACCTAAGAGGAAGGATTTATCCGTCACTGATGAGAGCAGAGTTTTCTTTTCACCAGCGCCTGGCACTGGACTCACACCGCCTGAGCCCCCACAAACAATGTTCACAACAAAGAAACAATGGTGGCTTGCAAGTCCCTCTGCACTGGTAAACACCACGTGGGAAACCACGTCAGCCAGTGATGGCAGCCCACACCCGAAAGCATGATTGCCTTATCTCCTAGTGACATGAATTTGTCCCTGCTGAACAATGCAAATCACTAGCCAGATGTTGGGAATCCAACTCAATGCAAGAATAACAAAAAGCACTGGGACTGCGTGAGTGGCTCTGTGCTATTTGGTACGAAGCTCTTTTGAAGAGATTTGTATCTCAGCAGCATGACACTTATGGGAATACACGGACAAATAGCTTGGGATCCAGTGAGCAGACATGGTTTGAAAGAAACAAAACAAGAATAATTTACGCAGCCCATATTCCACATAGCCATGGTCTTGCTTTTAGGACAGAGGTTGAGTTTATAGTTAAAGGCAGCAGGCTGGAACCCAGGAGCCCCGAGGCTGCCTCGAGCACCCAGCATGTCCCAGTCTCCCTGTCTGCAAACGGCACAGGAATCACGTCAGAGTGTAGCAACAGGGACAACGCATCACACCATAGGCAAAGAGACCCAACAGCACTGTCATTTATGACATGACAGTGTTATCAGAAAGGGCGGTAGATTCTTCACTACGCAAAGGCAGTTTTAAATAGTTTGGGTTTAGGATGAAACAGACCCAGCTGCAGTGGGGCTGCTGCTTTTTCTTATCACACGTAGGGCACTGAAGACACCAAAGGCTGCACCCACGTGCAAGACAATATCGGTGTGATGCTACTTTGCAGCCTTAACAGTCAATACCTGGCGCTATGTATTCCCTTAGCACAAAAAACAACTCAAAATAGACATCCCTACAGCACCAAAACCAACTAAGGCCCAAACTTGGGAGAGCCAGTGCAACAGAAAGGCAAAATGATGATGATGAAGGCCCAGTAGCCTGAAGCACCTAGCATCTCTTTAATTGAGGTGTCTGGGGAAAGAATTTTAGAAGCTTATCCTCTGCTGTGGCATGGCCAGCATCTCCCCAGGCAGCAGGAACAATCACCCACACTATGCATGGGAGGATTTCCCGTCATGCAGCAGCACAAGATGGATAAGCTGACACAAAGAGCTTCAGCGGAGTCTATGTCGCTTTAGTCATGTTTGGGAGTGAGGGAAATGCATGAAAATCTTTCTCAGGGTGTCCCACAAACTGTTTCTTTGCCTAGGGACTCACTGAGACTCATTTAAAGGAAGCTACTTGGGATTTGATACAACTCTGCTTGGAGGACAACAGCCTGAGTCCGCCCTGCCAAGACTCCTCTCTGAAGTCCCCAGAAGCCAAGGGACTTCACACCCCATGTGAGGGTGCTGAGCCACCCGCTCCCCTTTATGCATATTCCAATTTCACATTTAAGTAACCAGGCAATTCAGGTTATAGGTTTTGGCCAAGGCAATGCACAACATGTCTTCTTGTTCCAAGAAGAAAAACACTCCTTCTGAGCATATTTCCAATATTTTGAAGACATTCTTATTTTACAGTGATCTAAAAACAGAAATGGACTTATCAAAATAGTGCAATTCCATTCATGCGCAGACCAATTGATTTATGTCTTAGTCTCCTTGTATTTTTTATTTTTAAACAGCTGGTTCATTTGAGCAAGCTGAAGGAGCAAAAACAATTTTGAATCATCTGTCACAAGAAAATTAATGACAAACCAGCCCCCTCTGACAGAGCTGTCATAATTCTAGAGACACCATAAAAGAAATAATCTGTGGGCATGCTCTGTTTGAAAAGCCATCTGTTTGCTTTGAAAAACTGGCTGTGAGCATAATCCACTTAAGAAAAATGTCAGCAAAAAATTGTGTCAACACCTTAACGAACTAAATACTGGATAGAAGCCGGAGTAAACTTTAAAAGTATGATTACATTGAAACAATCTTCATAAATCAGTCACTGTGATCATCTCTCTGCACAGAACAATCCTCTTTGCCCTTACAAACAAAGCATCTCTCTTCCAAACACAGAAAGATTACGATGGTCCCCTTCGGCATCTATCCATCTATCTCCCTTCTGCTATTGATATTATCAACCTTCCTGAAAATAAATACTTGTGAGAAAGTTTAAACTCAGCATTTGGCAGGACACTAAATCAAGCCAGAAGAGATTAATGGAGTGTTCCACTGGAAAAACCGATCAAGGGGCCCATTTTTATTTAGAGTTAGGGAACATTAAATGTCAGGTTTCATAAACCTAACTACAACTAACTGTGGAGCCTCAGCACAGATTAACATTACAGTACAAATAATGCAGCTTGTCAAGCAAGTGTAAGATTATAAGCCTTTACCTTGACAGGCTAATGCTACTTAGAAAACAGGGATAATCTGACATGGCTTCAAATATTGCTCGGTTTCAGTGAAAACCCATGAAAGGCTTTAAGAAGCATAAGTAGTTCTAGGTAGACACGGGCAATGGCCACAGATGGGATAATTCTGTATGATGTTGTTTATTATTTAAATTTTTTGCCAAATCAAACTCCTAAGTTTTTATGAGTCAAGACAACAGCTCCTTATATCCAACAACCACCCAGACCCTGAGGTTGGGGAAATGAGAGGAGGTGGTGGGTTCTCTAATTGTGTGGAACACTGTGTGTTCAACTCCACAATATTTTATTTTAATATGTTGCATGCACATTTCTACATATGTGTAAACATATGGGTATGTGCATTAAAAATAATTACTATTTCTAGTTCTGTGCTTTCTAGGAAACACCCTGCAACAGATAGGTCATGACACACTGCTAGCTCTGTGCACCCACCACTACTGGGGACCCCGGCTACCACACAGGAGGGACCCATAGGCCCTGTGGTGGCAGCTGCCCCCACCAGCATCAGGGGGCTGCAGGAGAGCCTGGAAGGCCACCACTCAACCTGTGCAGAAGGGAACTGCACCAACAGGTTGCTTCACACAAATGCCTCCCTTTAGCGCTGGCCAAGTGGAAAATCCCACGCTGAGCAGTAGGGCCTTCCCAGGGTTCAGAAGTGGCTGTGTTTTCAGGGAGGCTGAAAGAGTGGCTGCTGCTTGCTAAAGCAGACGGTTGCTTATCTCCTGGCAGACACGTTCTCTGACAGCACATTATGGGAGCTTTCTTCTCCGCTCCTCAGGAGCTGAGTAACCAAACAATAAATTACAGAGGTCTTACCACCCATGCCACATCATGCTCATGATATTACTGCTATTTTTTAACTTTTTCTCAAAGAAACAAGCTCTTACATTATTATTTAATCCCAAAGTAAAATCTCCAGAGGCCGTCAGTGGTTGGCTGAAAAAGCCAGACACGGCCAAATAAAAGAACCACAAGCATTGCATCGCTCTACATGTCAGAGGTCAGACGGGTAAGGTAATGGCACCCATAGCTGCTGTCAAGGGATTTGGAAAGCTGAAACACTGGAGAGTTGCTGTGGTATTGGGATATTCTTTGTGCAGGAGGCATTTACCACAAGGGGTGCATTTTCCAAGTGTCATACTGGGACTTTAATTGTGTTTAACATTAATAAGGAGGCATATGATTAAATGATTGCACATGGCTTTCAAAACGTAATCCTGAGGAGGAAATCGTTAATGAAATGATTTGACTGCTATGTTAAACTTATTACAAAAAGCAGATATTTTTCCATGCCTCCTTCAAAGTTAAATGTGGGAACAATTGATATGAATATCATTATGATACATTCACATTTCAGATCAGAGTACTCAAAAACATACAAAGTATTTCTGTATCAATGCAGATTTTAAAAACCCACCCTTTTTATTATTGCTGCCTATAGTTTGTCAAGTGCTTTGCTTTATTCTCTGTGATAGAGATCATAGTGCACAGGTTGGCATGAAAAATTACTGCACACAAATATTATACACAAAGTTTATAATCACTTCTCGCACACTGAAAAATAAAGGATTGCAAAAATGAGTTACCCCACAGGAAAAGCAGGAGCCAAATGTTACTTGATAATTTATACTAAATCCTTGCATAGCAGAAATTCACATACTGTCAGGAAAATTAAAATGGTCACAAATAAAAAAGGTGGCACTTAGATGGCACTCCTTGTGCCATTGGTGTATCACTTAAGGTCAGGGGTTTGGGTGTAGCTTCCCACATACCCAGTTCCAAACCAAATGCAAGAGTTTCTTTCTAACTGGCTGAAACCAGAAACAGCTTTGCTCCTGGGTAAATTGGACGATCTGACTGAGTCCTTGCTGGGCCTGAATCACCACATTTCTCAGTATTTGCTAGCAATTTCAGACATCAAACTGAGCGTCTCATTTTGGTGTATCAGCGTGTTACTGACAGCCAGAGACCTTGTCTCCCATTTCCCAAAGCAGAGTCTAGCAAAAATTTGCAAGAAGGAAATGGAGCTAAGAATCAATTATATCAAATAAAGAACAGATCTGAGATGTACGAAAAAGAAAATATCTACCCAGGGAAAGGCAGTCACCATTATGTAAGGTGTTAAATCTCTGTAAGCAAGAGCAGGAAAGAGAAACAACTGTGGAATAGGTTGTTGTATGTAGCTTTGACACAATGTTACCTGATAAAAACAAGGTGAACATGAATATTTAGATGGCCATTGAAATTAAATCAAAGGTTGTGCCAAGCAGCAATGTCAGAAGCTCTAGGGCTGATCTGCTCAACGCATTACAGCCAGCAGCTGAGACACTTAGGACAGCAAGACAGAGAGGAGGAATAGTTAACACGAACAATCTCCTAGTATTGCTGTATCTAACCCAGACTACTCCTTACTTCAGCCTTTCTCCATTTATTTCATGAAGCAGCCATACAGATGCTGGCTCCAGGCTTTCCTGTCTGTCTCTTATTACACAGGGGGCTGAGGACGTTAAGAGAACAGAAAGAAACTCAGGAGATACCCAGGAGAAACACCAGGAGTGCAGAACTGTCCTTGGCCGCACACATAAGATGCAGGGGAAAATTCCTGTTTGTGCCCGATATTTGCATGCGTCTCAGAAGCGACACTGGCAGCCTCAAGGGCACTCACCAACTTGCCAAGATGCACAGCTCAAAGGTGATGCATCCCAACCAGCAGCTGCCTGCCAGCAAGCACCTAACTAAAGGCCAACTGCTGTGTGAGGAGCTAAGGGGTAACCACCTCTGCAAATACCGTTTACAAAGCACAGTCTCTTTTCCAGTGCAGTCAGTTGCAGGAGTGAGAGAACAACCCCAGCATTATTTCAGAAGGTTGGTAAAATTCACCAGAGCAACCCAGTCAGGAGCTCCCTGTACAAATGCAGAAGGGGCACTCAGCAGTTTCAGGGAAAACAGGCAGGAATCTGGATTATGGACCCTCCCCAGAGCCCATTCAGTCCCAGCTTGACCTGAGCGCCCATCAGGTTCCAGTGTGTTAGTCCAGTTGTCTTTGAGGCACAGATCTCTGCAACTATTGTAGGTGTTCAGATACCATAGCGAAGGGACAGAGGTTAACTAAAATGAATAAATAAATAATAATAAATATAATAAATAAATAACGGAGAAAGTAAAGTAGGTTTCAGAGAACTCGAGCTTGTAATGCAGATCAAACCTTAACCTCACCCATGACTCAAGTGTGACTACTCATCGCAGCCACGGGCTGGATTACCCTGTTAACACACCCAATGGTTTTGTGACTGCAGACTCGTACTCTGATCCAGAGATGGAGCCTGATGCTAAAATTGTAAGTTGTTATATAAAATGTTAAGTACACTATCCAAGTTACCTGAAAACCAGTTCCATCTGATTTTAACTACTTATACTGAAAGTCCCAAACTAGACTAATCTGCCAGATAGTCATTAGGCTGTCCCACACAAAAACCAAAAACTCTGGAACTGATTTCACTTGCCATTTGGGTCTTACCCTGAAGGTCTTTATTGGAGAGAATGATTAAATGAGGATCTAGAGAGGTATCCAGCATTATTAGCCTGGCTAGGTTTCTAGGAGGCTGGCGACAGTTCCCTGCACAGCCAAGCAGTCAATCCCACAACACAAAGCAGTGATGTGAGCTGTTGGGAAGAGGGAATGCCAGCTTGCCTCTGACAATGTGGCACCTCCTTGAAAAACACCCGTGGCATTTTTCACGTTCTTTTCCAGCCGTTAGAACGGTGCAGTTAAAAACAATATGTCTGTGCTGGATAGGGAGAGATAGTGCCCTCGGCACCACACTGGGCAAGGGTCCCCAGTTAATTACTAAACTGCCAGCCCATCACTTGTATATTCCCAAACCATGGGACACAGCCAAACTCAAACCTTGAGGGCAGCCTGGGAGGTGGAAGTGAACAAAACACCTCTGTCACACAAGGAAAACCATAAAAACAGTCATGCAATTAGCAAAAAAGCAAATATTTCAAAAAAAGTTCTGATTCTGGCTGCTGGCCTTGCCAGCGTGAGTACACCACTACCTTGTGCAGCCATGGCAACTTAGGAAAGATGGTCTGTATTTGTAATTCTCTTACAGAATTTGTCTAATGAAGAAAAGGCAAAGGACATATGTGGCCAGCTTGCTCTCTGAAACACAGTCAAGTACCCTCCCAAACCTTACTGGCCCTAGACCAAAGTCTAAGAAGGAATTAACATCAACCATTTGCTTGAATGCCTAAGTGGCAAAACCAATCATGCTGCAGCATTCTCTATTGATCTTTAAGCAGAGCTCTCCACTGAAATCCATGGGCTCTTGCAAATCAATCACACTGTATGGCTACTAATCTATTCCTTCAAGCAGGCATTTTATGTATAAAAAGACTGGGATTTTCTTTTCTTTTTTTTTCAAATGTCTCTTGCTTCTCTCTCATCTGGGCGTTTAAATTAAATTACCTTATATCAGGCTGTCAAAAGCAATGAAAGTGAACATCGACTGTCTGTAACTGTGTTGCAGCAGGAATTTGCTTTCAGAAATAATGGCATTAATTTGATGTTAGCCATGTGCTGAGCAGTTCAGCTGCTTGTGTGTCTCTCAGGCACTGCAGCTAACAGTTAGTTTGCAAGCACAGCCACAAATGCATGGACTCTTGCTGTCAACCCCTTCATGCTAAGAACCTACCTTTTTTCCGGTGAAAAGTTCAAAATCAAAGGGTTGGCTGGAAGCCCAGGAGTGCACAATCAATACCCCACATGATTGAAGAAATTGGGGCATTATGTATTTTTGACACAGAGCCATGACATGGAAATAAAAGCTGTGTGGCCAGGCATTTATTTCTTAGTCCTCCTTCGGTCACAAAACCCAATTCCCCACAGGTACCAGCACCAGACTATAACTCCAGTAAAGTCCAGCAAGTCACAGAGAAACAAAACAAGGGGAAGAAACATAAGGCAGAAAGGGCACTTCTGTGTAAAAGGACCGGCTGCACAAAAAGATATGTTTTGCAGCTAATGGAACACCTGTGCAAAGCAACCCCTGAGCAACACACTTGGCTGGGAATAGCTGGCACTCCCCCCTTCCCTGGTGCCCTTCGCACTGACTCACAACCACAGGCTGCAAACCACACAGTTAACATCAAAATCATGTCCTTCATTGCAAGTGTTGACAGCAAAATGTCCATTAACTTCATCAGAAGCCAGAAAGGCTTTACTGACTATCCCCAAGCTGATTTTGTTTTCACCAAATACAACAGGCATCTGCGTGATTTGAGGTTTTTTTGTTTGATTTTGACGTTTTTTTAGAGAGAGAGTGTTACAGGAGATGTAACACAAATACTCACTGCTCTACTTTGACCACTGCTTAGGGCAACAGTTAAAAAAAAAAAATACCCCTGCAGCTGTGCTTAATGTTCACTGAAATTATCTAATTAAGATGAAATGAAATTACACAGTCATAGTGCAGAGTTTCTGGACAGGTAACAGAACATACTCATGCAATGCTTGTTCCTGCGTACAGCTCCTTATGCTCTCCTGATCTCTGAGTAACCACCTGGCACAAAGACTAATTTCTGAGCAACTATATGGTTTGCAAATCCTCCCGCTGTGGTGGCAGCTGGCAAACATCACTAGCTGACTGGGGTGCAGTGCAGGAATCTGCAGAACCCCCCCAAACTCCCCATTCCTACTTGGGGACATGACACCCCTCTGGTTTGGTGGCTCTTCTCCCTTCATGCAAATTAGGCCCCTCTGGCTGAGCTGTGCAACTCCAACCACCTTTGTCACAGCATGAAAATATTAAAAAAAATAAATCAGGTCCTTTTCAGTGCCTTCATGTGGCTCACCTCCTCCCTGCTGATAGGCACACCAGCATCATCGGGTCACTGGTGTGACAGAGCAGGAGCCTGGGAGGCACTGAATGAAAACAGGCAGAGTACTTAACTGCAATTATCATCACTCCCTGCTCTGTCAGTTCTGAGGACAAACACAGAGTATCAGTACGGCTCAATATGGGACCTTTGTCTGATCTGTAACAGTGAGGATGCTGGAGAAAAAGAACTACTATATAGGCCTTTTTAACTCACTCATCTAAGTCTGACTGTTTAGTATTCTCTCTCACATAAGCAATGCCATCTTATTCTTTTTGTGATCTAAAAATAAACAGCAGCTGCCACAGCAACAGAATCACTGGTTTTGTCTCAGCTTTTCTCCCCAAATGGTTCCCAAGCTCCACCTGGAGAAATGACCCATAAGAAACGGTTCTTTAGCTCCTGCAGTGCTCTTCGCCTTGCACTTGATTTCAGCTGACCCAGGTGAAAGAAGACTAGCTGTCAAGGAAACAACATACAAGATCATGGTTTTCCAATCCATTATTCATACAGTAAAGCGCATTTCCACCTGCAAGCACTTGGGCCTCTGATTTCCCTAGCTCCCACACAAGTTTTTGGGAACACCTGCCATGTTTAGGGCTTATGGAATCTACTAGGGTTGCTGGGGAAGAATAACTACAAAGCAAATGCCTGGTCTCACGAACACCTACAACTTTCACTTAATGCAGTTTGTGGCTTTTGAGTAACTGTCCGAGCCCTCCCTGCAGATCCATATTGCCAATAACCATACATGTTAACACAAAAGTCTTTACTCCACAACCCTCTACTACTGGTGTCTCCAGATGACAAAAATGTATCAATACTGCCATTGAGTTAAATAGAATTTTACTTTAACTGCAGCTCTCGGAACATGGTAGTGGTGTGGATGAACATTTTCCCTTTTCAATGTCGGGAGGTAGTAATGGAAGCTGGATTGGCACAACAAAACAGGGAAGGTCATGCCTCTGGATTCAGAGTTCAGCTCCCCTGGCTCCTGTACTCCTCTAAGTGCATAAGAAGTCAAAGATCCTGGCTAGCAATGGTATTATTGGCATACCAACATAGAGAGAGGATTCCTATCTATGGAAGGGAGGGGGAGGGCCTGGCATTCATACAGAGACATGCCAGCCCTTAGCTTCAGCACAGTACAAGGGCCAGCTATCCCTCAGTTATAAAATTGACTGAGGCCACTAACAGGACCAGGGAAAACCCACCCACCTTCTCAGCAAAGCAACAGCAGAGAAGGAAGTTTCAATGGAGTAAACTCAATGGAGTAACCCGCAGTTTTCATTGCCTCCTGAAGTCCCCCCAGGGAATTAGCTTCAATTAGACACCGGTTCCCCTGCAGGGACTGGGGTTTTGTAGATGCTGGCACATAAGTCACATAACAAAAGGGGCAGTCAACTCCACATCGTTTGTAAGTGCTGTGAAACTGTATGTGATCTGCTGACAGCAGCTGACATGAGCTCAAAATATACCACAAAGGTAATCTTTAGAAGACATTAAACCTCTTGGTACACACTCAAACGTAACCATTTCAGGCCAGCACCAGTTTACAGCTCCCAGAGAACAGCACAATTCAGATTTAACAAGAAGCAAGTGCTGGAGAAAAAACAATGTATAAGCAATCTCTGCTTGTGTTCCCGCCATTTACAAACCAGTTCCCCAGTCACAGCCCTACACAAATTCAGAAAAAAATGACTGTGGGTGGAGGCTTCAGGTACCTCTTGCTTTGGCTCACTATGGGCCACCTAGAAATGGAGCCCTTTGCTCAGACACATGGTCCCTCACAATGCATGCACAGGCTGCCAAAAGGAGAAGCTCCCTGGTGTCTAAATAAACTGGGGAATTTAACGATGCTTTGGGTAAAAATCCTCCCAGAGCCTGTGGATTACCCTGACTCAGGCAGAGCACTGAGCTGACACACACCAGCACACACTTAGAGGAAAACAAAGGGAATTTTCTCCACCTGCATTTCATTAGCCGTGAAGCAATCACAGCCCCAACAGATTTTCACCAGGACACAGGATCCTGATTCACAATGGCATTCAACAGTTTAAAACACAAGGAAGACAAAACACCTTGGCAGGCACCATCAGTGTCATCTCTAGATGGGCCAGAAGCAGGAACATGTGCTAACTGGGGGAGGGGTAAGACAATAAAAGTGGATTCTAGGTGGTAAAGTGAATTTGCTAAATAATGGAGATTAAAATACAGGTGAAATTATTTAAAAATGTAACATGCCTTTTCAATAATAAATAACCATTCAACTGAATCTCTCTTCTCATACATTATTATACATTAAGGGACATCAGCAATCCTCTAAGTTGCATAAAGAGATAACTTGAGTTTTCTAAGCAATAGTCAGTTGCTGAGTTCAAGAAAACACATCCATTTTGAGTGTCTTAGCCCGTGAGAAATACCACACTGCTTAACTGACCACCCTGAAATAATATCAACAGCGAATGTAAGGGAGCAAAGGAAAAGACCACAGAGATCTTCAGTGTTGTGAATAACCTTCCAGGCGAAACACTGCCAACCCAGGAAGGAAAAGCTCTTTCCAATCTCCTCACTGGTACCAGGTGTCGGAGTAGGAGCACCACCTGGGGTACAAGCCCAGAGCCACCCCATGGACCAGAAAGGACTGGGAAGCACGGCTCCTGTCCCTCCAGCACACTGCCCTGCTGCTTGGGCTGCCTGTGGCAGGGCGGATGGCTCGGCTTGGGTTATAATGCAATCTTTAACACCTCACAGAGACAGCTGCTCATTTTCTTTCTTTCTTTGTTCATACAGCCATTGACAGTTAAAAGCAAGAAATGTGTGAATTTCTGCTGAAACTTACACTTTCATTACAGCTCTTTTAATTCCTCTGAATGAGGTCACGTTGTCAGATTGGTACAATCAAGATTCCCAACTTCCATGTCTTCTAGGTTGTGTTAATTAACTCCACCGCTGGGTATGGCAGTCTTTGATATCCATGTCTCAGCTGAAAATGTCACCGTTGCAGGGGAGGGGACGGTGGCAGAGTTACCTCTCTGGACCTGCTGGCAACACTTCTTTTGATGCAGCCCAGGAAGCAATTGGCCTTCTGGGCTCCAAGTGCACACTGCCAGCTTATGTCCAGTTTCTTGTCCATCAGCACCTCCAAGTCCCTTTCCTCAGGGCTGCTTTCTAATACCTCATCACCCAGTCTGTATTGATACACACAACTGGGGTGACACAGAGGGAAGGGGGAGCTGAAGCTGGGGAGAAGATACAGGAAAGACCTGAGACAGGACAGATGACGAGGCAGGGGGCTTCACTGAGTAGCCAGCATACACAAGGAGAGAGATAAGCATCTATTTTGGCAGAGTAGCGCTATTTAAATATCTTGACAAGCCTCCATTTGTGAAGCAATGATAAAATTGGTTTTCTACACACAGCACCTCAGTGTGCCAGTCCTCTGCTGGCCTCAGAGCCCATGCTACCAAGGTGGCCTTGGCACAAGGGGCACCAGGCCAGTGACCCCACATGCTTCTGGCCCTGTCTCCCACCACCGTCACTACACACCATGCACCTCGCCCTGTGTGCACGGCCAGCAGCTTGGCATCAGATCCACGGCTCTTGGCAATTTGTCATATCACTCAAAATAAAAGGCACATCACAAGATTGCTTGCCATCTATCTCTGGTGTATTTTAGTCAAATACAAGGAAAATGGGCTAAGCAAAATATCACTTGAGGCTTTTCATACCATTTTTCATTTCCCTGATGTGTTCTTTTTGTCCCAAAGTTACTGTTCTGTGTATGCATTTCATGGCCTGTCTCACCTCTGATATATATATGCATGTCTGTTTGCACACATACAGACCAATCCTAGTGGAATTGAAGGAATAATACTTACACCTGAAATGCAGAACTTTGGATTGCAGTCCAAAAAAAAAAAAAAAGTTTATGCCAAAGGAAGGCAGCTCACAGCACAGTTCTGGATGAACTTTGGTGACACTCTGGTTTTGGTCTGTCCTACACTTGGGTCTCACACTGATTGGAAGAGGGTCTTGTCCCTAAGCCCACTGTTGTGAAACACCTGTGGGAGCAGAGCACTGGCACTGAAGGAGGAAAAAGGTAGTGAGAAAAATGGCAGAGACACACATTTCTGCTCAGATGACTCTGGCCATCAGCTCTTTCTGCAAGTGCTAAGTGACTCCAGGTCCTGGAGTCCCCCAGACACTGGCTGTCACCAGGAATAACACCACAGCCTCATACCAAGCACCTTCCGTGCCAAGTATTTGAGCAGGTCTTAGATCCACAGCAGTTAAATATTCAGTTTGATCCTGCATTGGGGCAGCAGGAGGAACTACGTAGCTTCTCACACACCCTTCTAGGCTTGTTTTCTATGCACTCAAATAGCTGTTAAAGGCTGGAGAAAAGTCAGAAAATGGGGTGTGCTCCTTGACTGAATGGAAACTATTAATTGGGCTTGATCCTGTGGGGGCCACACAAAAATGTGGGGTGGTGAGTGCTGCTCATCACAAGCACCAGCGCTGCAGGTAGGGGAGAGGAAGTGCAGGTGGATCCCTATGTCTGGGACACCAACTGCTCCCGATCCGAACGTCTGGACAATTTCTTCTTGCCAGGCAATGAAAAGCTCCTGCTGTGTCAGAATGGGACAACACCCTAGAAATAACCAAGTAATTCAGGACAAAGTCTCTCCCCTCTGCCAAGGCATCCTGGGATCCTTGCCCTAACACATCTCTTCAGAAACTCACAATATCATGAAGGAGCAAGAACCTAGCGCACATTGCTCTCCCTTCCCTGATTAGTCCCTACTGTTGCCAGCATTTGGTATTTACAGATTTAAGATTGCCTGGGTGGCCTTCATGTATATTTTAAAACATGTGTGAATATTTAATTTTCTCTAAATCCAATTCATGTCTTTACCTCATTTTCCTTGGCCAAGAAAACAGACCCTGTCAGAAACACCATTAGGGCTTCAAAAGCTCGCGGGGAGCAACCAGGTACCCAGAGGCCACGCTTTACTTGTTTGAGATTGTGCTCTACATCCTCCCCAGAGCAATGCTCAGCAGCATGGCTGACGGCCAAAAAGAACAGGATATTTCAGTTGATTAACTAGTACCACTGAGAGACTGGGATTATACTCATTTTACCCTGATACACACTGTTGAAGTAACTTGAGAAGTTTCCATCACCAGATACAACTGACAAAATCCACCCAGACTAACTGCCTTTTAAAGAGCTCCCGTTCCTGCCTTTGGGCTTGGGGAAGAAAAGCAAAAGGGGAGAGCTGGGAAGGCATTTACCAACCAAAACAGCAGAGAACAGCACTCTGCTACATATGTGAAGGATCCACCTGCTTAATAGTTACATGGTAGGTTCTGTTGGTTTACAAAATACATTGATCAAAACGGTTTTGCACGCAAATCACACACTTTTATCTCCGTATCTTGTAACACAGTATCATTTAAAGGACCCTAAATCCCTCTATCCCAGAAAAATCTTGAAACACCTCTCCATAAACAGATGAGCCCTGTGGCATGGCCTGAGGGCCTGGAGCACAGGCTTTGCCCTCTGAACAAGCACCAGAGCTGGGAGCCCCCACCACACTCACCACCACATCCAGAGCATGCCAAGGGCCCAGGAACAAGCTGCACTCCCATCCCACTCTAACAGACTTCTCACATGCTCAATAAGGAACAAGCTAAACCTATCTTCTTCCTCACCTTTCCCTCAACGTTTAAATAAACTGCTTTAAGCTAAGCAGGCTGGCATTTGCAACAATAAACGGATGTTGACCTTGCCAGTCAACACTTTTTCACTTTCTCTGTAGTACTCTCTCAGAAAACCAGCTGGTTTTTGTTGGTTTTTTCTGTTTTGTCCTTCAGTGTAAGAGACCAACCTGATCTAGTTACTACATGAATAATTTGAGCAGCCCTGCATTTCCTCATAGGTTTGTTAAAACTGTCATCTCATCGAAGACTGGTTGGCTCAGGGAATGTCAGCTGCAGCCGAGCTGGTCTCAAAGTAAGGCAGGAGATTCTTCAGAAGTCACCAGGGTACATGCTCTGGAGAGGTTTAAAAGTCAGAAACACCACTCTGAACTGCATCGACAAAAGAAATGCAAACATGGGCATTAGGCTGCAGGAGAGGAATTTAACCTCTCTGGAAAAAGAGCATTTGGTGTAACCACATTCAAAACATATTTATCTAGGGAGATGAGTAGACCCAGAAAATACAAGGCCTGCATTTAAAGACAAGCGTGAAGTCTCCATATCACACCAACCACTACTGCCTACTGCTCTTGCTGGACTTTAACTGTCACAAGGTGACACCAAACCTTAGGAATTTGTTGCTAAGCCACTATGCCTTATATTTAATAAATTTTTGTAGTTTCACAACTTGAGCACCAATGTGTTTAAGTCCACAGAAATATGCTGGGAAAAGGAGTGAAATAAGATATGAGGAATTTTTCAGGGGGCAGGAGGAAGCCTAACTGACACTTACAGGGAAAGAAATACATGAAATCCAGCAGGTTTACAGGGGCTTACAAATTCACTGTGCTCTCACTTAAGATCTAGATAGTGTAAATTGTTGTGCAATTCCTTTGGCAGCAATTACATGACATCTGGTAGAATATTTTGTTACCATTGTGCTTAATTACATAAAATGTCCCCAAGACACTGCCATGCTGCTCTCTTGTCCAATCCATAGCATGCCAAGGAGCAAAGCCATGGTTCTTGCCTAACTACAGGAAAAAGGACTGATGTGAAAAGATCCAAATAAATCTTACATCCAAGACGGTATAGAGTACTGTAGAGTACCCATTAAAACCACTCCCATAGTGCACTACAATAATCCTTCAATTAAGGCTGTGAATGGTTCTAGTTCTTTCAAAGATGAGCAGCAACTCTGTATGGTACTATTGTGCATAAGGTACTTTAGAATAATTACCACAGTCTGATATGTTGCTTTTCTTTCTTAAGAAAACTGATACCTTGTAGTTACGCTAAATTCAACTCAGTTTAGTTTATACCAGATAAGTATATGGCTGTCTGTGTGTACACCTTTCAGAAATCTGCCATTTATCTCTCCAAGTAGCCTCAAAGAGCACATCTGGACCTCTGCAATCCAAGCGAGGTCTAGATGCTGCATGACTCCCAAGAAACTGAAGGCTGATTGTCATAATTGACTGTGATGAAGAAATAAGTCATTTGTGGACATGATCCTCCAAAAGTGTAATTTGTGCACAGTTTTGCTGCAAAAACACACTTACACCAGAGCTAACATTGATCACAACTACATCATAAAATTGTGGATTTCTCCCCTAAAGAGTGAACTACATTAGCAATTTAATAACTGTACGCCTTCTGCATTCAGCAACCTCTCCCTTTATACGCCTAATGAGCATTAATTTAAATGCATGATAATTAGCAGATACACTCATGCACAGGTGCTGAAATGATCCCTGAAAATTTAACCACTTGGTGTCTTGTAGTATGGACTAACAGTTGGAGTCATAGAATCATAGAATCATTTCGGTTGGAAAAGACCCTTGGGATCATCGAGTCCAACCATCTACCCTACTCTACAAAATTCTCCCCTACATCATATCCTCCAACACCACATCTAAGCGACTCTTAAACACGTCCAGGGATGGTGACTCAACCACCTCCCTGAGCAGCCTATTCCAATGCCCAACCACTCTTTCTGTGAAAAATTCTTTCCTAACGTTTAGTCTAAACCTATCCTGTTGGAACTTGAAGCCATTCCCTCTGGTTCTGTCACTAATTGCCTGCGAGAAGAGACCAGCACCAACCTCTCTACAGTGTCCTTTCAAGTAGTTGTAGAGAGTGATGAAGTCTCCCCTCAGCCTCCTCTTCGTCAACCTAAACAGCCCCAGCTCCTTCAAAATACACGTATGGCACCAGAGGTGAAATCTTATCACAGGCAGTGAAAAAGGAATTAAACAAACATGAATGCATTTCAGAGCAAAGACTGGATTCAAACATTTGGGTGTTTTGCCCTTCAGTAGAAGACCAAAACAGTAACTGCCCCTTTATCTTTGTCTTCCTATGTTTTGTCTATAAATAAGTCAGTATGTTGCATATTAACTATTTAGATATTTACCATCAACATGCAGGCAAGTATTTGGTGGTATTGTTCCTAGACTTTGTATGTGCTGACACACCAAAACACAGATAGCCCAGAAATATGTGTTTGCAGACAGACAAAGCATGTCCACGTGAGAGTAATAAATATGAACCATAGTCAACCACTCGAACTTTCCTTGGCTTGCTTGCCAGGATCCTGGGACTCAGATGGATCCCAATTTCTTTACCTGACTAATCACCTCCTGGTAGTCTGTGACAGTTTTGCCTCAGCACAAGAGCAGTTTTGCAGACTACCACTTTTTTTTTTTTTCTCCAAATATTCTCTAAAACTCATAAAGCAGTCATCAAATCAGTGTTTTGCACGTGTGACAGATGCTGGGAGTGCCTCACGTTACTGAAAACCCATGTGAGCACATCTGACCTGGGAGCCGTCTAGTGCTCTACAGCAGCACTGAGTGCAAGTGGTTACGTCCCAGCTCTCATGAGGACTCATTAGCTGAAAGCCAGAACTGCCCTAACGAGGCTTCTCAGCTTCTGCCTCACATGCCCAGCACCCCCTCTCTCCAAGCGCAGGCAGGAGGAGCTCACGCCTGCCTGCAGAAGGGGCTGCAATTGCCAGGGAGGAGGTTATCTCGCCAGGGGAAGGAGAGAGAAACACCAGCATCTGGGGAGAAACAAGCATGAGCCCACGCACCTCCATGAACCCCTTCTCCCCATGAAATGGATAGTCACCTATTTTAAACATGAGCAAATATCTCATGAAAAATGAATTTTGAACTTGTGCTGCAAAAGAAAGGCTCAGCCAAGTTTCGTGCACTTGTTAGGATGAAACAAACAGTTCCTATCACCATGGTCCCCATGAGGTGGTAAACACAAAACTTCTTTTGCTACATTTGCATTTTACTGGCATTTAATTATATACAGAAAGGAAAACAGAGGCACAGAGATGTTGGTGCATGGAAATAAAAATGAAAGTGAGAGTAAATTTAGGGCCATAACGATTCCTGTAATGTCACTGTGGGAACATGGCTCTTCTGGCTATTGTACTGACGTTGTACCTCTCAATATTGCTGACTGCAAGCCTGACAGTATTTTACACAGCATGGGACTAAAATAAAATGACACATTTTAAAAATACGTATGTATCTCAAAATTGACTGTCACTAAGTTATAACATCCCTGTTCTTAATAACATTTTTATGTTCTGGCAAACAATTTGTCCTTCTAGTGGGTATTACTAATATGTAATTAAGTTTATAGAAACTAAGGAAGAAAATTACATATTATTTTGATTCATTCCCATTAGGTGCCTCTTAAAAGTACCGCAGGGCATTTTTAAAGATGAAGAATGCCCACAGTTATGATTTTTTATAAAATATACTTTAATCTTGCACTCTGTAATTATTTAATGATTTTGCCAGTAGCAAATTCTTATTGCATCCCCTCTTTGTATTCAAAGTTTACCTATTGCAATGAGTCTTTATAAAGAAATACATTCATTAAATATGCCTTTGTTTCTCTAGCCTAGGAAAAGACTATTAATCACCTGGCAGGCACAAGCACAACATAATACCTGTTACAGCTCACGGGCACCTCACCAAACTGACTACTGCTGCATGATCTAATTGCCTCCAACAACCCCAAGAGCACAAAGGGGCTTTCTCCCATCAGTGTCCTTCCATACACTCATCTCATCTAGTGTAAAGCAGCTGATGCATTTGCAAGATGTTATGGGCTTTTTTCTTTTCCTTACATCGCTACACCAACATCTAATGAAATATATTCATAGTGACCACCCTGACACTAGACATACGGAGGACACTGATGGCTTGAACAGGGCAGGGCTGTTGGTCTTTCCTCTCCAAATCCTCCCTGGGGAGCACTCAACAGCACAGAGGAGAAAGTCAGTGCTAAATATAAGATGCAGCTGTAACTAGCAAATAGGTTTGTTATGGGCAGGGTCACTGAAATACAGTATTCTTTAAGGGGAAAAAAAAAAGTTTATAAATAAGAACAATGACTGACAGTCTCACATCAGACACCCAAGGTTTGACAATCAGACTCCCAGTTTTTTCATGTCATTGCTGAGTTGGATGTCAGTCAGAATGAAAAGGTGTTTCATGTATATTTATACCCATGGATAGTTGCCACAAACTCTGTTAATATTTTACTATGTGAGTAAGGTAAAAGAGAAGACATGGCTTAGAAATGAAACGTGGCAATTATTCCTTGACCTTGACTAGATGTTTGAAATGCTTTTCAGTATGTTGACAATATGTGTTAGGCAGCAATTATTTTTCATGGGATATGTTTCTCTGACACCCTACTTGTACCTTCATTAATCATAGGTCAACCTCAGAGGTCCAAAACTTCTCATTTGACAAACATCTAAAAAAACCAAAAAAACTATCAGAGTAACCCTGACTGCATTTAAAGTGACTCTGAGCATGAGGCGTTTATTTTACCTAACACAGCTAAAGTAATTCAGATTAATGTTCAGAACTGTCTTGTGGGTTCGGTTTTGTTGTCCTCTTTAGCCACTTGGCTCAATTATGCTGTGTGGAAAAGGTCAGTCCCTTCCATCACATCTGAATTGGTAGCCTTTTCTTTTTATCAGATGTCCCATTAACTGACTCCATTACTCACTTTCCCTCTCTTTCATGGTGAATCAAGGTATGCAAGGAACCTAAGATGTCCCCCAGGATTCTCTAACCCTTCTCTACCACCAACAGCCTCTCCCACCCATTTTTGCCCCTCAGCCCCTTCATTCCCAACTCCTTTTTCCCTCTCTTGCTCAGGTGTTAGTGTTCTTTCCATCTCCATGATGCTGAAACATGCATCTTCTGCCACTCTTGCTACTGCTGTTGAATGTTACATTTAGGTGTATATTTGATGAGGTACTTTGTAAAAATTCCCTGTCATCAGCTGGCCTCTCCTGGGATGCCAGCAAAAGGAAAGGCACTGGGGGGTTATAGGGAGATGCTGTCAGACAGGACAATCTGCTTAATGGGAGCTGGAGGGAGGAGCAGCAGGGAGAGAGCAAGGGGAAATCAAAGTGTGATCTATCAGAGCAAGGTGGGAAATGAGCCTGTGAAAGAAGGCGTGTGCTGAATGCTAACAACCTGAATGCTTGGCTCAGGTCCTCTCCCTGCCATCTGCTGTGGCTGCACCAGATCATCTCATCTTTCCATCTTTGGCTGTCCCTGGGCAACTTCCACCAGGCTCAGGCATCCAGTTACTGTGGCAATTTGTGGCTGGTCGGTGCCAAACCAGCAGCTAAAGCCTGGTGAGTAAAGGGCTCGCTGAGGAGCTTGTCACTGCATAGCCAGGATGGTGGGATTTTCATCCCTCCCTTTTTTTAGCTGTTTGGACAGTGCTCCACTTTTGAAAAAAAACACCTGATATTTCTGCAGGATCTACAATATTCCTCATGGTACTTCCCCCAGCCCCATCCCTTCCCAAAGAGCTTACCTTCAGCACTGTGATATTCCATGCAAAACTCTCAATGGCTTTGCTTAATTTTCTTCCTTTCAAACCTTCCTTTGTCCCGAGGTTATGAAGCTCTTCATGGAATTCCATTCCTAAAAATACAGATTGCTACATCACCCAGTGCATGACTGATTTTCCCTAAAGAATGTTCAGTGAGCATTTTCAGTCTTGCAGCTCGTACTTCCTACAAGCTCTTTCTTTGTTTCTCCCCCTTCCCTGTTATGACCCCATCCTGGAGAGCATCTTCCAGAATAAGAGAGTCATGTGCAATCTTGTGGTTGTGCTTTCACTTCGTATGTAACTCTCCTTTCCAGTGCTGGGGTCCCACATAGGCGCATGCCTCGTCCCCACACAAACACTCCTCCAGCGCTTCTGTTTGCAGTCTGCATTGCTGGCAATATTGCGACAAAAGGCAATCGCTTGTCACTCTCCTTGAATAGACTATTTTGTGCCTTGGAAGGTGGTCTGACAGACATGGAAGTAACCTGTTCAGCACAGCAAATGCAGCCTCACTGCACAGCTCCTCATTAGTCTTAATCACAGTCAAAAGAAAAAGCTCTTGTACTTCACAATGATAAATTATGTCAGAAACGCATACCGCTAATCACAGCGTTGCTATTCCTGCAGCCTGGACAACTGAGACTTCCAACCACAGCCTTGGGAATTATTACATTTCATTTCCTGTGGCATTTCAGTTTCTGTGGCAAATGTCTACAAATCTGTCGCTAGATACAAGAATTCAGAAAATCCAGGAGCAGGATAAAAAACTTAACAAGTCCAATTAGCTACCAATTCTGCAAGATTTTCACAGTGTATGCAAACATTTCTCTGAGTCTGGTGTGGAGTGACAAATGCTTGTTTGTTAGGAGACAAAATAGAGAGCGAGCTGCTTGTGTCCCCTTAACGTGTACCTTACAAAGGCTAAATTGGCACTAAATCACTCCAAAATGTTCAAATTCCATCCTGGCTGAGCAAACCAAGTTCCATCTCTAGTTGTTTCATAGCTCTCTCTCCTCTAATGTTTTAAGGCAAATATCACTCTCAAATTCAAGCTTCATTGAAATTACATCAAAGAAATGCCCATCGAGGGAACACCTGCATGGAACAGAGGCAGAAGGCTGCTCGGGGGGCTGCTGAAGGAGTCAGTCCTTTGACAGCCCAAGGCAGACTTGCACTTAGCGTAGCTTGCCTGAAGCACTCCTGGAAGACTAACAATAGGTTTCTTCTTACCTTGCATCAACTCCAGGAGCTCAGTAACACCGAGACAGTTCAACCCCACACAATGCAAGATTTCTCTACTGTTTATTTTTCAATACTTCGCCCACTCACAAGTTTTGCCTGTCTAGGGTAACAGAGCTCCTGCAGCACTTCCTTCGGAAAACAGTCTAAATAATTGCACCCCAAGCAAGATTCCCCTGCAGGTGTTCCTCTTGCCAACTGACTTACAAATCATTTCACTTCAGTAACTGACAGAAAACCTTCAAACGACTTGCTTTGTCCTCCAAAATAATATGAAGGGTAATGCTGCTCCAGTCCACATGGAGATCCCTGCTTTTATGCAGCATCCTTTTAGTTATTTTTCCTTCTGGACCTCACTTCCCCACCTGTAACTTGGAGACAGTGCTGCCCCAGAGAGAGGGAGCCATGAGCATTTGTTAGGCTGCGGGTAGAAGTACCAACAAAAACATTTAGCAGTGCAGTCCTCCAAGATGCTGCTGAGCAGGGTTGAGACTGCACATGAAAAAAACCAACAGAACCAGCCACCCAAGGATTCATCTGGTGGAGTAGGCAGGACCCCATGGCACAGGGAGCAGTGATGAAAACAGGTTATGATGGGAAGCAGAGGTCTGATGGGAACAAATGTTCCAAGGGAGCAGGACCAGGGTGGGGTGAAAGACAACATCACAGGCAATTGTATCTCTGACACCTCTTAATTTTAAGTGTTTCATCCTGTTGTTATTTAACAACATCCTAAACTGTTATTTAATAATTTGCCTGGGTAATATTTGCAATAAACTAATTGGCAACTGAGCCTGGTGAGGGATCCTGTCTTTCCTACTCCTTTCCTCTGTCTAAACCTTGAGGCTTCAGAAGAGCAATTCATATCTCTCCAGCCTTCTTCTCAATCAGAAATTATATTTTAAGGCCAATAAAACAAATGAAAATACAAGTAGATACAGCAGTAAAGAGAACAAACTCGAGAAATTCATCTTTTTGCCGGGAGAAGGAAGGAGAGGGGAACTGCATGAAACTGAACATCAGCATGGTGACGTGGTCCTGCATCATGATCTCTGCACCCATCTCCAGCCCTCTGCTCACAAAGATGCCAGAGCCTAGGCAAGTGCTGTGGGTTCTTCTCTCTGTGCACAGCACAGGGTGGGCAGAAATCTGGCTGATGCTCCTGAGGGTCTGCATAATTTAATGCAAAGTATTGCTCTTCAGTTACAGCATCAAGAAAGAGCCCCGGTGCTGCACTTCCTTGTCACTCTCCCATTACTAAACCCTCTGCAACTGATGAAGGCTTTGGTCTATGGGTGCTTATGCAGATAGACAGAAGCCAAGGCATGATGAGGCCCATGAAATCCAGCAAAACATAGCTGCTTGCCTCTCCTCCCTTTGGTACCACAGCACCAGCATGGCTCCAGAGCTCTGAATTTCTAAGAGCAAGCACTAGATTCCACCCTGTTCTTACACCATGAAAAAAATCAGTTAAACGCAACTGTTGAAACAGTTTCCAAATTTCTTCTAATTAAAAAGATGAATTAAAGGATTTACTACAAAACACCACTTTCATTCATTATTTACATTGAACAGAAGCAAATGGCTGTAGCCTGTGTCACTTGCCAAATCCGAAAATGCCTATCAGAAACAACAGTATTTATGTTAGTTGTGGTCCCAGAAGACTATGCCCAAGAACACAAATTTAATGCAGTAGCAAGTGTTTGCATTACTGATCTTCAAGACTTGCTACAGGTTAGGAAAGGTACAGCTGTACAACTAAATGAACTGAAAACAGATTGAAATTCTGCAGTGTAAACCCCTACTAGAAATACACTGTGTGTATTTATTCAGCATGGTTTGATATGTGAACGCTGATGGATTTAGTTGTAGAGGACTGCCACCGGCAAATGTGGAATCTTATAGAATCATATGGGGTTGGAAGGGACCTCTGGAGATCATCTAGTCCACCCCCCCTACCCCGCGCTGGAGCGGGTCTACCTAGAGCAGATTGCTCAGTTATCTCTCTAGTAGGTGTTATTCTTGTGTATCAGTGGAAACTACAGGAGACATATCCCAGTTCCGAGTCTAGCCTGCTGTCCTGAACAAGAGATGAAGAGAGGTTTGTGTGAATAAGCCAACCTGTGAATCACAGACACTTTGGTGATTTCTACCACCCTGAAAACAGAGTGTGAACCTGTGGCAAAGCAGACTGCACACAGGTGGCCACTTCTGAGACTACCCCTTCCCTTTCTACTGGTGCACACAAGACAGAGCCCTAGTTCAGATAATGACTTCCAGGACAATACCCCAGCAACATATGATCTACTTTAGGCCTACTTACAGTGGTTTGCACTTATATGCCTGATGTACATGATGTGTAGCCACACAGATTCACTGTGATACAACAGAATTATATTGGCATAAGTTCCAAGGTCTAAACCAAACCTAAACAGCAAAAGTAAGTAAAGATAGGCAACAGAGCTTGGTCCTGTGGGTTTCAAAACCTCTTGCCTCCTCCTCTGTGTGTAAGGGGAATGATTGTGGTAGAGAATGGAGAGCAGCAAAAGCAGCATGCCTTCTCACTCTCTGTTTTTAATTGAATGCCTTTCTAGTCCATCTGACTAATTCAAACGCCATCAGACATATCAGAGCTGTAAAGCAGATGGAGAAATGGCTTTTAAGGTGAAAGCTGAGGATTTTTTCCTGATCCCATGCCTGCATTGCTACTGGAGGATGATCCTTCAGGAGGGTAGAGTCTGCCAGGAAAAGACCAGGATGCTTACTTAATTACCAGGCGAAAGATGCTGCATTAAGTCACTAATTATTAGTAAATTATGGCACATTGTGTTCCCATCTCCCACCCAGAACTGCACAATAAAGAAGGATTACCTGCTTTCTGGCACTGAACAATCTTCTCGTGAGTGATGTCTGCTGTCTCAATAAGAACCCTGCTCTCCTGAATCATCTGCCAGAAAACAAACGGGAAAAAAGGAGTATTACAAGAGGTTTCCTGCAATATCTACTCCACAGACACAGGCTCAAACTTAAAAAGAGCTCTGTTCTGCAGGCAACGGTATAACAATTGGATCATTCCTTAATATCAGAGCTCCCAGATTTGTATCAAGCTACGTGACAGTTGCTCAGAAGATGTTTTGCTCCAGAAGTTAAAGACAGCTGTTTTACATCAGTGAGACACCACAGCAAATAATGTGAAGAAAACAGAAGTCATTTCAGGAGAAAGCAAAGTTAGCAGACAAACAAAATTCATCCTATGTGAAACTAAGCCTTTTCTAATTAGTACTTTCCTTGAAACAAAAGGACAAATAAGTATAGTTCTTGACTTCTTAAGTGGTTATCAAAAATGTTACCAAGTCATGAATAGTGCTGATTTCAAGAGGTACTTAAGCCTGTGTTGAACTTTATGCACTACAGCAGTTTAGACAGCTACACTATTTCTTGAGTTTCTCTTTAGAGAAACTCAGATTCAAATCCTATCCTATCCTCAACATTTCCCTTGAAGTTTAAAAGAAAAAAAAAAAAACACAAACAAAAAACACAAACAAACAAAACCCCCTCAAACAAACAAACAAACCAAAAAAAAAAACACAACAAAAGAGGCAGGCTTTCAACAAGCCTACTCACAAGTTTCAAGAGATATCCATATTTATGCATCTTCCCAGAGTAGCCCATTAAGAGCAAGCAGATGAAGTGTCCATTATGTGATGTTTCCTGAGCCTCCCTTCTTGCAAATGCTATTCTCCTTTGACGGTACAAACCTTACAAAACCCTTCAGAAGCCCAGGCAAGCAGGCAAATTGTTCCAATGCTATATTCTGCGAAATTGCAAAAGGTGGCACATACATCTGTTACAGACAGCAAGAACATGCTGTATAACAAACTATGCCTGAGAATAGTCTCGCTCTCCAGGGACATACACCACAAACCCCAATCAAATCCAAGCAGCATGAGAGCGATGCCAATTGAAGATAAAGCAAACTGAATGCTGCCTAATGTTACATCCTGAAATGAGAGAAACCACCATCTGAAAGCTTTGCCAAACTGTTAGAACTACTAAAAGCCTTTCTACTTTCAAACACGCTAAATATGAAAACACATCCAGTAGGTTTTGATGATTTTAATGGAAGACAGTATAAAAGTATTAAATTAACACTTGCAAATTAGCATATTTTATTGTTTAATTAGATACAAAGGAGGAGAGATGCTTCCACTTCTCAGACCTGAACTTCTAAATTCTGGATAAATTCAGATCCAAATTTTGCTTCTCATGCCATCTTAATTTCTAATTAAACCTTTTAAGAAAGGCTTTATTTAATAAAAATACCTCTGCCTTTGCAGATATAAATATATAAACAAGATATATACAAGAGCATTGAGAAAAACAAAATCATTAACTGGCAGAAAGAAAAAGGCCTGATAAATCTACAAAGTGCAAAATCATTTTTTAACGGAACATGCCCAGTGGATATACCCGAGATGGAAATTACTTTCGATAGTATCCTTTGCCTTTTATTCTTATTACTTGCTTGTTCATGCATCATGTTGATTTTTTCCTCTTTGACATTTTCATTTGCCATCTAGAATGAAATGACAATTTCTACCCCCCCTCCAGCTTTTCTCTACCTCAGTACATAGTCATTTTCCACTGAAGGAGCATTCAGCCATCACCTAAAAATGCTGAAGTTGGTCTGAGCAGTAGAGAGAGCGAGAATCGCAATAAAAACTGCAAGTCCCTGCAGAGGCAGCTGGAGACCATACCTGCAGACACGGGGCCCATGAGTCAGTGTCCACACTGCCCAGTCCAGCCAGGCATTGCCAGCATTTCCACAGCTGCCGCGCCCCATGCACCCATCATCCCAGGCTTGGACTCCCATGCGACTGTGCCTCTACTTCCAACTCAGCAGCAAGGTTTTGTCCAGCGTGGTCAATGCATCTAAGCTGGGACAGGGTATCTGAAGCACCCAGCTTTCCTGTACTGAGATCTCTAAAGTACAACTTGACTTGTGAGAGTTTTATATATATATATATTTATATACACACATACATATATGGACACAGAAAATTATCTTACCACATACAAAAAAGCAAGCCTCGGAATCATGCAATTTGGTAATCTAAGTTTGAACATATCTTCTTCTAACTACTGGACTCGCTCCCAGGAGTTTCTAGCACGTCTGTTTTAGGATTCTCAGACTTGAAGGTATTACATTCATTTTTTAAAAGAAAAGTGGCAACAGGATGTCAATTTTCCCTTACTGCAGAGTAGGTAGAACAGCCCTTCATTCCTTTGATGCTAACATCAAAGTCTCACTACTTACAGCTCAGCAAGAACAATTAAAACCAGATCATAAAGCATAATTTAACCTGTTCCTGTCTTCCTGCTCAGCACTAATCTTGACAAAAAGAAGCAGCTTTTGTCCCATGACAAATGCTGAGAGTGGATTTAGAGTTCCTCCGCTCGGTGAATGGGGTTAGAGGATGCCCGTAGTGCACCACCTGGAATTCCGCCCTCACACGTTCCTCTAGGAAATAACGCACTAGGTAGAAATAATGCACCAGGTAGAAATAACGCACCCTTGACCAACTACGACCCATGATTTTGGCCGGCCTGTGGTGTCTTCACCACCTGTGATAACACAGTGTGCAGGACCTAAGTGCAGCACCTCTACATGACAGACCAGACCCTCCTCCCAACAAGAACCATGTGTGCAGTCAGTGGGCACGGGATCCTGCTTGCTAACGCTGTGGTGAAAGATCGTAACAATGGGCTAGTGCAGGGACGAAGCCTGGGTGTTCACTCTGAAGAACCAGAGACTGCTTTATACAGATAAGAGTACAACAGCAAGTAACTGCTATCCAGGAATAAAATTATAGTACAGGGTGCGGGGGGTTTTTTGTTTGCTTTGGTTTGGCTTTTTTTGTGGTGGTTTGTTTGGGGTTTTTTCTTAAAGCACATCATAATAGATGATCTTGAAAAGATTCTCTGCAAATCCTGGCAACAGAACTGATACAACCCTCAAAAAAATACCCCAAACTAAACTGAAAACCAACTTTTTCCTTTTCTTCTTTTTTTTTTTTTTTTTCTATTTTCCCCTCTCATACACTTTCACTTACACACAAGGTAGCACCCTGGGGTATATTTACTAAGTAAACATAGTAAAGGTCTCATAAAAAGCTAAGTTACCAGTAACTGTTTACTGGAATTAATGTAAGGTAAAAGCAAGTGAGAATCTCAGCTAGAAACTGGCACCCCACACATCCTTCCATGCTGGACACAGGAAAGCAGGCAGCAGTTTTGGCAGGATTCCTGGGCTGCAGTGGAGGATGCTAGCAAGGGATGCAGCCTGTTGGCCATAGACACCTCTGCTTCATCCTGTCCATCAGTTCCTGGGAGGCTTTTCTACTGTGGCTCTGTTTATCAACAGCTCCCACTCACAGCCTTGTGTCATGACATCTAGACAGCCTTTTTCTCTTTTAGCACTAGTGGTGAAATGAGTTCATGTCTCCCAGCCTGAACGGTCCCCTGCTTTTCCAGCTGGTACCACATCCAAAACCCTGCTTGGGGATGTCACCTACTTCTTGCGATGCCAAGACAAGAACCAGAAGACCTAAACACAATATGAAGGGCTGTGAGATTTTCTGCTGGTAAGGTAACCCCATAAATCACATGATACCCTGAGATTTTCAAGCCCGGTTTGGCCAGTAATGTTTGAAAATCCACCAACCTGTCTCACCTGCGAAGAGTGAGCTTTCTGATCTTTGCAGCATGAATTTCCATGCACCTTTACTCTGCTCAGACCCACGCCGAGCAGCACACTCAGGCAGTTGTGTAAGTCCCAGCCATCTGCCTCGAGCCCATCAGGCTGCTGTTTAATGTCAGCTCCCAAACGGCAACTCCCTTCGGTGAGCACCTCTCCAAAAGCGAGAGACATCCTACTCCCTCAGGAAACTCATGGTCCACCAGAGTGTTCACTTCTGAACGCCAAGCTTCAGGGGATTAACCTCCAAGAAACATATACTAAAAAGCAACCTTTAGAGGATGGATGGTGGTATCTGGGTCCACTTGGAGTCAGAGAGGACAATTTTAGTAGCTGCTGAAGCTGGTAAAATTGCTCAGGACAACTTGCATTTCCCATGTCAGAAAGATGATGATAAACTTTACTGAGTTTAACAGAACTAGAGGAGGGGGAAACAGACAAAAATAAGAGTGAGAGCATACAGAACCTGATTCCAGTATAGGGATTTTAAAAGGTACCTTGCTGACCAACACTGTATACCTATTAGAGTAAGCAGAAGTGAAGAAGGCTGAATGGGTGAAACAAACTACCACACACCCTGACATCATTTGGGATCCTGCTAATTTCGGTACTGGCCTCAGTGGCCGAGACCCACAGGAAGTGTACAGGGTCCCTTCTGCGCTGGCTCTGTGCACCATGGAAACAAAGAATACCCTGCTCTTCCTATCAGGGACCCCTGCCACGTTTCCATGGGAGCAGGGGCACAAGGCTTTTTGCAAATCCTGGAGGTGCTAAGCCTTCTGGAGAGGCTGCAGCACCAGAAATGCTCTCACGACAAGAAATAAATAAGGGGTTGTTCAGATTGACAAAAGATGCACGTGGCACGAATCCCAGAAGTACGTCACATTTAATAAACTAATGGGAATGAGGAATACAAAGCCTCATCTGCATAGGTCAGTTGGGTTTTTTTTTTTCTTTAAATTAGCTCATTTAACTTAAATATTCTCATGCAACGCTGAAAGCAAGAAGCCTAAGCTTGATTTATCTCAATCTACCTGCAGCACCCTGTTACAGTTATGCTGATTTCTCACAAAAGCATGGGAAGCAAGAGCTGGTACAAATCCAGGAGCTCTCCTTTGTCCAGTATATGAGACTCAAGAAGTTGAACAGACTAAGTGCTAAAAATATAACTGACCTGTCTCACTTAAGTCTCTAAATATAGCATGCAATATGAAATTTTAAATCCCATTGCTTCGCAAAAAGAACAATACTTTGTTTTGTCACTTCCATTGTGTTAATTACAAAGATAAGTAAATTTGAAATGAAATTTAAAATATCTTAACACTGAGGACATCACATTTTTACTCCAAAAAATGAATTTATTTCTTTTCTGTACTAAAGGCAGTTTAATCATAGGATCAGTACAAACTGAACAAAAAATGTTATTTCCTTTTATTTTAATGAACTCGGGCTAGAGACAAATTTCTTCTTTTTATTACAAACTATTATAAAAACTGAAAAGGGGAGAGGAAATTAACACAGCAGAGTCTCACCAAAAAGACAAACAAAGACAGGAAAAACTCTTGGTGGCAAATTAAAGCACTGCTCCTGCTGGGAAGATAAATGATACAAAAGGGACAGTTCAAAGAATCCTCTCATAAATATTCCAAATTTTAGAAAAGAAATTGACTGAACATCAAACCAAAAAGAAGCTTTCTCACAGGTGTCTCCTCATGGCCGTTTTCCCAACCTCCTGTGCCTTTGATGCACAATGAAGAGTTTTGCCTGGGTAAGGAATATCATATCGTGCCTCTATTGCTAAAAAAACCAAACAGCCACAAACAAACAAACAAGAGCCACACAAAAAAACCCTCTAAACCTGCCACCAAACAAAAATAAAAAAGGCTACAGTGGTGTCCCCCAGGGGTCAATACTTGGTCCAGTCCTGTTCAACATATTCATCAGTGACCTGGACGAGGGGACAG
>JAOQGH010000077.1:27980183-28064140 GCA_025769975.1 Gallinago jamesoni | reverse complement strand
AGGGGAGTTGGACTAGATGATCTCTATGGTCCCTTCCAACTCTAAAAATAATTCAGTGAAATTCAGTGAAATTCAGTGAAATAAAGCCAATTTGGAAAAACATCTGAAGTGCAAATTGAGCTCGTGAAAATTTGAACAGGATTCCCTTGCAGACATTGGGACAAGAAACAGCCAGGTAATCGATCATGTGCCAGCAAGTCTTGCAAAAAAAGGATATGCACATGGTGTGAGGACACAGGAAGGAACACTGGCTACCAGACTGGCTTATTTCTGTCCCAAGTCAGCTTTTTGTATCTGAACCTTTTCCTGCAACAGCCCAGTAAGAGGAAGAGTTATCAGGGATGGTGACCTCAGACAGAAACATCTGAAATATGTTATTGCCCAAACTGCAGAAGGAACTGAATAAAATTCACCTTAAATTCCTATTTCATATTATTACTTACAAATATACCTGGGGTAATATGGTGTCAGAGTGTTGCAGGATGTCATCGGGTGCATGAAGACCAGTCCTCTATAAAAAAGGAGCAGTGGAGGAAAAGCGGAAAGGGTCAATTTTCAATATGCTTATGCTAAAACAGAGCAACTAAAGTACCCAATTAAAACTTCATTCTGTGAGAAAAGTTCTGATATGACCATTTTCAGGTCCTACTTTAGAAGGGACTAAAGAGAGAGAAACTGTGAGAGTAGGGGGTAAATAACATAGAGAAATATAAGAAATGAAGAAAAAAAAGGATAATTGCTTTCCTAGTCAATCTTTTGGATGGTAAACTCTTTAAAACAGATAAAAATTCAAGACAATGTCCATATACTGGACTGTTTGACATCAGTGCATTATGACACTTCCTTGGCAGTGGATGCTCTGCTCTGCAATATCCCTTGTCCTCAGCTACTCAGAGAATTGTGAAAAACTTTCCTTTGGGGATGCCTCTGTCCCGGTTGAAATATGAATTTCAGTGGAAAAGCTCACAAAAATCTATTTAGTCATTTTACATTGACATAAACTGGGAAAACGGACTTTCTCCTTGGGAATAAAGAGCTGTCATGACTACATCAAGACAGAGAAACCCAAAAGACTGAATCTGAAAGAACAGCAGACAAAGAGCAGTTCCCCTTCACACATACCTCAGCAAACTTTTGCTAGTGTGCACGGTCCAATACCTGCGTCAATAAAAACACTGCCATTAAATACACAAGCTTATTCCCCAGCAGCGTCATGGCTATTACTACTTTTCTCAAAAAACCTCAATCCATCTCTGCATTGGCTGAGACATTCTTAACTAACTTGCCAACTCTCAAAAGTACCTACAGATACACTGTCCTTCCTTACTTGTCTGCCCCTAAACAAGATCAGTTCCTGTGGCTTCAAGAGGCTTCCAGTATATTCAAGAGGCTTGAATACAGAGAAAAACATTAATGCCAACATGAGTTTATATAACAAATAGCTTTTCTGATCAAACTTTTTGTTCTTTATGGTTCAAAACCATGTAAAGATACTTGGGGAGCTTCTTTTATTTTTCTAGAAAAATTTCTGCATGCACACAAGACAGGAGATTGGGTAAAACCACGAACATTTATTATTACTTGTTTATTCTTTTGATTTGCAAATGATTCAATCATTTGTCTTGAAGGAAAAATAATGCTGAACCAATAACTGAAAAACAGAGTGCACAAGTGTCCCTGAGTTCATGCATCAGCACTTGAATTTATTGTGCAGAGACAGAAACCACAATCTGTTTCCGAACAATTGTCAATCAAAAAAAAATAAAAATCCTAACTTCACAGGATAACTGTTTGCAGTGAATAATTCAACCATCTGCCAAGTGCAACTGGGCCTATCCCTTCTCTTCACATTGATTATCGCCTTTTTTCAGGTGTGATCAATGAACACCAGCATGAATTTGACAGGTCATAAGACACACTGGCACATGCTGCCCACCTAAGTGAGCCTCTTCCCATGCCCGGCCATTGACGATGGGGAGCATACAGGCAGAGGGGGAGAGGGAGAGTCCTCTTTCACAGGAAAGGAAAGGTCTGAAGAACAGCTCAGTAACTGACACCCTACACTAGCCTAGGATGTATGTGTGGGAATCAATTACAATGTCACCAGAATCCATCCATCATACTCTATACGGTAACAACAAAGCTGTAAGTCAAAAAAACCTTTTCTAAACTGTATTTCTGGTAGTTTGGTGTACTTTTAATAAATGTTTTCTGTGTATTGTCAATGGTACACCTTATTTTCTTGTTTTCAGCAAATCCCATTTCCTGCTCTCCTCTGCAGAAACTCCCATAAAGCCCAGTATCATCGATGAAGCCTCTTCCTCCATGAGACATGGCAACAGCTGAGTTCCACTAAAGTACTGCAATGCCACCATAAAAAAAATAAAATAAATAGAGCCTTGATAAAATCATTCTGGTTCTTTAAACAAAATACATTACATTTTATTCTAATAAGGCCTCTCTCAAAAGAAAATATTTAATGCAGAACACAATGGTAAAATTAATAGCCCAGGAAAAAACAAACAAACTGCACAAACTGGTCTTTGTCTACTGTGTCTGCTGACAAAGGCCAAGCAGGAGGGAACAGACAGTTAATTGTTTCCCAGATCATTGTGGTGGCTCTCTGAGCGCTCGCACCTCCATTTGCCTGCACTGTCAGTGCTGTCTATGCCCCATTAAACACACCAGCAGCATTTATACTTTCCCTGCAGAAAAAAAAAAAAATAGGTATGTTCAGCTGGCAATTTCCAGTAGGGGGAAAAAATTCAGCACATTAGGGCTGTTTTTATCAGAGATTATTTTCAAAGCAGACTTTTTAAAGAATGGGAAATATGTGGTGGTTTTGGAGGTGGCGAGGAAGGGTTTGCCCAACACTCATGCTACCTAAGCTGTGGAGCCCAGCGAGTAAGGCAGATCTACAATCACAGCTTCCCACTCTGAGATTTAGGGACAAACTTTTTTCCATTCTACCATGAAAGGAATTAGGAAGTACAGCCCATTCATACAAGAGAGAGGCCAACATCAACATATTTTATTTTATGCATTTAAAATTGCTCTCAGGCCTAGTCACCCAAAAAAAGTGTTTTGAGGTAAAGAGACATTTCTGGGGAAATAAAGACATGCAGCAAGCACTTGTAGATCAAGCTCCTTGAAGCCATATTCATCAACAATTTAAAAGGCTGAACTGTAGCATATAAATAAATAAATAAATAAAAGCTAAAATATTTTATATTGTTTTCTACCAACATCTCTCATTTGCACATTAAAAAAGAAATTAAAAATAAATACACCCTGGATTATATCGTCACCCCAAACACCATAGCAAGGAAGAGCCCTTTCTCAACATTAAAACTGCAAACCCCTCCCCACACCATATTTTCAAGTATCAACATTGATAGAGACAGTTCATTATTTTTTTTAACACAAAAGGCTAAATAGATTTCAATATTCTGCTGCTGGCTTTGCCCCAAAAGGCAAATATCCAAAACGTAGCAAAAACATTTATTAAATCCAGCTTTTGCTTTTTCAGAAGCAAACAGCTTCAGCAAAGGGGCAGTCCCAGCCAGACAAAGCGGGTAAAAAATAATTGAAAGTATCATGTTCTCATTAACCAGAATCAAATCAATCCTTACGTAGGCACAGAACAACTCCCTTCTCTTTCACACTCTCTGATTTTAAACTCCTTGCACTGTCTTTTGATATTCGAGGTACATCTTCCCCCACCGGAGACAAATGTGAGAACAAGCATTATTTAGAACAGTTATACAGGTGTTTTTATCTCATCTGAAAGAGACCTTTCACCATTTAAACTGAAAAACTGTTTCCAAAGCACAAGGAGGCCTTGAAACGTCCCATGTGTACTCTTCAGTGTGTAATTACAAAGATAAGAGATGACACATTCATTTTGGTAAAAATCCATTAAGCAGGCCTCCAAAGACAGAAAAATCTCTTATTTATGTGGTATTTACTCTTTCAGACAGATATCACACAGATATCATATGTAACAGATCTATCCAAAAAAAGTCCAAGCTAAAATATGGCAATCAACTGGATTTGCGCTGGTATTGTTACAGCTGGTATTTTATTACCACAAATTAATCACCTTCAAGTAATATAAACCACTCCAGAAGGAACCCAAGGGTTAGTTCAGAGTATTTTTAGTATTTCTCTTCTAATCAACATCAGTGTCTCCCTCTTTCTCCCAAGCTGATTTTCTCCTGAAAATTGTGTTACAAGAGGAAAAAAATGAGAGAGAAAGGAGGCGAGCATTTGGCACATTACATAGCTGGTCAAACCTGCAATCACTCTTTGCAACACTTCAGGGTCTCTGGAAGCAATCTGATCCCCCTAAAGTTATTCACCTTTTTATTCCTCATGAACATAAGCTGCAGAAATAACTGCTATCCACTGAAAACACATCGTGATTTACTCTGGTTGCCACAGTGTGATATTGAAGGCAGAATTCTTAAAACTACGAGGCTTGCCACCAGTTGCTGCAGACCATCTACCAAGGACGGGAAGCAACGGGGCAGACCAATAGCCCAAGGGGCACAAAGTGGCAGCAACCTTTCCTGCTGGAAGCCACACACGGCTGTTGCTCAGTCACCCCCAGCAGTGATATATGTCATACGAGGCTGAGCAGCAGCATTCACCTGGAATGACTTCAGCTCACCTCTCCACGCTTTTGTAAGTATTCCTCTAACATACTCCCCTCTCCTTTCTCAATTGAAAAAAAACGGGCATTTTAAAACTTCCCTCCCAACTTTGCAATGCCCTCCCCAAGAGCAACACTGACCTGGTTTGGCAGGGACTTAACAATGCTACTGAAAAGCATCAGGAAGGGGAGAGCTCAGCCTCGCCAGGGAACTCCCACGCTGCAGCTCCCCGTCTGATGGCCTTGCCCTCTGCCACGGGGCGGAAAGCAAAGGGCAGCGCTCAAATCTTGCCACTTCTCAAGGACAACGACTAACAACCGCCAGTACACGTTGAACTGCTGCTGCTATTTTTGTAAACAAAGTCCCTCCTCAAGTGCCAACAAGTACTAGCCACAGCTACATTAAAAACACAAACAAACAAACAAAAAAACCCCAAAAAAATAAAAGCCATGAAACAACAACAAGCCCAGTGTGAGATGATTCTGGTGATTAAAGGACAATTTTGAATAACTTAAGTCATTTGAAGAGCCTCATTCATTGAACTAAAAACTGAATTTAACTAAAACTTTTGGGTGCGTGAAAGCCATCAGGCATCACCTGCCAGAAGGCAGAGGTAGCAGTGGTAGGCACTCACCAGGTCATATGCTGCCAGCACCTTTTTCTGTACATCAGGCATGGTCCCCAGAGGCTCTAGGTAGGGAAATGCATCCTTCATGCAGAGGGTGACAGAGGGTGCGTTGTCGCTGCTCACGAGCCGCGAGGACAGGGTCAGGATGCACTGCTTCAGACTCGCAATGGGTGGCAGCCCGCACAGCTCCTTGACGGACACCATGGCATTCTGGGGGAAGGAGAAGAAATACTTGAGCACAGGCTGCTACTGGGTCCCCCTCGCCTGCCTCTCTCCCCTGATGTGGGGCAGTGCTACCCTGCTGCCCCTGGGCTTCCCCATGGTCCCTGGAGTGCCAGTACAAACAGGAACTCCCAGCCAGCCCCTTTCCCAGCTCCCCAAGCCAGCTCCAGCTTTCCCCCAGGCCCAGGTAGCCCAGCTGTCAGCTCTGCAGCTACTTTGCATTGCAAATCCAGCCCCGACAGGGACAAGCTCTGGTCCCCAGCATATTAAACCATCGGCCTAAAATGCAATTTCTCTTCCCAACTGTTCAGACTCCAATTACTTTGATGCTGTAATCACCTCGTTCTCCATCATTATCATCCTGCAGCAAGAACAAGTTCAACAGACCTCAGATTTCCCATGGGAAAGGCAAGCAGGAAAAAACCGCTCTGTTTTCAGCCTTGTATTACCACGTCATAAAGAAACACAAACACTCTTTCCCCTTCATAGGTCACACGTAAGAAAATCAATACTGGATATACAGGTCAAACCAAACTAACATGCCAGGATTTATTTATTTATCAAGTCAATGGATGTACGGCTGACATGCCCTCATCATTTAGCTTCTTGAGTCATACAATGAGTGACCAAGATGCACAAAATCTAAGGAAGAGAGTATTAGAACAACCCCTACCTTGTAAATGCTCCCACAGACATCTTGTTGAAAACACAGTCACCAGAAAATGCCCAGCTTATTAATAGAGGTTTTTCTCATTAATCAAATACATTAGCACACAGTTAAATCTAACCACTGTGCCTTTGCAAAGCATTCCCCAGAACAAGATCTTGTACTGAAATTTCTTTTGGAAGGCACATTAATGCTTTTTCTAATTCAGATTCAGAGTATTTTCTTTTACATAGTTCACATACACAAGCCTGACCTAAACAGAAGGTGGAGTCAGTGGTTCAAAGTAGTTACTTTCAAGGCCTGCAGGAAAGGAAAGGCTGGGAAGAGTTTCCCATTCGTAAAAATATGCTTAGACTATTCCTTTGGGAGTGATTTAAAACTTATGTCATTTTGTAAACTTTTCCAGCTGCCAACATTTAATTTGCTTTAGACTCTTGTCCAGAAGAGTGGGGTCAATGAAGTGCTATGTGTTTTTCTCTTGTTTTCAAGAAAGAAAAATGAATTGGTTTTGTATCTTTACCAAGGAGATAGTTATGGCTGATTTCAGCTATTTATTAAAGAAAACCGATTGTTTAATGCTATTCAGTTTTGTTCCTAGGCAGCGCCTGGACCTCCAAATTGAGCTGTCCCTCACTGAACCTGCAGCATCTGCCCCAAGGTGGAGGAGAGCACCAGGCAGCCTGGTCCTTGTTTGGCCTCACTGCCACTTCACCTCCTGCTGACCACAAAGGGCTAACACGGGCAGTCATGGTGGTGCTGTGCAACTGGTCCTCAACACCCCTGGCTGCAGCCATGCTCTCAGGGTAGCATGGGTGGCCAGACACGGTGCCAGAAGACCTCTCAGGCGAGGCAAGGCACCGGTGTCTGTGCCAGCCTACAGCCAGCCAAGACAACACAGCTATTTAGCAGGGAGGAAATTGCAATCCAAGTGGCATTCAGTGCCTACATAGGACATCTGCAGCCCTTGGGCAAACAGTGGCAACACACGCTCAGGGTGAACCTGCTGCTCTTTGCACAGAGGGTTTCTCTGGAGTTAGACAAAACCTTAATGACACATCCATTGACTTTCTTACACTCATCTAGACAAGAAAATTAAAAGCATAACCCTCACTCAGTTAGCAAAACAAAAACTGGCTTTTATTTTCCAGGATGAGTGAGGAAATGAAGTTTTTTAAGGCCTGGGGGGACAAATGTTCTGCTTTCTCACACAAAAACAATCACTAAAGCATGTGTTTAGAGAGGGCATATTGACTTTTAAAACATTTCTGGCTAATCCCGCATTTGCTTTTTAGTTAACACCTCTAACTATCAGCTCTCTCATGTCCAGTTAAAGGTTGACAACAGCTGTGGGTCTGAAGCTTCAGCAGCTTCAGCAAGTTTGCCCAACCAGCAGCTCACAGTAGGACTTTCACTTCCACATTCAGGACACACCAATGCACACAATGAAAGTGTCGTACCTGCATATTCTCTCTCATGTCAGTAGCCTCTCGTAGCGGATGCACTGCCAGTTTAAAGATGTCATCGATAGTCTTGAGACCGGTGTTCCTCAGCATGGTGTACTCCCTTGCTTTCTTTCCGATCCTCACTGAAAGGCTGCGCTTTTGGGCCTTCCCGCCTCCACTTCGGTTGGTTATTGCAATGTGAACAAAGAGGGTAACGTGCTCCATGATATCACCAACAAAAGACCTCAGCGGTATGTGCCTGTATCCGGGCTGTAAGCACTCCAGCGGGATGGTGTACTGCCCTATGAACTCATCCCCAATGTAGTCATCGTCCAAAACAACAAAACGAATCATGGCCAGCTCCGGTAGATTGATCTGAAATTCAAAGCTTTCATCAAAAATGGGGTTATCACTGTTTTGTTGAACAGTTTTAGTTCTTTGTTCAGTGCAGTCTGCAGGAATGCCATGTATTTCTATGCAGACATAGGGGTCTATGACATCCCCTTTTGCACATGCACCCTTGGGCTTTGGAAAGTTCTGACCACTGATTATTTTGACATGAAGGACTTGTGGAGAGACCCCTGGAACAATGCCCTTGGTATTTGCGCTGAAGTAAGACACTTCATCACGCATCACTGAAGGCCTGAGAACATACCCGCATCCCCCGTTCTGTAGAAACCAGCCAGTGTGTAGGTCCATCATGGGCCCTGGAGTCTGATAGTTCATTGCCACTATCTGGCAACCACAATTCCAAAAATCTTGAGGATTTAAGTTACTGGAGTCTATCCTCATAGCACTCGGGTACACCCTGGACAGAAATTTCTTGTTGTAGTTGACAAAATCTTCAGGGTATTCATTTGCAATCCGACTGGCTTCTGCCTCACTGAAGGAGCACATTTCCCAATAATTTTGAGCTTTCATGGATGTCTCAAAGTCTTTGTATTGGACAGATTTGCATAGGGACACCAAGTCAGACAATTCCCTGCAGAGCCAGATCAGCTTCGGCTCCCTTGAGAAGTCCTCTGACAGTCTCCGTGATATCTCAGCCTCTTCGTCTTCATCTGTGACTTCTCCTTCTAATATATCCTGGTCACAAGGCAGCTTCTTTCCCTTCACAATGATCTTCATTTTCAGTTTCTCAGGTGATGGGAGGTAGACTTCTGAAGATAAAGGTGCCTCAGTGTAGAGCTTGTTTCCAAAGATCCTTTTCATGTGTTGTACCACTACCTTCTGCTGTTGCACCGAGCAGTGGTTCCCCAAGCAGAGAATAAGGGGGTATTCTGAAGCAAAAAAGGCCAATTTGTTTATTACCTCAATAACATTTCGAAAGGCAAGTGGCGATATCATGTTGTTACGGTTACAAATAATGGGTTCATTATCTGGGCCATCACAGACATCTAGTTCAATACTCCGACAACTCATTTTTAAAGCTCTGACATAGCCATTGATATCTGCTGGTCCTCTGAGCTGGTCTTCTATTAGATATGTGTTGTGGGATGCATTGATGTAGTAATGTGACAAAGGCTGTGTCATGTCTTGGACAATTTTTTTGTGTTCTGGGTCAAAAATATCACATTCTGGGGACAACAAGTATTGAGTAAATCCATCAATTGCAAGGAAACCTTTCAACCGCCCCTCTTGAGAAAGCTCATACCTGCGTATAATATCTAGACACATTTCTTCTGTTATGTGGGTCACTCCTTGCTCAGCCTCTAGAAACAGCATGAGGTCATTGGCATCTAGATACTCTTTGTTTTTAGATATCTGCACAAGCAAGAAATAAACTTCAGGTCTTGTGCAAAGTTCACTAAATGCTTCACAAAATTCCTCTTTTGTTACTCGTGTTGTCAGTTTCTCTTTGCTCTTCTGGATTTCTTTAAATTTTAATCGAATCTTTGATTCCTTTAAGGTGGGGTTTAGTTTCTTGATTAGCTCCACAGACGTATCTTCTAACATTATACCATTACCATCAACATCTGCTGCTTCAAATACAGTTTTTAGCCAGGCAAACCGTGGGGTATTATGGCTGCTTTCCATCAAATCCAGGGGTTGTTTGCTACGAGAAACCAAGTACCTTAATCCTGATACCCAAATATTGGCCACATCAGCTGAATTGGCAACCAAGTCAAGGGACTCATAGTTCTCACCATGAATTACCGACAGTGCACAGTCCTCAGAAATCTGGTCTGCAAGTCCATTATTCCTGAACGTTTCTGTGTTCTTCCCTAGTCTAATTTCTTTTATAGCTGAAATATCAAGCTTGGCTTTCTCAAGGTCCTTTTTGGAAGGCTCCCAACGAAGAGCCTGCAGGTCAGAATCCAGAGTAAAAAAACGGTTATAAATCCGGGAATTTGGACGAACTTTCTTCAATTCACACCCAGCCTGCATAAAGCTGATGCAGTCACTGGCGCTGCTTATTTTCTTCTCTGATGGCATGCTGCTGAAGGACACTGTTTTCTTTCTTCCACATTTTTGGTTTGAAGGATCCTGTGGAATAATTACATTTTTTTAAAAAAACAAAGAAAGAATGAGTAAGTTTTGTTTGGCCATTCCACAAGGACATAAATAATAGAGAAGATATGCTTATGGAAAGGCAATTCATGTTCTTCTGAACCTCAAAACACAACCTATTATCCCTCCCCACAATTCAGTTCCCTACTGAGCTATAAGATATACTGAGCCGTACTAAGACTTGATTGATTGCAGCATTAGACATATCAAGCTTTCCGAGTGATGTTTGCAGCTACTAAACTGCCTTCCAGATCTCAGCAACTTGCAACAGCTATAAGGAGGTGGTATCTGGTTGTGTCACATACATATTCAAAACAGATATATATGGAAAGAGGAGTTTCATAGGAAACTCCAGCACCTGGTTAAGTTCTGCATAACCAGAAGTGGGGTGGATCTCACCAGGATTTAAGAGATATCCTAAATAAAGGAGGAATTCGGGGATAAAGCAGGCAGGAAAAAGAGTCTCAGCCTATGTGGGAGGAGAAGGGGAAACAGTCTCCAAAGCAGTGGTGGGAGGAGAGCCTGGGATGGGTCAGCATGCCCATGAGGCACACATAACAGCAGATAAGTGTCCTGCCTCAATTCTGTCTCTTTTCTGCAACCTTGGACACCTCAAGCAAAACTAAAACAAAACCAAGCAACAGTCATGAGTCAGACCCGTGAGATATACACCCAGGAGAGTCTGGGCTCTCTTATTTGTATCTTATAGTGTCCTTTGCCAAAGGACATTCTCACTCAGTTGAGAAGCTTTATGCTGCATGCACAACCACATAGGTCTCATGGCTGCCCTCATGGGAGAGCTACGTACCCCTCTGCTCAGCCCTAACCTAGTTCACACACTCTTGTCTCCCCATTTCCTTTGAAAAGTAGCTATTCTGGTAATTTCTCTGTACCAGGACCACAAAATGCTGTGGGAAAATGGACAACCAGGCAAGAAATCCAAAGCCTTTTTTTTTAGGCCATATATTCTACCTCCTCTTGATAAAATACTTAGCCAGACACGTGTGACTGTCTTTTCAGTATCAACTACCTACTTGTTGCTGGATGTAAACCCAGCTGCCTACAAAGCTTTCTGTCATTTTAGTGCAGCAACTAAATTTAAATCTTTTCCCACATATTATCAATTCAAAACATTTCACAGTAATTATAAACTGAAAATCTCTCTTTTTTTCTCTGCATGATTTCCATCTACTCCATTAGTATATAAACTATCCAAGAGCTACCAAAAATATTTGTAAAACATCATTCAAGGCTGTAATTAATAGTGAAACACTTGTTAAATTTGCTTTCCCTCCTATTTCCCTAGCCACCAGCAATACTTTCCCAGTTCTCTGCCTTCTGCTGTTGAAAGGAGTTTTGCTGCCTGGATTTCTAGTAGGAGTCCCAAGGTGAGGAAATGTTGCTGCTGGGTAGAGCATCTCAGGCCCAGCTGTGAGAGGTGCACCAGGGACAAGCGTCCCGACAGCTTTAAGACATCAAAAACCTTGACTCGCAAACCCTTTCCAGCCTGGACTACCCACCCCTACCCCAGGAGCTGGTTCCCAGCAGATCCCATTTACCTGCTGTATCATTCACCCTCCCTCAAGTCATACTCCCCTTCAAATCCTAAATGCAAGCCCTGCTCTAGCAGTGCCCTCCATTCACCCATCACCGTCCTTCTGCTGCTTTGCAACACTGATGCCCAAGCAGGACCCCATGTTGCTCTCCCAGCCACAGAGCATCAGTCTTGGCATCTGTAAGAACAATCTCCATGCATTGTTTGCATGTTTGTATAGATACTTTCAGCAAATTAGCATAAATGTTTCTACAAAACTGCTATTGTCGTTCACTCACTTCATTCAGTAACATTCGAAATATTTCCAAAACCCCAGCCCTGCAACAACTGGATTTAAATGCTGATCATTGGATCTGCTGTGAATGAAATCAAAATCTCTAAACTTCTTATGCTAATGATTTCTTATTAAATTGATACAGTGACTTCTACTGACCAGAAGAATTACTCTAGCCATATATTGTAGTACTTATTATGAGAATTGGTCTTAAAAAGCAGAAAGAAATTCAATGAAGCAAGTGCCTTGGGTCAGCTACTTTTTTAATTACAGTTTTCTGCTAAAATATTCTGTTTCTGCATTAACATACTGCATTTTAATACACAGCTATGACCATGAAAATCTTCAAGAAATCAAATCTTCAAGATAATGAATATAAATGAATGGGACTGATTACCCCACAGGTTCTAGAAGAGCCTTTCCTTTCATATTTCTTTAGGTCTACAGGAGAAATACTTAGATCTAAAATTGATGATTAATTAAGTTTATTTTTCTCATATAATTTATCTCATATTTTTTATCAGTGATCTAGACAAGAGGATTGAGTGCACCCTCAGTAAATTTGCAGATGACACCAAGTAGGCTGGGAGTGTTGAACTGCTGGAGGGTAGAAAGGCTTTGCAGAGGGATCTGGACAGGCTGGATGGATGAGCTGAGGCCAGTGGGATGAGGTTCAACAAGGCCAAGTGCCGGGTCCTGCGCTTGGGTCACAACAATCCCCTGCAGCGCTACAGGCCAGGGGCAGAGTGGCTGGAGCTGCCCGACAGAAAAGGACCTGGGGGTGTTGGTCGACTGTCGGCTGAACACGAGCCAGCAGTGTGCCCAGGTGGTCATGAAGGCCAACAACATCCTGGCCTGGATCAGGAACAGCGTGGTAAGTAGGACTCAAGAGGTGATGGTCCCCCTGTACTCAGCACTGGTGAGGCCCCACCTCAAGTACTGTGTCCAGTTTTGGGTCCCTTACCACAAAAAAGACATTGAGGTGCTTGAGAAGGGCAACAAAGCTGGTGAGGCAGAGGTTGGTCTCTTCTCCCAAGTCACAGGCTATAGGACAAGAGGAAATGGCCTCAAGTTGCACCATGAGAGGTTCAGATTGGATATCAGGAAATATTTTTACACTGAGAGGGTTATTAAGCATTGGAATGGGCTGCCCAAAGAAGTGGTTGAGGTACTATCCCTGAAGGTATTTGAAATACGGGTTGACATAGTGCTTAGTGACATGGTTTAATGATGGGGTTTGTGTTTTTTTTTATCAGAGTTAGGTTGATGATTGGACTAGATGATCTTAAAGGTCCCTTCCAACCTAGACAATTCTATGATTCTATATAGAAAGATGTATTAATGGCCTTTGAATCTGCAGTGATTCATTCCTTGATGGAGAATAGTTCCGCAGGCCAGACCTGGAAAACTCATCAGAGCAGCATAACTGATTTAGCTAGAGGTCTGCCATTCTGTCTTTGCTAGAGAGGTGAGAATTGTTATGTAATTATATTTTTTCTGCAGAAAAATAGAAACCATTAAATTATTTCTTTTTC
The DNA here is from genome assembly GCA_025769975.1 of Gallinago jamesoni. Lineage (NCBI taxonomy): Eukaryota > Metazoa > Chordata > Aves > Charadriiformes > Scolopacidae > Gallinago > Gallinago jamesoni. The sequence continues at coordinate 28,050,651 of JAOQGH010000077.1, read as the reverse complement.
GTTCCAAAATACCTGGGTTTTTTGATGAAAATAAGCCATGGAAATAATCAGCTATTTGGGGGGTATGAAGGTGGAAAAAAAACCTAATTGGCCTTGGGGAAAATCAACAAGTGCAGCCTTTTAACATTCTGTCTTAGTCTCTCGGAGATTTGGAGGAAATTAGATTATTCTCTGTGTCCTCTTTCCCTGATTTTATTTTTGATGTACTTGTACTTGTACTCCCATTTTGTACTTGGTGGTATGTAAGGAACATCAGAAGTGGACAACAGCAGTCCTTCATCTCTGAGTAGGACTTCCCCATATCTTTTAATCAATTGAATCAAATTCAAGTCTAATCCATGGACTAATTGCCTAAAATTAACAAGATCTGAGTATTATTGACATAAATAGGATTATTTTAACCGGTATGAACACTGTCCCCAATCTACTCTATAATACACACAAACCCTGCAAAACTACATTTGCTAACTGAGCTTATTAATGCATCAGCTATTCCCCTCTTTGTCCCTACAGGATAGGAACATACGCAGTCTTTGAAAACAAGAGCTGCTAATTTAGATTTAATGAAACAGTTTTCATTCATAATTATCAAGAAGCTATTTATTCTAGTGCTGCAAAAAATTAAAATGTGTTTCTGTAAACTAACATGCTGTCTTCTCAGCCTGACAAGCCAGGCACTCACCTTTGTTCTGCCACATTAAATTGCTTGAACAAGCATATCCAGATCCTGACACCATGGTATGGCCAGGCCATACACCTCCAGGTTCAAAGGATCACCCTGGGGAGCAGAGAAGTGTTTTCTTCAAGAAGTGTTCTCCCTCCACTGGGCTCCACTCACATCAGAGTCTGGAAAAGATGATTTGAATACACTTTCCCCCTCCCCCCCCCGCTGATATTATGCTGAGCTTAGTTCCTACTTCTAGTTTCACTATTGTCTGTCTTTAAATCTCTACCATAATCCAATTTCAACACATCCATCGCTCTTCTAAAACAAGACATCCAGCTAAGAACAGTTCTGTGCTGCAGTGCCTCCAGTGGATAAATTCCTGCTCTTTGTTACCTTTCGCTGGAGACTTCAAACAGGAACAAGTACAGTCACCTGGCAAACTACAAGCTGCCTGACATCTTAGGCAAACAAATAGCAAGCCTGCTCTCTTGCACTACCTGCCAAAACCACTCATACTGCAAATTATCAAAAAAAACTTTCAATAGTACTCACCCACACAAGAGCACTTTTTCCCCTTCATTAACCAAAGAACAATGAGATGTACCCCTGAATCTTGGAGGGGAAAAGTTTATCTTTCTCCAAGATGCCAAGATCCATTAAAATTGATCTTACCACACAGTAACTGGCCTAGGACTGCCATTTATCCTCAGTCATGTGTACTGATGACACTGAATTTATTGTGACAACAAAAGAAGGAAAGGATGACATTTGCCAAGAAAAGAAATCTACATCAGTGTGAAAACAAGCAACTAACTTGTAGATTTTTCCACTCTGAGACTTTCTCTACCAGAGATAACCTAGCTCTATACAAAACACTGTTACTGGAAACAAACACAACCAGTTTGCATGCAATGTACCCATACAAAAAACAAAATCCCTATTTATAGGGGAAAACTTGTGCTTTCCAAGGCAAGACACTTCTTTCAAAGTGACTCCAACTGTGGGTTCTTTCAGTGTGTTGGACACCCCCTATCGTGACCTAACTGGCTGACTCCATCTCCTGCTCCTGACCCTGCATAATGTCCATTATGCAAAAATGCCTCAAGACCTTAACCACAACACCACTTCAACATGTGCTTAGCTTTCAGCGTACACACAGCTGCTCTCAGATCAATTAACAACAAGGAGACATCTCTGAGTGCTGGCTTCACTGCATCCTAGCATTGCAAACAACTATTTTCTAAAGGTTTCTGAAGGAGGAATTCAGAGCTTCAGTTTAAGCGCACTTCCAAAATAGTAGAAGCTCTCCTGTTGAACACATCATCCTCGTCGGAAGAACTGGATATGTAAACAGTGGGATCAGTAAGCCATCAGCAGTTGTGGGAAAACTCCACCCCATTCAGCCTGACCTCTGACCACTCAATCTTCTGCTGTTTAAATCAAAAAGCTAACAGAAATAAATATGTGGGATTAAAAATATATGAATAAACATGCTCTCTACCTCATTTCACCCCCTTTGTCAAAACTACAGGACATAAATCATTGAGCTGAAGTTAAGAAACAGGGCAGTAATAAGAGCTGTATTACAACCATGCACACAGAAGTCAAGCTCATGAATTATTATTTGTCTGAAATTAAGTTACCTGAAGGGCCTCTAAAGGCCCTTCCAGAATTCCAGGATTCTGCTAAGGAGGATAAAGGCAAAAAGCATCACTTAAGCAAAGACACCAATAGTCCACAAAGCACTGCAGGGCTTCTGTGAAAGGATGTGAAATTCAGTAATGGTGCTGAGAGCAAAACTTGTTAAGTGTGGTTAAAAGCCATTTCCCCAAAACCCAATTCACATTTTCACCAGTGAGTATCACCATTGCTGAAAGAGAAGCTTTATTCTGATCTTTGCTATTTCCCATGAACCTAACACGAAGAAATCAATAACAGACAGCTTACTCTGTCCTCACAAATAGACTGTGATAAACGGTGCATCCTAAAAGCTATCTACTCTGGAAACTCCACATGCTCCACTTAATTGGCCAACTGATTAGCGGATTATTTTTTCCAGGAGAAACTAATTAGCACTACATGTGAGATTTTTTGGGATGCTTCTAGATATTTCAGTTATATACAGACAGAATCCCAGTCCCCCAAAATCTTAAAGCTTTGCAGTACTTGTGGTGGGAAAATGTACCTTTAAACATTCAAGAAAGAAGTCAGTGAGTCAGTAGTAGCACTCAAAGCACCATGTAGTAGATTGACAAATGATGGTGTAATTTTTCTATAACAAAGTCAGAGAAGGGAAGGTTTATATAACCTATCCAAGAGAACACAGAAAGGCAATATTGAGCCCAGGGCTGCAATCAGATCTCATGAGGCATGGTCCATCTGATCAGAGGTGCAACTCAAAGCTTGAACCCACAGTACCAGCACATGATTACTACAGGTAGCAATGATCATTGGAAACTGGTATTCATTACTAGCACATAAAGATTTCTTCTGTGGATCTCAGAACATGTTCTGGCCATCCTCAGAGAGCATCCCTGGACTGCCCATTTTGCAGATTTTATCGGTTCTCCTCACAGCCTCTGCTACCACAGTGAATTAACGAGCTGAACACCCTCTAATCTTTCTTGGCAAGGTCTGTAGTGTTTAAGTATCAGATATCCACTATGGCAACTCACTGGACAACAGAGGTAGGGTTACCTACTCAAAATTCATCCATGCTGACAACTCATGGTGCAAAGCACCTTTGCACAGGGGCTGAACAACCAAACAACATGAACCACTGGTGCAGGCAGCTGCCAGTCGCACTTAGGCTAGCTGCACAGCTCAACAGATTGCGAGAGCAGATGTTAATTCTGCAGGATCAACCTCGGTAGCCTCTTCAAGGCAAAATTCCTGCTAATTCAGGGATTTGAGCACATGTGGAGTAAAGACTAGATCCAAAGTTTAACACATGCCCCCCTAAAGGCTGAGATACACACGTAATGGAATAAACAGAAAATTTAAGGCAGAGCAAAAATACAACACGGACAGATACATGAGAAATAGCTTCAGAACACAGTGTCCAACAATTTTCCAAGTACCAAAATAGTCAGGCCAGCACGTCTGAAAATCCAGCTAGTTGTCACTAACTAGTTGTTTAACTTGAGCTTACGGTCCAAGCAGAAACCTAAGCACAATCATCATTCATGAGAAAGCAACGACTAAGGGATCTCAGATGCATGGGAAAAAGTCACGGGGAAGAGCAATATCAGCATTTACAGTGGGCTTTTCTGAACTCCTCAGGATTACTGAGACATTAGGTATGGACAGAGGACTGTCACCAAGACATTAAAAATGACTTTACAGGGACCTTCTCATCAAAGGGGAAGGAAATGTCACCCTGCAAAATGAGCACCCCGAGGGCAGGAAAACAGAGAGAAGACAATAGCTTAACTATTCTTGGATGCCGAGTAGTCCTCACTGGAGAAGTTCAACAGGAGGCAAGGTTATAATGGCTTGTCTGCTTTCCTCTTTCCCTGCATTACTAAAAATCCCTTTCAAATACTGGACTCTAGGCTAGAGATACAGATAGAGAAGAAAGTCTGGAGGAGATCTTTGAGAAAAACATCTGAACAAAAATGATTTGCTGTTCAAGGAATGCTTTGTTGTGTGTTTGCTTTATCTTCTTTTTTATTTTTTAAAGCACTAGCATTGCCAAATTTATTCAGATTTACCTTGAAGAAAATTTACCTTTGCTATTTAAATGACAAATGAGAGCAAAAGAAAAAAGCTGCACCACATAAAAACTCCATCTGGAAACAATTTTTGGAAATTAAATCCACGCAATGCAAGAAGGGTTTCTTTTCTGGCACAGTACAACATTGAAGTTACTACTTCAACTTGTTTTTATAATTAGGGCCCTGAAGCCAAAGTCAAGAAGCTTCCAAGAGCACAAGAATATGAATAACCATTCAATGCCTGTAATGAGACTACCACTTCACCAGTCCTTCTGCCATAATTGCTCCTGAAGTTTTCTTTTTACACTTCATCATCCAACTGGTTTCCACAAGGACATGCCTTAAATAAAGCTGCAAGTACTTATCCTTTTATGTATTAAGCAACAGTCTACAGTAAGAAATAAGTTCCTGAATGATTCTTCCATACATACACACAATGCCTCTGTATAACCCTGTGGAAGATCCCGTCTGATGAAGAAGATTTTCCATGGATCCTCTTCATTCTCCCTGTGCAACAAAACCTTCACTTATGACACCCCAAGTGCCAGATCTGCTTCATCTGGGAGTAAGCTTTTAGTTTGGAAGAGGCTGACAGAACCCACTGAACATAGTGTCTCCAAACACTGCCACTCCCAGTGGCTCTGTTATTTCCAAGTACTTGGGTTGATCGCAGGCTGTAGTACTTATGAGTCTCCAAGGGCACTTTGGACATGGATTGAATTTATCCCCATGCTCTAAGGGGATATAAACCTGAGAAAGACAGAAAGACAGCTTTTGTCTTCGAGCAGAAGCAGTAGCAGCAAGCCCTGGGAAAATGAGATGTCAGCTGCAGCGCTCCCAGGAGACCTCCATCATACAAACCCTCATTCTTTTACAGATTCTCCTGTGAATAAATCTGAGGCAAAAACTAAAAGAGGTAACTACTTAAAACAGCTAACCCTATAGCAATCACAGACGTGCCTTCCGGAGCTCCTCCCTCCATGCAAAGAGGCCACAGCTCCTATCAGCCCCATGTGCTGGTAAGTAAAGCCGTACTGAGCAGTCTGTACTAGAGTGCAATCAGTGCGGTCTCTGACCAGGGAAGAGAGATGAGTAACCAAACCAGGGATCCTTTTTAAGTACCTGTTTTGAGTATTTGAGCTGATTACCACTCTTACTAGGTGGCAACAGAGAGTCCCTCCATGCCTTAATCTAACCTGGAGACAAGCCACCACTGAGAGTAACCAGGCAACATAAACTTCCCCCATTTATACCTACTTAAAACTTCTGGATCAATTTCATTTCAAGTTTACAGAGGTGACTGCAGCAATGGGCCTTGTACTGACCAAAATCTGGATCACAGTAGAAAGAGCTACACCTGAAGAAAAGACACCTCACAGAAGGGACAGATGATGGGAAGCCTTGATGCTGGCCACTGCTGAGGCCATGTCATTTAAAACAGCCCACCAGAGAGGGAGCCCTGCTCTGAGATGTATTTGTAAATCTGAGTATGGAGATGTTCCCTGAAGTTTAGCAAGACTTATTTTGGTGACAGATTCATGGGTCTGCACTGCAAGGATCATGAACCCCATTCATTAGTGCACGCATGTAACCTGAGTTATTCTTTCTGCAGGCATAGTAAACACTGTATTTTGAAATACACAGCCCTCACATTTAAAAAATACACTCTTTACACAGCCATGGAGCCAAGGCATTGCAAATGTACAGGGCATGTAACCAGCCTGAACTTGCAGCAGAAACACTGAAGAAGATCCAAGATCAAGAGCGGGGAGCACCAAAGATCCAGCATTTCAGTATCTTCCCACAGCGCTGACCACCATGACCTAGAGGACTCTAAAATATCGCAAGCAAACACTGTGCAGGCTCACTGAGAGTTACAGCATTACCCTGACATAAGGGCTGCCATGGCCCCGGGGAACAGGAAAACAAGCTCTGCAATATCTGCACATCTCAGCACACTGTTAATGTTCATCTCTTTCACTAGTCAGAGATATGACAGGTCTGCAGCAAGAGCAGAGGACACTCTCACAATGTCCTTCCAAAACACAGAGACCAGAGCAACTTCCCACTGTCCCTACTTGGGACAAGATTTAGAAGCTGCTCTGTACATTACAACAGGGGTGGGTGCAATCAAACCTACACCTGTGACCTAACACAGAGATACCTGGCCCAGCTTCAGGGTCCTCACCCATGGCCCTCACCATGTAGCAAGGCAGGCATGGCTTGCTGTGTGTGCTGATGGAGCCACCTTCCTCAGAGCGCCCAAGTCCCAGTGTGATCGCACAGGCTGCACTCCCAGGAGCCCCCCAGGTTAGAGACACAGGCAGAATAAAACTAAAGCCAGCGATCCACGGGACTCAGAGTGCAAGCAGTCAAACCAGAAAGCCCCTTCAGGGCTCAAAGCCTTTGAAAGTAGAGAAAACAGGCTTCTTATTTTCATGTTGCCTGGGAGCATTATGCACTACATCCTGCGACACAAAATCCAGATGTGAACACAACACACTATGCACACACCTTCCTGCAGGCTTTTACCTGCTATGCTTTTGTTTATCTCTGCGTCTTTTCAAAACAACATATGCTTTAAGTATTTTGAAGCAATTAGTTATTCAGACACAGATATTAAACCACAGCAAGACCTTCTCCTGTTCAGAGGGGAAAAAAAACACAAACAAACAAACAAAAAACCAAGAAAAAAGTAAAATTAAGGACTTCCACTGAGAGGGAATTGCAAGATTCTGACCTAGCTGAACTTGAAAGATTTTATTTTATCTTAAAGAGACCCCAATTGCATCTGTGAGAAGTTCTCCTTAAAACCTGACAGAAGAGAATGACCTATAGGTAAATCATCTACACTTTCTTAAATTAATCAATGGAAAACAATACCTAAGCCAGACAAGCCAGAAAGAACGTTATATTGGTTAAAAATGTCTCTTAAACAGGGAAGGAAAAGAGCTACAAGGAAGCAATACATTACAAACTGAAAATAAGCAAAGTTGTTGGTGTGGGTTATAAAGTATTAGCAAAGGAAGAAAACAGACAAGGAGGAAGCAGCAACCAGCAGAGCTGATAGAAGCAGGAGAAGGGTTTGGTGGCAGGTGGCAATTATAGCAGGGAAGATCCAGACCGTTCATTTGAAAATATTAGGAAGAGGCTGAATGCAACCAGCAGTCTATCCCTGAGCAGCAACGCTAGTGTTGTTAACGGTACAAAGGAACATTCATTCACTAAATGACAGTGAGAGAATTCCAGTAGTATCTCTGGAGAAAAACCCAAATGAGTTTAAAAAGACCTGGGTAAGGAAAAACTTGCTTCACTAGTACTCCCCTTCATTGCACCTCTGAATGTTGGATTTGCAGCATATTTGTGAGTGGATATTTTTCATTGTCAAAATAATGGAAGAGCTGAAAAAAGATTTGATTAAGAAAAATAAATGATTAGCATTAACTGTTTCCAACATTATGGAAAACAGCGCTTGTCAGACTAATCTGGTATCTCTTATGAGATTAAAAGTTTGGCTGATACACATAATAAAGTCATTGTAATATACTTAGACTGTAATATATTATGGTTTCTGCAACGCATTTGACTTGGTACTGAACGACATTTTGATTAAGAAGATATAGCAATAAAAATAAACTCAGAAGACACTAAATGGATCAAACATGAGATAAATGATGTGTCTCAAATGCAACAGTAAATGTGAAACAGTCATCATGTAGATATGCTTCAAATAGGATCCTGCAGGGACCCATTCTTAGCCCAATGTTATTAAGCATTTTTAGAGTGACCTGGAAGAAAGCACAAAATCAATACACATGGAGTCTGGAGATGATACAAAGCCAAGGTTTGAACAGCTATGAATAGCAAAGAACATGGCTTAGTGATCAGAAGTCAAAAGACTGCTTGACAAGCAATGCTTAAACTAAGGATCAAAATGTGAGGTCATAAATCTAGAAACAGAAGGGGCAGACCTTATTTACAGGACTATGATCCAGGAAACAATAATTTTAGAAAAAAATCCCTCAACTTCATCATCACAGATGATCAACACAGAATGTAACAAAATGATTGCAATGATATACATAGTTATATACAAATAATATCTGTTAAGGATAGAGAAGTTCTAATAGCTTCGTACTTGTCCATCATGCAATATTCTCAGTTTAGAAATTACCTGGAAAACAGAAGAAAGTTCAGAAAAGCCACAAGGATCAGGAATATTTTGGAAAACTCATTAGAGTAAGAGATTCCAGATTCTTTTAGTTCAATACAGATATTTGTCTGGTAATGAGTAATTGCAGAACCCCAAATTAATACATGGAATAACTTTAAAGGATGCTTCTTATGCCCTAAAATAAAGGCATATCTGAGCACTTTTATTCCAAATGTAGTGGTTCCAACTCAGTAGTTTAATATATTCTTAGAAGTCCTTCAAATTAAGTTTCTTTATTGACCCTGTAGAAACTCAAGATGTAGACTGACATTGTCACAGATTATGGATGATTACATAAAGATCAGTACTGTCACGGGATATGTCTTTTCAATGTCTAGAAGTTGACATGTTCAAAGGAAAATTAAGACTTTAAAAAGCCCACAAAACCAAAACCCAAGAAAAAACCACCCCGAAACCCACAGTGAGGATAGCTAATGCAGGCCACAACTCCCAAGGACAGCAGGAGAGCCCCCATCACTAAAAAAGCATTCATCAGCACAAGACTCCTTCTAAAAGGATGTCACATGATATCAAACATGATTTCATTTAACTCCTACATAATGGAGAGCAGACCAGATTTCAGTAGTATCTTCTGGACCGGTTATTAGCTCAAAAATTCAATCCCATATTTTTCCAAGAAAACTGTTGAACGTGACTATGCTGCCTGGTATCATGGCACTGGAGATTATGAGGCACTGGGAGCCCAAAATAGGATGACCAATTTAATTTCATTCTGAATCTTACAACAATCCTCCAGGAATAAAATGTGTAATCCAATAAACCACCCAAATCTCCATAGTCTAATCACATTATTTTAAGCCCCTTTTAATCAACTTAAATTATTTCTTCATTAATCACATGTATGCCGGTTCAGATCAACCTCAACCCTTAAATTTAACAATGAAGTTTCAAAAAATCGATAATCAAATTGTTTTAATGGTAATATTTTTTAAAATTCTGATTGTCATTCATAATTGAATTATTAAATAGGTAGAGATAGAATGCATAAAGCCAAATATGAACTATGTGGGCAAGCTAGTATCCTTATTTTAGCTTGTCTATAATGCACTTCAGGATGAAATTTTGCCTCCAGTGTGCCGTCTAAAGGCCTCACCTTCCTGTGAGAGTGAAAAACAACTTTCAGCATACCCGACAAATGCATTAGCTCCTCCAAGGACATTGCTTATCAATTTAGAAGCATGTCCTTGAGGTGTAGGTGTTTGTACAGCTGGTGTGCAGGCTCTCCATGAGGGTACAGGCACCACCTCCGCAGGAACCCACAGGCCAGATCCCTGCGGCAGCCCCAGCGCTCCCCAGCTTTCCCAGGGCGGGTGGGTGTGCAGTCTACCTCCCCGCACATGTGGGACACCCACAGACTTGAGTTGTCCCATTTGTGCTTTACTATCCCTTGTCCACATGCTTCATCACAAAAACAGGCCTAGGGAAAACTGACTGCTCCTTTGCAAAGCATACATACGGGTATTAAGGTGTACGTAGACACAAATGCAAAAATTTCTGGAGTATTTTACTCCCATCTACAGTTTTTTAGCTTTGCAACTATGTGCACAGTGCATACAATATATTCACCTTCAACATCCTTAGGCTGAACAGCAAGGTTGTAGGTATAAATTACGCCCGCTGATATAAGAGCAGAGTGTGAAAACATGGCACTACCACTGGCAGAGGACTTGACAGGGCTAAACCAACATACAAGCGAAGCAATGATTTTGGTGGTTTACTTAGCGACAGCATAACAGATTAAAAATCTCTCTTAAAAGCAAAACACAGATTTCCCCAATAATACAAAGAAACTAAGTATTCAAGAGACAGCTGTGGTAGCCTCATTAAATCGTATTATGGGAATCCAATAAGTAGGCATATTCCAATTTTTTTACCAATGCAGATGCTGAATGTTTGCATTACTCATCAAAATCAGGAGTAAATGGTACAGGTTACAAGTGCTTTAATAAGCCTTCACAGCAAACTGGAGCATCATAAACATTCAATTTATTTAAAGAGTAACTGTTTTGCTGTGGTGATGTGTTACAATTTTTATCACATTTCTTCAGATGTGGCCTTCAGAGGCAAAACTTGTCTGCTTCTAGGAGCTCAAGTCTTAGGGAGAGAAAAATCAGTCTTTTTTCTTTTTTTTTAATGAATACAGGACTGCAATTGTAATATAATTTTATTCTGGCCATAGATTTTGCTAAATAATTATAACTCCTTTTTCTCAGAAGAAAATTAGCTGCATGCCTGAATATTATGGTCCCTTGGGTCTCGCACAGCACATGTATTTTTACATGATATACTGTTTAAGTGTATCACCAACCTGGCGCAATTGCTTCCATCCAGCTAATATTTAAACATTACAAATTAGTAGCAGTAGGGGTATTAAAAAAAATAAATCTAACTACAATACAATTATACTGTAACTGCAACATAACTTAGTTCTTTATGAGAAGAAAATAAGACCTGAAATCTCGAATAGTTTTGTATGCTTAGGAAACATTGAGCAAGAAGAAAACATTGGGTCTCCTACCACAAAAGTGGGAATTCCCCTGGCTTCTAGTTCTGCTCACGACCCCAGGAAGATCCCTTAGCAAACACTGTTTGCTCTGGATCAGGAATCACAATTTACATAAGACTTAAGAATGTTTCTTGAAGCACAAATCTCAGTACCTTCAGAGACAAGGCAGTGTCTGGCAGGCTCTCCACCCTTCCCAGCATTGTGCCACAATGCTCTGCAAGGGGATGCACTGCCATCCCACTCTGTCCTGCACTACCAGTTGAGCACCAGTTCGTTGTTTCTGGTTTCATGTATAAACTCTTCAAGGCTTTCAGCCAAACAGCATGATCATAGAACAACTGTTCTCCTGCTTAATATTGCAAATGTTATCCTATTAAACAGGAGGTCACCTGTTGTGGCAGGCACATGAAGATAACCCAGGTTTTATCCCTGAGCGCTGCAGCATCTCTCCAGCTGCTGGAAGGGCCCACATCCGCAGCAGATGGCTGATCCCTCCCTGCAGCGCCTGGGGGGAGCTGGGTGTATTAGAGGGCAAATCACAAAAGCCAGAGTGCTGGGCAGGAGTTTCATAACATATCTGAAGAGAAATACCAGGATATGAATTAAATCCCAACCTTTCTTAGGGCATTTGCTCTATTGCTATGGATACAAGGACAAGTATTATTCTTCTCAGAATCAGAGCCTAACTTCTTACACATCTGATGCCTAAATATTTCTTTCAAAGATGAGCAAAGGATCATCTCCTCTGTCTAAAGACTGAAGTGACAGCAAAACTTTTCTTGCAAGGACTCCATGGCTGGCACCCAGGCTGCAGTGGAGTTGGGTTTATCTCTGCCCAAGAGCAGGTAAGTCCCTGAAAGCAAGGCCTGATTGGCAATCTTTGACATAATCTGTAAGGACAGCTCCTTAATTCCCTCCCGTTGATGCCATGCCACTTGTTTGGAAGTGCCAAATAGGCACTGTTGCACACACAGCATAAGGACAGGTCCTCACTGCAGTAGCCACCATGTTCCCCTGGGGATGTGGGGACGCTGAGCCCCTCCTTGTCACAGCCCCCATTGCCAAGGCTCACCTTCTCTGAGCGGGTGCTGTCACCACTACGCTTTGCCCACACTGAGGACAAACAACTCCAATTCACACGGATCCCCCTCACAGCTGCATGGCACACACATCTCCAGCCATGGTGCGTACCACAGCAGCCGTGGGACAGCCACAGGAGCACCCCTCCCCGGGGGCTGATACACATGGCAGGAAAGGGGGCATTTAGCAGCAGGGCCAGCAGTTTGGTCAGGCTTTTTGTTTTGGGAGGTCCAAGTTTTGTATCTGCCTTCTTGAGGAAGGAAAGTCACAGGCCCCACTGCTAAACCACAAGCTTCCCTTAAATCCTCTTGCATAGTTGCCATTAATACCAACAGGCACGCTCTCCAGAGCCATTTGAGAAGGACCTAACAGACATCTGTTATACACTGGCAACGGTTCATTTTTTAAGCATGCACAAATAATAGCAGGAGTGTGGCATAGGTGAGCTACAGCTCTAAAGCCAGGACAACACATATGACTTTATAATTATGCTGCAGAGAATTAAGCAAAAGCCATGCCTGCAAAGCAAACACGATGCTTTCTGCGTTACTACAGAGTCACAACAAAGATGGAAGCTATTTACAAGAAGCATAAAAAAACTGAAGGAAAGGTATTCACAGGAAATCACTGCTAACCACTAGGAACCACATTTCCATGAAAAAAAATCAGCTCAGAACTCAAAGTCTCTTCAATGGGCCATTTAAAATAGATTAAGATTTGCGACAACTGTGCAATTTATCAGTTGTTCATTTTAAGCTTTAATCTTATGAACACCTACACACACATTTAGTCCCCGTGGTCACACTGTTCATTTGTTAATATCCTATTCAGCATAAAAGAGGTGTGCCTGTGCGTTTGTTCATCCAACATCTCCTCAAATCCATTTTAGACATCAGTGCTCTGGCTTTTCAAGACTTTTAGAGCTAATCCCTCCCACCAGGAAAACACAGGTTCTGACTTTGTTGGTGCAGTTTTTACATAAGCAGGTATGGTGGGAAAAAAAAAAAAATATAAGGAAAAGCCTTTTTCTTGTTCTAAAAGCATTAGCTCCCTCATTTCTTCTTTCCTGTTCTTTTTCATCAGTTCTTTTAGGTGGGCATATGAGCAACAACCGCTCCCCAACAGGTTGCTCCAAGGTACTTAAAGGGTACAGGAATACACCTTCACTTAGCTTCAGGACTCTCTAACTCTTTGGAAAAGGAGACGGAAGGCAGGCAAGGATGTGCCCTGGCAGCAGCAAGCACCCCGCACCCAGGGGGAGCAGGAGACACACATTCTCAGGCTGGATGGCTCCAAATCCAGCATATTCGGGAGAAGGCAACTTTTCAGCTCTGTTTTTACAGATGACACTGTATTTTTTTTTTCTAGCTGGTGGCCACAGGCAAATAATTTTGTTGTAAATGTGCCAGTCTTTTAATAGAAGACTAAGAAGGAAAATAATTAAAAAATTATATAGTTTTCTTAAAATTATAGAATCCATTTGCTTTGCCTGTCAGTTTTCAATTTCAAAGCTCTTAGTGAAATTTCCAGTCTTAACCCTAAAGCAAAGCTTTATGCAATGAAGGGCAGACATATTTTATATCTGTTTAATTATAATAATGAAGACTTTGGTAATGCATTTAAAAGAACTACTGTATAATCAGGGCCGTAGCCAGAGAACTGCTTTGTTGTACCCAGGAGAATTTGTCTGTCTTAATTAAGTCTCCTCTTTCAGACACCAAACATAGTGATTTTGTCATCTGAACTACCTTATTTAATTGCACAACAGCTCTACTTATTGCATACGGCATACATCGTTTGTCAATGCAGTTTCTAACTCTATCATCATGCTTCTTAAAGAAAAACTTAGAAACACAGAAAACAGCCTAGACAATGTCTGTGTACATACTGAATGGTATGCACATGCTTCCGTCTTGTAGTTCAGTAAGGGGGGCAGCAGAAAAATATGAATGCCCTAATGTTATTATTAACCTGAATCAGATTAAGTTCTCTTAGTTCACACAACGCAATTTTTCTTTATTTACCTGGATGCAATGAAAGCAGAATCTAGCCCACAGGAGCAATATATGAGGTTCACGGAAATCCCATTCTTAATGATACCATATTTTCTGGCTACATTATTTTAAACTGTATTTGGAGTCAGAAGAACAGTATGAAACACTGTAGCAGCATCAGATAATTTACAGGCAGATTAGAAAAAGGTAAAATCAATTAGAACTACCGTAGCCAGTAAACTCATTAATTTCACTGGGTTTTGTCTCTCCTGTTTTCCAATTTTGAATCGATACTGAAGCTTATAGAAAATATTTTTCTCCTTCTGCCTATACATTAACAAAATGGATTAAAGTGTTTTTTGGTTTTTTCCAGACAATGTTATCATTATTAACCAAGAGAAGAAAAATAATAAACTCCTGGTATGCAGTAAAGTGGCAAACATTTTTTTAATTATGTGCTTTAGAAAATAATACATTTCTAACTCATTTTGCAAACCAAATTAGATTATCTGTCAATGAGTTCTTCAGCTACTAGGTAAATTGAGGCATGTCAGATACTCTGTAATTGCTGAATGTTCTCTATTCATCAAAGCACATTGTTATAGGTCAACAAATTGAAATGGTATTATTGCCCTCATGAAAAACAAATGCTTCATCCTGCAACCATTTGCCAGTTGGTTGGCAAACGCAAACACTGGTCCAAGTGCTCCAACTGCAGTGTGGTCCTTTGGCGAGTGCTGTGCACCACCACAGAGAGATTTTGATTCTGCTGTTTCTCTGTTAAAAGGCTGGCACAACCTAACCTCAGTCATCAACTCCTTCCTAAACCTTGACTGAAAACATAGTTTTCTCCAATCAATAAACATGCCCCGGAATAAACACATAAAAGAGTCAGGGTTGTTCAACCTGGAGAACAGAAGACTTCAGGGAGATCCTATAGCAGCCTTCCAGCACCTGAAGGGGGCCTACACTCTTTATCAGGGAGTGTAGCAATAGGACAAGGCGCAATGATTTTAAACTGAAAGAAGGGAGATTTAGATTAGATATTAGGAAGAAATTTTTCACTATGAGGGTGGTGAGACACTGAACAGCTGCCCAGAGAAGCTGTGGATGCCCCATTTCTGGAAGTGTTCAAGGCCAGGCTGGATGAGGCTTTGAGCAACCTGCTGTAGTGGGAGGTGTCCCTGCCCATGGCAGGGGTGTTGGAACTCGATGATCTTTAAGGTCCCCTTCAACCCAAACCATTCTGTGATCCTATAATATAGCTTACTTTTGGTGACACTCTCATTCTGGATAGCTTGATGCTAAACCTGGGGAGTTTTCTCTTTCTTTTGAAATCTCTTTCTCTAAAATCCAAGTAGGAGAACATACAAGACACGGTACGAAGCAGGTTTTCCTTTCATCCCTTTTCTGAAAAGCTCAAGTACAGATATCACATATCACTGTATATGGAGATAGAAGTACTTATATATCAACACTGAAGAAACAGATGTGACTCCAGAGTAACATTCACTTCAGCATAAGTTCAGTTACTTTGCTTTGCATGGAACATAGAGGTGATGATACGTCCCCAGCTCGTGACGAGTCAATGAACACAGATCCACTGTATTCAGTGAAACTTAAAAGATATTTTAGAGTTTTGCTGATCTCAGAGACTCACACACAGTTGTGCAGGAAGGAGAGGGCAGAGGAGCCGTGAACGCTGCTGACGCTCTGTTATACTGAGCCACAAAATCACCCTTTTGTTTTCAGAGATTGCTCTAACTCTGTATCAAACCGACATGTTTTGTGATTCACGTCTTCATGGTGGGATTGTATCAGTATGCAGTAAAAATATGCCAAACAGTTGTCTTAGTAAAATAAGGCGTTTCTCTGCAAGCGCAGAAAAGACACTGTAGAAAATTCCTGAATGCTTCAGCAACTAGCCTGCTTGAGATATCTTCAGAAAAATAGGCTACATATCTGAAGATAATCCTTTTCAATTCTGACCATAAACATGATCTGAGGGCAGATAGCAGAAATGGACTTGAAACCTCTTAACCTAAATCATATTCTTTGAGCATAAATTCCACAATAAGATGTAAAAATGGTTCCATTTGGATGATGCCAAATGTTTCAATGTAATTGTTTTTTTAATTTTTTTTATTTGAGTGATCTAGTTCATGCAAAACCAGAACAGATACAGAGACGTGCCCCACTACCTCTGCCATTTCCTTTTTATATGCTTCAACAGCGATGACATGAAAATTGTTTATTTCAGAGTTTTGTGCAGAGCTGGTCCAATGCAAAAGCAGGTTCACAAGCAGTCCATATGCACAGCCTCACCCAGAAAATGACATGCTGCCCACAGTTCAACCAGAATTTTCATATGCAGAAGACATCTTTTAGTCTATGAGATGCAGGTGTTTATACTACAGGGAAAAATGGGACTAAAAGGCCTGGAAAATCTTTTCTCTTGTTTTCCTATTTAAACCTGTGCAGAGATACAGACAATGTTTGGCAGATAAATGTGTTTTAAATACACATCCTGGACAAGTTTATACTCCTTTTGCAAATAACATAGGGAATTGAGAATAAAGTTGCGCTGAGTGCTGTGGCTTGAGACAGGACGTGTGGGTATGAGCACACAGGCAGGAGGAGCAGCGTGCAGCTGTGCAAGCACACCTCATACACCGACACACACCTGAGACTGAGCGGTGAAGGGCTTTCACCACCTCCTTTTCCAAGTGCAACCTATAAAATTAAAAAACTTGGTACATTCTGAGGCATTTCAAGAGCATTTTCTCCCATACAAAGCCTGGAGGACAATCATGTCTTGCCAGGATGATTACATAGCATCCAGAAGGGAAAAGAGAGGCAGAACAAGAGAGGAAGAACTGCAACAGAGAGAAACCGGGTAAACCAGCACAAAACTTCTTTCCTTATAATCACCTTGGTAGAATAATGGCAGAATTATACAAAAGGAGCAACCAGAGCCCCTTCCAGGCTACGTTGCCAGTGCTTGGATTAATCAGATAGAGATGTTCTTGAAACTGATACATAAATTGACATTAGTTCAGTCTGAATATATAATTTCAATTCACTCTCATTTTTCACACCAAATGATATCAAATTTTAATTAAGATCTTTTAACTGAAAATTAAAATGTCAGTGGTGATGCACAGATGCTGCTGAACAGATTTATCTTCTCCCTAACATAAATAAAAGAAAAAAAAGAGGAAATACCCAAGAGCAAGAGTTTCAAGCACACTCTGCTCTGCCAGCATCAGGGACCGAGCACCACTGAGTTAAGTCCCAGGGTTGTATTTTCTTTCCAAACATACCTCTTGCTGCCAGTGATATGCTTGGAGCATCAGGAACTACCTGGCTAAACTCTATTATTCAAATAGCAGGGGAATGTAAAAGCAAACAGCTCCTAAGTGCAATATATTAGTACAGTGTGTGCCTGATGCATAACTTGGGAAACTCCGAACAGCTTTTTCACTCATCAGACAAAAAATGGCCTCCTAGCAAAACCAGAGCCTTGAGCTTCACCATTGGTACATCACCCACAGGTGCCTCCTCATCTGCCTCAGCTTCCCCCCAGCTGAGGCACTGCAGTCCTACATTTGGGTGGGACTCAAATGCAATAGCTGAACACTACCTTCCACCTCTCCAAAAACATTCAGCAATGAGTTTCCCTAGTAGAAGTGATAAGGGAAAGTCATGGAGCGTGACACCCATTTTCCAGAGCTGCTGCTCTAATGAAGCCTAACTCCACTTCTTTCGACTGCTAATTGCTTCAAACAAGCTAACATGCTCTGACACACCAGCACTCATTTACCAACAGCTTCCAAGTGACCTTTTGACCCTGCTACTACCATCAAACTCTCAACTATTTTAATCAATAGACTGTTCAGTCTACATCCAAGGATGTAGATCTACAACCAGGACCACTGGCATGAAATGAGACCTGCAGCTCTTTTCTCCAAAGCTGCTGTTTCTGATGTTTCCAGAGGCCCTTCTGTTTGGTTCAAGAGAGTCAGAGTTATAAACTTTGTTCGTCTGCCTCAAACTAACCATCAGCTTCAGCCCGAATTTCTAAGTTCATGCATGGTTTGGCTGGGCCCATCATCATACACAACCAGGCCATATTGATGCTGCTGGCCATTTGCGGAAACACATTCTCTGATCCCACAAATAAAGCTCATTCCATGACTTAACTTTATTTTCTGGCTACAAATTAAATAAGAGAGACAATAAAGTGTTGCATATTGTAGTGTATTTTTACATTGAATAGGGAGCCCTTAAGCAGAGTGAGAACAAAAACAAAAATTAAGGCATGAGTCATAGCAAGTCAAAGACACAAAAAAAAAGGATAAGAAATCAGTATCGATGTACAAAGGGGGTGAAGAAATGAAAAACACAAGAGAAGAGTCATAAACAGAGGGCCATGTGGAAGTGGATCTCGGGCATAGGTGGCTCACTGCAGAAATGGATAAACTGAAGAGCTTTTGACACCTTGCTCAGTTCAACTTTCTCTCCTCATTAAAAAGCACCTGAAAAAGGAAACCTCCATTCTCTAGGGAGCACATTTACTTCTCAACAAATGTTACCTAGCAGTGCACTTTTGACGTCAATAAAAGGAGAGTAGTTTAATGACTAGAAACAGTTTTGGGTTGTTACTAATTCGATGAGGATCTGCTGCTCAAGCTGCTAATGGTTTGAGCCTAATTTGTTTCCATGTTCTTGGTGACTGCATTTATCACCCTTTCCTCATTCCTGAGGTATCTAACATCACTGTACCTGTCAGGTGCTAGGAACAGAAAATTATTTCTCTGCAGTATTAAAAAGGCTGAAAAAAGAAAATGGGTATTACTAGTACGCAGATCTAGCACTGCTGTTCGTACAGGATATGGCAGCTCCACAGAGCTGAATTACATTTCATGTTTGCACATAGCAATTTGTGGTGTACAGGAAATACTCTTCTCCTTAACTGAGTCTTGCTGTTAAAATAGATGAGTCAGAAAAAAAAAATTAAAAAATTAAGAAAATACTAGAAGTAAGAATGAAAGAAAAGCCAGCCGATCTTTTCAGCTGTCTGCAGAGCACGAACCCACTAACCTCCCCAGCCGGTGTGCTGCAGTATGCACCACATAGCCATGCGTGGCAAGGACAGGGGATGCAGAAGACAATCAGCGGTTCTCATCCTTGAGGCCAAAGGACAAACTGAACCAACCCCTCTGGTGGCAGCAGAGGCACATGAGGCAGATACCTGCCAAGGGCAACGGGCAGCACAATGACACCCAACATGCTACTGCTTCACCAGCAATGATTCTGCCCTAGCCTGTCAACAAGCTGAAGCATTTTGTGCACAAGTGCTTCCCAAGCTTGGTTCTCCTACTGCTCATCCTTTGCAGACCCAGTGCAAAGTGTCAGGCAGCTGGGGGGGGTCCAGCATCCAATGCAGAGGCAGCGGGCACAGCCTGGCTGGCCTGCACTGAATGGCAAATGCCTGAGACATCCGAGACACCCAGCACTCAGGCACGCACACAGTGATTCACAGCATCCCTTTTCAGTTGCCAAAACTATTTAATAAACCACTAGTAGACTTCAGGCTTGAAATTTCACAGGGATGTTTAGACTGAAAGCTCATACAGTGACAAACTTCTGGCTATGAAAAAGACTGTTAAAACCTATCTTTGGTCGTTTACACATCCTCTCTTTTAGTGTGAGACCTGCCATCTGCCTACTGCGATTTGCCAGTTATGCTGCCGTATCACCAGGTACCATGCTCCCACCATCACACTACTATAATGAAGACAAAACCCCCTCTTGGTGTTTTCACCCACATGCTGCTGCAGCTTTTGGACTGTTGCCTGAGGAGGAGCAAGTGGTGCAAGGTTAGAGGCAGAGGTCATGGGGATTCCATCATTTAAATCCCAAGCATTTCCATACAGGTAATAGGCTCTTCCTATCTGGGAGCAGCAAGGAACATCAACACCCCCAAAGTGCGTGCGGGGAATCCCAGTGAACTGACACCCCTCTGCAGGCCCTGCAGAGAGACTGCCCAGCACTGGCCCTGCCATTATGATCGCAACCACCCCTGTATCTCCTCTGCCCTGCTTTTGGGACACTAACCAAGGCCCCCGAGAGCTGATAAAAATGTCAGCTCTTCCATAGACCCCTCATCTGACCACAGACACAGTCAAATTCTCCCTCCTTGCATCAGTTAGTCACTGTAAGATCAAAATCACTCACGTGCTTTCCACCCCTGCCTGCCCCCACAGCAGCTGAGCTGGAGGAGCAGCACATGAGACAGCAGCAGCTGCGGGTTCAAACTGGGGGCTGATGCACCAGGCATGTAGCAAGTTCTTCTTCCTCACCTGCTTGAGCCCAAATGCATACAGCAGACTGTTTAAAAACAGGGGTAATTTGAATTTAATAGCAGTCCTAAACATATTCCAGGAACATTGCTGAAAACCAAGCACTTGGATTAATTTTATTCAAAAGCCTCTGAATAAACATCCCGTTCTGCTGTAACACTGCTGCTCTCGCCTAGCCTTAGTAATTCAGTTCCCACTGTGGAGTGCTATTTATCTCATTCCCCTTGCAACATAAAAGCCATTTCTCCAGTCAAACCTCTACATTATAGATGGTTATTTTCTCCTTTATTATAAGCCCACTAATAGACTATTTCACAAGGAGGCAAAGCACACCGCTGAATGATGGAAGGTGGTGGCAGAGAAGCAAACCTGCTCACCCAAGGCACCTCTCCCAGGATTCTAAGCTGTCTGCGAAGGCCTGACTCCAGTGCCACGCTGGCTGTACATCACTGGGATTACACTGACTAGGTTACTCAGATTTACTGGAGAGAGGGAGAGGCAGGAAATTGTCCCAACAATGATGTACTAATGTATACTCCTCTCCAGAAGCTCAGTGCCTCTAAACATGAAAAAGTTAAAACCATGGTTTTGGTAAGCATGACAAATTGCATAAAGTCATTACAATTTTATTAGAGGAAACATTTTCAAATGCATTGATTAAATTAGGAATAACGACTGGGACCTAAAGATATAAACCTCTAATCTCATCAACACTAATGACCTCCTGAAATAGAAGGGAGGAAGTCAGCATCTTCAGGGCCGATACAAAGAACACACAGCGCACAATACCAGCCCTTTATTGGGCTCACTGAAATGGGTAAAACTGGGCAAGTAGACACAGAGAGCCAAATCGCTATCCACCCATTAAATTGCTTCAGCTATCTGTGATTTTGACCACTATTTAAAATGATTGAGGTCTTGAGCTCCAACAAACATTGAGACACTTATTGTAATAAAAAAGCCTATATAAAACCAGTGTTACTCTGCATATATTCACACTGATGTGCATGGAGAATTTAACATGTTCAATCTGTAATTGATTGTCTTCTCAATGCAAATGGGTTCTCATGTGCACTGCCCAATGCATAAATTGCATGCAAGCACTGCAACAGACCAAACGGCTAACTCCAAACAAAGAACATGCAGCAGAGAGCTAGTTTTATTGTAGCATTCACCTTCCCACAGCCGTGGGGGTACACCACCACTCTTCTCTTATGAAAAGTCCCACTCCTCCCTGATAATAGACCCCAATCTCCCTCCACTGAGAGGAGGAAGACAAGGGAAGATTAGAATTTCTATTGCACATAGAACCTAAGGGTTGAAGCAATTGCCCCTCAACTCGTTGATGTTGACTGACAAAGGAAAAAGATCAACCACTGACTGGGCCTAACCTGTAACCTGCATTTTGAGGTGCCGTTGTCAAGATTAGGGAGACCTGAACTTGGTAAAGAGCTAGGATGACCGTGCATCATCTTAAATGTTCTCTTGGGTCCTGGAGGTGATCAGGGATTGTTCTCATCCCTACTGTGATTGAGACAATCTCAGGGAGACATGCAACCTAAACATGTCTCCAGATGTCTGCATACACTCAGCCGACCGGGTGGGAAGCAGAGCACACTCTTTGCATCCTGCTTCCCAGACACTGAGGACTGGCACATGCCGGCCACCCATAAAACCCAAGAGGTCTCTTCTTGCTGAAGACACCTCCTGGTGGAAACAATCAACTACAACTAAATAGCTCAATGCAATAGTACATACCTAATAGGGGCCTTTTATACTGATTCTTTGTTTTATCCCCCTCCCCCCCAACAGAAAACATCATAAAGAATGTTTTATCCCATTTTCTTTTTTCCTAACCCAT
This sequence comes from Gallinago jamesoni, assembly GCA_025769975.1. Taxonomy (NCBI): domain Eukaryota; kingdom Metazoa; phylum Chordata; class Aves; order Charadriiformes; family Scolopacidae; genus Gallinago; species Gallinago jamesoni. The sequence continues at coordinate 28,028,228 of JAOQGH010000077.1, read as the reverse complement.
GTTTAGCCCTTCTCCTCTTGTTCTTTGAAAATCCTAAGCAAGAAGGAAGACTGAAATGAAAGTACACTATGTCTGTCAAAATACAGGCAATAAACTGGGAAAAAGTAAACTATTATACTAAAACTAAACTCATCAATTATCATTATCTTATATGTTTTCTTAAAAACTAGGAAACATAAGAAACTGATGGTGGAAGAAGAATTGTTTTAACAAAGATTGTATCTTTAAATTTAATAGTACTATGGAAGAATAAAATAGCAAATAGTGCATCATTGTAGAAAAGCAGTAGAATTACCCAAGTGCTTTCCCTCACCTTCCTCTTTTATGCAGTTTGTAGATTTATGTACTTCTCTTTCCCACAAGGACTACATCACAAGATAATGCATGATTCATTCATCCATTCATTAAAGTTCACCAGCATAGCTTCATCTGTCAGGTAGATGGGAAACACATACTGAGACAATATATGGCTGTACATTAACCCTATTTCTGTCTGCCTCACCATAATAGAGCTCAAATCCAAAAAATCAGCCTCACCTCAAACAGGGAGCAACGTAGCTTCATCTCCTTTTGAGACCCATGCAACACCCTGGGTCCCCATATCAGACTAGCCTGTAATGCTGAAAAATAACTTGAGCTACTGAAGTATGAGCTTCAGCTCAAACTCTTGGACACATAAGAAGCCAGGAGCTTGGGGGTTACACACACCTTCCTGCATGCTACAAGCTACAATGGTGCTCTTCTGTGCACCCTATAATTTCCAGGAACACAATACAGAAATAATCTCCTACACATATCCAGGAACAAGACAGAATGATTCACTTCTCACATTTCATCTGAATTTGGCCCCAAAATCGAGAGAAATAATTACTTGTGGATTGCTATTTTTGGGTGGTTTTTTGTTTGTTGTTTTTTTTTTTTAAACTGTAATTCCAGATTCAAGGTATGAGTTTGGTTGACTTTTCTTCCCTTTATTACAGGAATAAACGTTTCTTTATTAGTCTGTATCTGTCATTAAATTTGTAGGGTGTGCAAACACTGATGGGTGTTTTTTTTTCTCTATCAATCTCTGTTCTGTTGTAACTACTGGGAACTACATTTTATGCTGCATTACACATATGAAAGATTCAGAACAAACAAAAAGAGAACACCGGCTACATTAATTATCTGGTAGTAAAGTGAAAATAATACATGCAGTAGTGCATCTGCACAACATTATGACAACTGAGTCTGTCCTCCACCTCTCAAGCCAGTCAGTTTAAGCTTTTTTCAGTATTCTTGAGTTACCTTTTTTTTTTTCCTTCAGTGTAAATAAAGAGACTTCATTTCCAAGCTCTTCCTGTATTTTTTCCCTTGAACTCACCTCTGAGAGACTTAATGAGGACAGAAAATTGATCAGTGAGTGTATTTTATGCCTTATTTGAAAGCACATAATGTTTCTCACAAGTCTTCTTTATGGGGAAGATGTTTCCAGCAAGTCCTTCTCTTCTCTAAAAATATTAAGAAGAAAGATGGAAGAATGAGACATGGCAGCCCAGACTTGTGCCATTCAACTTCCACAGGAAGACTGGCTCCAGGTACAGGCTTGGGCAAACCACCGTAACGTAACGCAGTTGTAGCTGCCGCTGCTAGAAACCATGATTGATCCGTTATCTCTCCGGGCTTCACAGCTGGACTGCTGTTGTCTCACAGGCATTTTTAACCGCAGCAAACGCTCACATTGTAAATGGTGTGATGACAATCAACATATTGCCACTGGAAAAGTCTGCACTCAGACCTGAGCTTGCACGGGCAGCTGCAGAACAACTCTGCCACTTTCATGGTATGCATCAGCTGGGTTGTTTACATATCACAGTAAGGAAAACCCACCTACCAAAACAATTACCAAATCAGCTGTCCCAGCACATGAAGATCCTCTTTGTATTGTAAAAGTCAAAGCTGATGTGGAATAGTCACAGCCAAATCCCACTGAGCTCTCCAGGAGTTTTAGGGGGGTGATCTATGGGGAGGGAGTATTCTGTTTTTAAGCCCTTGGCTCCTATAACAATTGGCAGTAACAAAGGTTAAATACTAAACCTTCCTTGATTTCAATGTGCAAATTCATTGCTCTATGCAGAAAAGGGAGGGGAAACACGACAGAAATTGCATACTCCAGATTCCAGCCCAGGGCAAGCCATGGCCACTGTGTGCTGACCTGCCAGCCAGTCTCCTGGAGAAATAGCTGACAAAAATCACAGAGGTCCCTTGTGAGAGTGCACAGCTCAACCCACCGTCAACCACTGGCAAACCTTTGATATGACAAAACATGCTGCTGATTTGGTTAGCACAGACGTACTTTTCAGACACTGAGACTGCATCCCCACAGCTGCCCAAGGCCAGCTCTCCTCAGTGTCAGGCTCGCAGATTGTAGGGATAATTACGAGAGTTTTCGAATACTCAAGTCATGAACCCCCAGCACTCCAGGTAACTCACCTGCGCTGAAACGTGGCTCCCCTGGAGAAGCATGAGGCTCAATTATGGTTTTTTTTCTGTTTGGGGTTTATTAAATTAAGAACAAAACCACAAACAAATAGCAGTTGGTGTTCAAACCCAAACCTTGAGCCATTCATGGACCACTACATACACATGAAGTTTTTGTTTCCTAGGGTTGTTCAATTCAAAATGAATTTATAGTCCTGTCTTCAGAAACATAACATTAACCACAGCATGACAAGACATCAGCATGGGAGAAATAAAGAACCTTTGGCAGAACTCACTGGGATGCAAGTTAGGAGTGGGATCCACTACAGGAGTAGTAGGAAGCAAAACCAGCCAGTTAACCTTAAAAATACCAACACAGTATACTTTAAATGTTATTTTTTTAATGCTTAAAACTTTCCTTTTTCAACGCTTTCTGCTATAATTAATGGTTAGTAAATAGTTATGTGAAGGCAGCGTCCAGATGCCACAACAGGGAGTTGGACAGCACTGGGCAGTTACCATATGAATAAAGAGAGGCAACAGTTGGTTGACTCTTAATATTGTTTGCATTATTCCCATTTAGGGGGGGATCTTACTCAGAAGGAAATTTTTAATGGCACTCAGAATATATGTTGGCCCATAAGTTACACTATTAACACAGAATTACTGTGTTAATAATAAATAAAAATAAATACTGTGTTAAAAATAAATACAAATTACTCAGGACAATAGCAGTAAATTGTACAGTTTGAGATAAAGCTTAATAATAGTCATGGTTTTCTTGTCCATTGATGTAATCTACATGCACTGTTTGTTGAACAGGCTGGAAGGTTTAGGACATTTCCCATGTTAGTCAGGAGTCATTTTTAAATTGAACTGGAAGAGTTTGTGAAAAATGAAAGTATATTTAATTGCAAAATCAACTCAAGATGTGCATTAAATCAACTAATGCTATCAGGCTCCATTCATCTCTAATTCTCACCAGCAACAAAAATGGAAAGCGGGTGGAAGCTGTTTCAAGTGCCTTTAAGCTTCCCACTGATGTACTCTAAACAAAAGGTTCGAGGTTTCCACAGGAAGAGTAACAAACCCACCAGGACTTCACAAAGGGTGCATGTCCTCAGTTTTCCCGTGAACCTTCTCTGCTCTCCACACTGTGGGAGTGAGGTGGCCTGCCTCACCCACGGCTGCTGCTGGCAGGGGCTGCACAGCCAAGACCCTCTCACGTCAGGCAGCGCAGCTGAGGAGTAACGTGTTTAACGTAACCACTCACAGCAGCCTCCCTGCACGCTGTTCACCCTAAATTTAACATTTGCACTAAATTGTTCAAGATCTCCTTTTAGACTGATTGTTGCATGCAAGTTTTTTATATTTGTTTGCAAAATACAAAAAACAAGGGTTTAAACGGTGAATTTGGCTATGATCATTAACATGTGATTGATTTTCCATTACATCATTTCAAGCTTTTCACATAGCCTTTACATTATAGACTAAAACTCAGTCTCTCCAGCAAGCCCAGTGTGCCCACAGTCAGTCTCTTGCGTGGACAGGTCTTCACCCCAGCCACATGTGGATGTCAAGTGGCACAGCTTTGGCTTACCACACTTTAAATCAGGGGTTATAGTAAAGGACAACAAGGTGAATATTTTAAGAAAGGACATCTAAGCCTCTTGCTGTGCCTTGAAGAGACAAGGGAAGGAGCAGGAAGCCTACCACTCCAGTGAGGCTAAGGGAAGGACCTTGCTAGCTGGTTGTGCTACAGCAGGAACACCCCTGCCAGCCCCACGGCAAGTCCGAGCCCAGGGGCTGCAGAGAGAGGAAGTGCAGGAGGAACAAGGGGTGTGAAAGGTAGACAAGGTAGACAAGGACACATTGTTTCACTACATATGGAATTAAACACACCACACACATGAAGCGTTTTCACCAGGGTGTGGTGAGGGGAAAGCAGCGCTTGGCCTGCAGAAGTGCCTGCAGGATGCACCTTCTGGAAGCGTGGGCATCACTCCCACCCATCTGCTCTGGAGAGCACAGAGGCTTCAAAGACCAGAAGGAGAAGCAGGAGCCTGGCCCTGCCACTGTGCACCACTTGGGTAACAGCTGCTGCCAGGCTTCCCAGGGGCTGCATCCAGCGGCACACACCAAGACACCCTGCTCTTGGTTCTGCTCATGGGGAAATTTGCCAAGGGGAAGGCAGCTGGCAAAAGCCAGTAACTCCTTCAGCTCAAGCTAGCAGAGATCCTGCTGGGCCCCTTGCCAGCTCTGATGGTGGGTCAGATAAAGAGCTCTGCACCCCAGGTAGCTCATAAAAAGAGATTAAAGCAACACAGTCAATGAGGCAGTTACTTTCTATTTGCCCACTCAGGCAGAACAATTTCCCCTCCAGATTAACTTCTGCCTTCCTCCACTCTGTGGAGGAGGCTGTAAATTGGTCCTGATCAGAAGGCACAGGGTGCCCACGCGGGAGGCATGGGAAAGCCACAGCCAGAACAGAGAAGGGAACAGTCAGGGAGGCCCTGTGTCCCTCCTCCACACTCATCCTCCCAGCACTGGACCATTCCTATGGGATGAGTGTGCTACAACACAAATGTAAATGAGTGATTATATATATTATTATTATTTTAATATATTTATATTTATTTATATATGTATTAAAATAATTTTGAAAGCATTCAGTTGTAATTAGTAAAGCTTTTAGAGAGTTCATCCAGACCTACTGTGGAGGTCCATCAGACTGTGAGACTTCCCCTGCTCCTTGCACACATGGCTTTGACTGACAAGGCATCATGAGACAAGCATTAGCAACCTGCCTCATTAAACTTTGTCAACAATGCAACAAGGAAGCCAGAAGACGCAGCCGAGATGTAAGAACAGATGGAGATTCTGCCAAGATAATCCTGCTTTCCTCCAAGGACAGCCATGATCCACCCAAGATCCGGGGATGGTCATTTATCATGTCAGCATTTCCATTTTCTCCAAGAAGGGCAAAGCTAGCTCCCCAAGGCTCAATATCCCTTAAACCTCTGCATCAGAAAGGACAATAACAGAGAAAAAAGAAACAATAGTGCAACACTGTGTATCAGCCATGCAATTACTGATGATATGTGCTCTCCATACTGGCTATACTTTTCCCTAAAATTTGCAGGGCACCACCCAAGTGAAATGATAGAATGGCTTGGGTTGGAAGGGACCTTACAGATCATCTAGTTCCAACACCACCCCACCACCCCCCCACACACCACCCCCGCCTTGAGCAGGGACACCTCCCACTAGACCAGATTGCTCAAAGCCCCATCCAACCCGGCTTTGAACACCTCCAGGGATGAAGCACCTACAACTATAGCCTACATCCAAGAAAAAAATAAAAAAACATTCCACATCAACAAAAAGCACGTGGCCACCTGGAAAAGGGAATCCACTGACCAAGCCTCAGATATGGATCTGCACGAACATTTTTAAAACCTGGAGGTCTGCAGAGGAAATATTCATACCTACTCTCACATCCATGTGCCTAACACCTGTGTTGCACTTCATACCAGGTAACTAATTACAGCAGGACAGAAACACCAACACCCCAGTTAACCAACTACTTAATGAATCAAGATTGTGTGGGTGTTAGTAGACATTTGTAGCAAAATGCAGTGTAATCATGAAAAACAGTAGTACAGGATTCTCTTCTAAAGCATTCAGTTTGTTTTTCCAAGCTGAATAACTGATAGGTTAATACCTCTAATGCACAGAAAATATTTTGCCGTGTACTCCCAAGAAACCCTACTCTCTTCAGCACAATCTGAGGTTTCTGATACTGCACTAAGAGTCTCAAGAGAACAGCAAGATAAAGAATCTACATTCTCCTATCTACAGCATCTCTATTGTAACTGCTGCTTACTCTACCCCTGTGCAGTGCCTCAACATATTTACACCTGGTTTTGCATTTACTCCAAGTTCTTTACAGACTGTAATTCTGAACTTTGTATCCTGCAGAGAAACTTTCATCTCTCAATCTGATTGTCTTCTGCCGCATGACAGTTAAGTACAACATCTGAGCCCTGAAGTCAGATTATTAAAATTTATTTCAAGATCATGCATAACAGTAAGCATCAGTTCACAGCAGGAGCTTATGTGAACAATTAAAAACACAACAGAGGAGACTTTCTCAGCTGTCAAGTGGCCATTCATGTTTTATTTAGTCTGTTAAGAATATTGCTGCCAGTTTGAAATTAAGATCTAGAGTTTGCTGACAAACATACTTTTATAAGGAACTCCTGTTGAACTGCACAGGTGTGACACAATAGATTTGGCCTCACCACAGAGTAACAATGGGCTGATTTACCCTAGCCTTCTGCCATGCACTTCAGCTCTACATTCTGGGAAGAGCTATAGTGTTATTAATACACTTCCTATCTATAATTACTATCCTTCAGGCTCACTGTAACCAGCCATATCAACTCCTGAATCATGTATCTTTCAGCACTCCATTCCTGTGAGAGCCAAAAGCAGAGACTTTCCCCTAAACTGTCTCTGCCCCGTGCTCATCTGGAGCTGCTGCAGTGCTCCCATGGCTGCAAAACATTCCATGTACAAGAAGGTCGCTTTAATTAGCGGATGACACTGAGATAGTTTCAGAAATGGAGAAGTCTTCCTCTCTCATTTTCTGTTTCACAGCCTGTCCCAAAGTCTCTAATTATATATATTCACACCTCCACAGAATTTAATGGGAGTGGAAACAGATTGTTCATCTGCAGGCAACACATCCTTTTTCTCTAAAATGTGGAAAGTTGTTAAGTAAAATGTCACTGGGAAAAGAATTCGAGGTGACTTTAGTTTACTTAACTGTCCACACAAAGTCTTTGCATATACCTTGAAATGACAGGTTTCTTTCCGTTAAAAAAGTACATATAATTTTCAGAATTTGACATTAAATGTATTGAGAAAATGCTCTGTCTCTAAGCTGATGTAAACCTTCATATTCTGCTGATTTCAACAGACCAGCATACAACAAAAATACTTTTCAGTGGAAAAAAAGTTAGTTAAAAAAATTTCTTCAAGTCCCGTATTTCAAGGTATGGGGGAGAATTGCAATTCTCACACCTAACTCTCAGGAGTTTTGCTAAAAAAACCTCCCAAGATGTGAGGGCAGCAGCAGGCTCAGAAATCCCATGACAGTCAAAATTCAGCTTTGCTTTGCTTCTAGCAAAATAAAATTCACAATTCATATTCTTCTAACAAGTAATTTCTGCCAGGTGGCTTACTAATATTTTTACAACTTTGTACAACAACATTTTATGGAAGTGGCACTCAGTCACAGAATCATTTCAGTTGGAAAAGACCCTTGGGATCATCGAGTCCAACGATCTACCCTACTCTACAAAGTTATCCCCTACACCATATCCCCCAACAGCACATCTAAATAACTCTTAAACACGTCCAGGGATGGTGACTCAACCACCTCCCTGAGCAGCCTATTCCAATGCCCAACCACTCTTTCTGTGAAAAATTCTTTCCTAATGTTTAGTGTAAACCTACCCTATTGGAGCTTGAAGCCATTCCCTCTCGTTCTGTCACTAATTACCTGCGAGAAGAGACCAGCACCAACCTCTCTACAGTGTCAAGTAGTTGTAGAGAGTGATGAGGTCTCCCCTCAGCCTTCTCTTCCTTAAACTAAACAGCCCCAGCTCCTTCAACCGCTCTTCACACGACTTGTTCTCCAGGGCCTTCACCAGCTTCATTGCCCTCCTCTGCACTCGCTCCACCACCTCGATGTGCCTCTTGTATTGAGGTGCCCAGAACTGGACACAATACTCGAGGTGTGGCCTCACCAGTGCTGAATACAGGGGGACAATCACCTCCCTACTTCTGCTCGTCATACTATTTCTAATACAAGCCAGGATGCCATTGGCTTTCTTGGCCATCTGGGCACACTGCCAGCTCATATTCAGCCACTTGTCAATTAGAACCCTCAGGTCTCTTTCTGCCACGCAGCTTTCCAGCCACACTTCCCCAAACCTGTAGCAGTGCATGGGGTTATTGTGGTCCAAGTTCAGGACCTGGCACTTGGCCTTGTTGAAGCTCATACCATTAATGCTGGCCCATTAATGGTATGAGATACCATTAATAGTATGGTATTCTAAGTCTCTGAGAATATCTAAGTCTCTATCTAAGTCTCTCTGTAGAGCTTCCCTATCCTCATGTAAATCAACACTCCTGCTTAACTTGGTGTCATCTGTGAACTTGCTGATGATATACTCTATGTCCTTAGCTAGATCATCAATAAAGATGTTAAACAGAAATGGTCCCAACACTGAGCCCTGAGGCACACCACTTGTGACTGGCTGCCAGCTGGATTTAAATCTATTGAGCACCACTCTTTGGGACCTTCCAACCAGCCGGTGCTTGATCCAGCAGATCGTATGCTCATCCAGGCCATCTGCAGCCAGTTTTTCCACAAGAATTCTATGGGGGACTGTATCAAATGCTTTTTGAAAGTCCAGGTATACAATATCCACAGCCTTTCCCTCATCCAATAATCGGGTCATCATAAACCCATGCTGACTAGGCCTGATGCCCCGGTTGTCCATTATGCGGCTTGTGATGGCTCTCAAGATCACCTGTTCCATGACCTTCCCTGGTATCAAGGTCAGACTGACAGGTCTATTGTTTCCTGGATCCTCCTTTTTGCCTTTCTTGTAGATGGGTGTTACATTTGTCACCCTCCAGTCCATTGTGATCTCCCAAGTTAGCCACGACTTCATGTAAATGATGGAAAGTGGTTTGGCAAGCACGTCTGCCAACTCTTTCAGCACTCTTGGGTGTAGCCCATCCAGTCCCATAGACTTGTGTGCATCCAAGCAGCATAGCAGGTCACTGATCTCTTCCTCTTTAATTGTGATGCCCTCATTCTGCTTCCCCTCCCTGTCTCCTAGCTCATGAGGCTGGGTGTTCAGGGAACAGCTAGTTCCACTGCTAAAGACCAATGCAAAGTAGGTGTTGAGCACCTCAGCCTTTTCCTCATCCTTCATAACTATGTCTCCCTCTGCATCCAATAGAGGAGGGAGATTTTCCCTAATCCTCTTCTTGTTGTTAATGACTTTATAGAAACAGGAAGACACAAAACTGACATCTGCCCCCAACGATTTCAATACTGGGACATTCAGGTTTGAGGCATAAACTTTACAAGTAATGGTTTGCTGCGGTTTTCCGGTTTGTTTATTTTTTTTTTTATTTTCAATGGTGGGTTCTATAGATCCAACTTCCCTCAAAAACACATCTTAAAAGAATATGTCTACTGCAAGCTACTACAGCTATTGCTCTGATAGTTAGGCTGCTCGAGTGACTGCGTGTTATAGATGGATCTTCCTGTACTCTGCAAGCCAAAAATACATTTCCAGTACTTTTAGTTTATTCAAAAAAGGCCAACTGCAGTTCTGTAAACAGAGCCTACCTCCAGCACCAAGGGCCTAAAGTCATGAAGTGAGCTGGAATATGCATCTCCTAACTGCAAATCCGTTAATAATCTCAAAAACAGGAAATGAGACAAAAGCCCACAAATAAATTGTGTTTCAGTCACTGGTCAAAACACTGGACATTTCTTCCCAGAACCTCTGACCTTTACTCAACATCTCATGGAAAATAAAGATGCAAGAGATTTCTGCTTAGGATCACGTTTTCCTCCCCTATGTATATCTTCAGGCCTCATGTCAAAGAAACCATCTTAGGAACCAGAAAGAGAAGAAACTGCATTTACCTCCAGAACTCAGCTTGATCATGTTGCTCCTCCAGCTGCCTGGAAGGAATCCCCTTCTCCCACCCTTTTACCTGGGAAGTGCAGCATCCTAGCCTCAGAGGCTTCCACCCAGGCAGATGGCTGCTGCTCCCTTTCCTCTTGTGATGTTGCCATGGCAGGATGAAGGTAAAGGCCACTCTGATGTCTGAATCTTCCACCATGTCTGCGCCCTGCTACTCCACACCCACATGGTGGACAACAAAGATACCAAATGATTCAGGGCTTTCTCCTTCCAAGCAGTGTAAGCTTTTAAAATTCTTTTACCTCATTCTTGCCAGTATCTACGCTGCAAGATGTCATCATACTACTCTTAAACTATCTATTCATAGGATCATTTTCCAGATGTTCAGTGATTAAAATGAACTTGCTCCACTAGCTTCCTTCTCAAAGATGAGAATTATTGAACCCAAAACTTCAGAATTTGGAAAGTTGTTTTTTTTTCTGGGAACTCCTCAGTTAAGTAAAGTATAGTTTGGGCTTTTTCCTCCCTTCTTCTTTGGCATATTCTCCCCCAGTTATTATTTGCACAGAAAACAACAACCTAGTGGTGTCTCTGTTCCTGAACAGTCTCCCTGTGTGCTATTAATTCTGCAGGTTTCTCTTGTTCACTGCAAATGCCCTCCAGGATGTGTCTGTAGAAGAGAGAGAGAAAAGCTTTTTCTCTGTGCTAACGGTTGGCATCCATTCCTCGTGTCACCACTTGCTCAGAACTACACTTCACAGATTCATCTCTCTTGCTCTTTTATTCCTTCTCACCACTGCTGACTCTGAGACACATTCACCTACTTAAATTCTGCTCAAGCACAAGTTGTGAGGCATCAAAATGTTTTTAATTTTCAAGGAAAGGAAGATTTAGAAAGACTGTTCTCACATTCCCAAAGCACATGCACACAGAGAGTTTCGCCTGGTTAGTATATCATTAGTATTTCTTTCCAAGAATTTCATTGCTTGCAAATAGATTATTTTCAGGGAAACGTGTTTGGTGTAAAATCTTGCACAGAGGTGTTGATTAGCTAAATGTTGCTCATTTTGTGTGGTCTTTTTTTTTCTAGTTTGGATCTGTAGGAACGTTCTGGGAGGTTAGTGGAAGCATAAGAAAAGTTTATGTAAAATGAGCCAAGTGTTTGCTACAGAAGACAGGCAAATGGTCGCAAGCATCAGACACCGCAGAGGGCTTAGACACAGGCAAATGCAGATGTGGCAGTGCACAGAATAAACACGAGGTGAATGCAGCTCTCAGCACATGTAACTGGTGCCTTTAGAGTCACCAGTACCCGGCCAGCCAGGCTCTCAGATACGCTGCCAGCAGCACCAGGCTCCCTGCCAGGGCTGGAATGGATGGGACGTCCTGGACAGCTGCAATTTGTATCTTGAGCAAATAAGGAGGAAAATGGTCTGTTATTAGGCTTTTTCTAAGACAGATTAACCCACACACAGGAAAGACGGAAGACTAGAAAAAGCCTGTTCTCCCATGCTCATTCATGTGACCTTCTGACAGGAAATTAATCTCTTGACCTCGTCCATTTAGAAATAGGAACAAACCCCATGTTTCAGTTAACGAGGAACATCACAGTGTCAACCACAAATACTTGCCTAACTGTTTATATGTAGGTGAACTAGGTAGCTCATTACATAAAATATTGCAGCTTTGAGGAGAACAAAACACCACACAAAAATTAGTATTAGCTGAGGTTTGGTTTGGTTTGTTTTTACACAAATGTGGAAAAAGACATTTTCACATTTGGAAAGCCAAAGCCATGCATCTTAGCTCATGTTTATGTACACGTTAAAACCAGAGTCTACAGCTGGAGCTGCAAGAACTCAGAGCCCAAGAAATCAGTTCATTTATTCACAGAGCCAAATTTTCACATTTTCATGTTCTAAAACCTCTGTTTAAGAGGTTTACTGAAGTTGCACAAAACTTCAGAATTTGTTTTAAAAAACTGTTTCAGCTAAGATTAGATCTGATTTCAGACGCTGTTCACATACCTAAGACTACAGAACAATTCAAAATTTGTCCACCCCATGGCCAATCTGTCCAGGAGCATGAAATTATTGCACTCTGACATGAAACATTTCTTCTAATTTATAAGCCTTATCTGAGGTAGCATGGTGACTGATGCTTGAGAACAGAACTTTTTCCAAATTGCATTTTAGTTCAAGTATCTGATTTTCAACATATGCAAAAGAGAAAAAAATAAGTATCCTAGTTGTAACATGAAGCTGACATTTCTGAAATGCTAGGGGACTGATTTCTAACTTTTGCCGGAGGAAAGAGAGTGACAATATTTCCTCGCTTCTTTCAGCATTACTAATTTTTCCCTGTCATCATTTTGAAATACTGGGAGTCATCCCTCACAGCACAGCAACCCCCAAGCCTCTCTGATACCAAAACTGATTGCTACATAACAGAAACCATGAAAACTGTTTTCCCCCTCTCAGGTTGAAAACAGAGCACAGATAGGGCAAAAATCTAGAGAGACTTAAAAGTGTTTTGAGGCTCTAGAAAAACACCTGAACCAAACCTTTGAGAACAGCCAAGAAACACCCTAGTTCAGATAACTTAAGTGTACAAGGGACCCTGAAAATTGAATTTAACCTAGAAATCCTCTGAAAATGAATGGCTACTGTACTTTGTATTCACAGCCAGCAGCAGGAAGACCCCCTGAAATAAACCAGGCCACACACTTTGGTGCACGGGGACATACCAGGCTAATACATCTGCTCCATACTCACTTTTCTCCCAGCTTATTGCATGGTCTAAGCTCTCCAGATAAAAAAAAAAAAAAATCTCTGCTCCTTCACACAGCTACCCACACAAGCCCTTACCTCCTAGGGCTTCACAGAGACTTTATCTGTAGGAATTTAAATACCTTTGGTTAAAGGAATGCCCCATAAGGCAAAAAAAGGGGGGCTAATCTTGATGATACCCTTTCCTGTGTGCACACCACCAGAAAGGTATCATGCCTTAACAGCTGCTCCACCCTCAGAATGTTACTCTCATGTTTCCCCTCTCCCTCCCTCAGTGGAAGCTTTTTAAACCACTTTTAATAATCCATTAGTCATGCATTTGCCTACTAACCAATATAGCACCTCATCTACTCATGCTAAGGAGGCTTCTCTGGGTGTCAGTCTCCCAACAGCAACCTGCAAAGCCAGTTCTTACTTGAATGGCATGAAGATAATTGAAATTTGCAGTCCTAACCAGCCACTGAGGCTGAGCATCCAGCCTCTGCTCAGGCTGCTGCTGCTGTCTATGTTGACACAGACAAAAGCCTATGTCAACAGAGAGGAATGATTTAAAATGTGCTCACTTTTCATAGCAATGCACTCTATAGCATCACTTGGTAAACAAAAACGTGCCATGAAATAGCTACCAGTAAGCAATTCTGCAGTTGACAGGTACCCAATCATTTCTTCTGGCTCAAAGAAAAAAGACTTTTTTACTGTGTCAACAAGGCACAGTAAGCTGGAAGCATAGCAATCATCTGAATCTATAGAACTCAGTTCTTCTCCAGCCACAGGTGCTCTCATTCACCACTCTCCGCAACCACAGAAAATGCAGAAAGGGTGACAGAAAGCTAAGATTAGTCCTGAAGTGTTTAAAGACAACTAACAAATCACATACCTAATTATGGCAGAAATTTCCATTAGTACTGAGGCGTGGCTCTGAAACCAGTAGAAGATTCAGGACTCCAAAAGGCATCTCTGCAATGGGGCCTGTGAGGCAGCAGTGGTGCCACTAAACTTTATTTCTGATGATGGTCTCTTGAAAAGGTGAAATCTCATTATCTGCATCTCTTTTAAAACCCTCTGTTTTCACTTATTAAGTATCACTGAATCTCTATGACCAGGGGCCTAATGAGGCTCCTGTTCACTGACAATCAACTCTCCCCACTAAAAAGTCCACAAAAATGGATAATAAATAATGACAGTATTACCCTTGAAGGCTCATTATACCATCAAGCGCTTGAACAATCCTAATTAAATGATCCCCTAGCCTCGTTGAGCAAGTAACAATGGAAGGGACGGCCACACTTCCTTATGGTGCCACATTTGATGTTTCAAAAGCCAGCAGACCTTTTAAAATTTATTTTGTTAAAACCAACATGAAATGAATATACATTACTAATTCTGTATGCACTGTACATTGAAATTGCTACACAAAAATGCTTAGCAATATGAAAGTACCAAGGTTATCACAGAGGTATAACTTCTGCATTTAGCAGCCATCACCTGCAATGTTTTCTATTACCCTTCAGCAGAATAAAAGCCATGCAATCTCCCCTTCCCTCCACCATCCTGAATGCAGAAAAAGAAAGGTCTAAAATGGCAATAAAGTCACTGCCCTCCTCTTCGCTGATCCACCTCACTTCAGTGATCCAACTCCCTTCACTGTCTCCAACCTTAATTTTCATTTGATACACATGAAAAATTAAAGACAGAAAGGACCAAATCTCTTCCCCAATCAACCTGCAATGCCCTGACATCAGTGGCTCTGCACTAAAAGCAAGCCTTGCCCAGGCAGAGGAACAGCACTGGTTCAGCAATCAAGTTTCAAACCTCATTTTGGCCAAACTGCTGCTGACCCCAGGCTCAGCAGTGAAAAAGTGCACAAGGACAAAGACTGCTTGCAGCCCATGTGGCCAGGCAGGCATCACCCAGAGGGATGTAAAGAGTGGGAGACTGCACCCCTCCGCTCTCCCTGCTGTTCGTGGTACAGCAGCAAATTTGTCACATTAAGGTTAAGCACTGCGGCATTGACAACACAGTTTGCAATCAAATTCTCTATGGTACAGAATTCCCCTTCCTGATGGCAGAAGAGGCACAGAGATGGCTCTTGCTCCAATGGATGACAACACTGCAGAGAGACTGCAGTACTGAGGAGCCAGGTGAGCACAAGAGGTACTGCAGATGTAGGACAGAATAAACTTGCAAGTACTTTCAGGACAAGGACAAGTTCAAACAGGACAAGTTTGATGCTGTACCAAAAGGCAAGGGAAGCTCTCAGTGAAGTGCAGAGAATCAATGTGATCTTTTCAGTTTACCCAACTGGCAAGCAATAAGGGCAATCTGTTCATCTCCTGCAGAAATTAAGTGAAATTGCAGTGTTCAAAAGCATTTGAGTGGGATTAAGTCATCTGAAGTAAGCTGGCTGATTAAGAGTGAGTTGCATGAGGCACTGAGGTGTTTAAACACAGATTAAGAAAGAGCACACACATTTCAGTTGAGAGAATAAAAATTATTAAACATCACTAGTCCCATTGCATGGTGTAACACAGACAACAGTACTGGGACATCAGGCTACAAATGGAGACTGTACTAGGACTAACCTGTAGAAACCATCACAGAGTTACTTTCCTGTCAACACAATGTAGCTTAGGTTTTTCTGAAAAAACAGATTAACAGATATGGGTCTAAGAAATTAATCTTCGGGGCACTTTCTCAAGCATTTCTTCCCACACTTTGGGGGAAGTTAAGAACAGAGGGCCTCAACAGGTTACCTTGGGTCATGAAATCCCATTCCCTGCTACAGCACATAAGTACCATTAGGTATCTGAACTGATACCCCTACACTCCCTCATCCACCCCAGCAGCACTCAGGTCCTGGAGTGGTGGGAGGAAGACAGCAAGGGACAAAGGAGCAGCAGTGACAGAAGAGAAGGAGAAACTGGACAAGTGGAAGGAGAATCACAATGATGCTAGAGGACAAAGCTAGCCACTGAAGGGCTGCAGTGAAAGGAGAGTGAGTGAGGGGAAAGGACAACCAACCAGTAATTGGGTTAAAATACACAAGAATCTCCCTGTTACAAAAAAATAAACCACAGGTGAAGGGACAACGCTGTGGAGGTCTCTTCCATAGCTCCTTCTGGGGCTGTCATCTGGGAAAGCCTGACGCCTCCCTCTGGCTCAGAGGCATGGAAAACAACAAGGGGTTTGAAGACAGCAATTTATTCCACAGAAAATCTCAAAACTTAGGGGATTTCCATTACTCTGCCCCACAAAAATTTCTCCTTTGGTTCTAACTCCAATATGGAAGATAGGGAAAGACTGAATATGCAAAGGAAGGAAGATTTTAAAAAAAAATAATATGGGATACAAGGAAAACCTTCATTAAAGTCAACTTAATATGGAAACGACCTTAATTTGTCAAAAAAAAAACAGGAGGAGGTCTTCCTTATGACCCAAAGCACATCCTGAGAAGATCTCTCCTACAGGCACAGTGAATCAACAGTGTTTTTTCAGCATGGCAGCAGAGCAGCAGCCAAGTCTGTTTCGGTACTATAATCACTGTTGACCACTAATCCCCACTACATCTCTTAGCTACCAAAATATTTTTTTATTTTTTTTTTAAAAGGAGCTTAGAAATAAAGACCTTTTTCATTTGGTCTACATCATATTTTAGTTCAACTGATGCGTCTGGCATTGTAATTCCTACACTCATTAATGCAGCCTACATTCAAAACCTGCTCTAGAAGCCTTGGTTCCTGTATATCTAGGAACTGTGTTTACCACAAGAATGCTGGAAATAAGAATAAATTTAAACCCTTTCTGTGTTCATTAAAAAAACACCTAATGAGAAAATTGCTGCCTAGAGCAGTAAATGGTAACTTGTTATTGCTGATGAAGACAGCAGAGCTCATTTGTAAATACAATATATGCTATTTCAGCTACTCTGGCCCTGAATCAAAGAGCCAGCATGTTGTTCATTCACAAAGAAAACCGATAGGATTTGTACGGTCTGCCAGCACCCATACATTGTATTTAACCCACTGAAGTGCAAAGCTGTACAGAAGAGGATCCCCTTCCCATTGAGGTCAGGACAGCTTTTGATTCAAATGGAAGCAAATTAAACTCCATTGCCTCTAAGCTGGTAGACCAGTCAAGAGGACCTATTGTGTCCAGAGCTTGAGAAGCAAAATAAAGTAACCTGGACTGAAAACACATGAATGAAGCACTACATTGTATAATAGCTGTATGTCTCTTCAGAAAGGAGACGTGTGCCGCCATGGAAAGCACAGCTACTTATATTCAGTTAGGCTTACATCCTGGCACCATTTTTATCACTCTCGACGGTGTGAGCCAACGAAACCTCCAAGAGGCAACATGAAAGTCATGCATATTTCAGCCACGGTTATTTCTGGAACTGCCAAAACCGGAAGAGAATGGCCTCTCCCCCATGTTTTTAATCAGATTAGAAACAAAGCATTTTCTCACCACCTCACAACAAACAGGAATAGTTTCATCCTGAAACAAATGATGCTACAGGAAACTATTCAGTCACCAGGGCAATGGGAGGAAATTATCACAAAGCTGCTCCTCAGTATTTCAGTAGACCCTGTAGCTTCACATTTGGGCTCCACCACACCAGTGCCCCAGGCACAGACACACTGCATACACTTGACACTATTCCAGCACCCACTCTTAGACAAACCATTCGATATTGCGTGATAGCTCTTTGTAATTTATGCATGCTGATATAATCTATTCCCATTACTGCTATTCAGACCACTACAGGCAGTAACTGGAACCACCAAGCCCTAACCAGGACTTTGATCTTCTATTCCTTTTGTAGAGGAACTTTTATAGCAAAATTCATTATAACCAGTATGGTACAAACTGGCAGGTGACAGCAGAGCAAGCTCTGAGGAACATTCGTATGAACCTGAACTAAGACAAAGACATTTATTTCACCATGATGCATTTAATACATTGCCTTTCACCTATTAAATTAAGCAAGGGCAAGGCACTTTCCCATACTCATAGCGCTGGAGTTAAATTATGCATTCAGAGCTAATTATCTGATATGCTGTTTAAACCCTGTCATTATACATGTCGAATAAGGAGAATGCAAAATGTAGCTCCCAGGCAAATAAGACAGACACAGAGTGAGTGTGAAATACACAGACTTCCCCTAAAGGATTGCAACGCCCAAGACACCAGCTGCCCACCTCCAGCATCCCGACAAAATTCCGGTGTATGGCAAGGACAATGCAACGCTTATCCTTTTGGTCTCTCAGCTGTGGGTGAGGCGTGTTGGCAGATGTGGGTGCCTGTCCTCTGCAGTTCCAGGTGCTCCCTGAACACAAGCATGACTGATGAACCATCTTGCAAGGCAGCATGCTAATTATTTTTTCTCCTCTGGTTTTCCTCGTTATGTGCATTTTCTGTGGTCTGAAGGAACAGCTATGTTTTGAAAGCTACAGAAACCATGCAGGCCCAAACTTGCAGAAGGACTTACTCCAGCGCATACCAGGAACAACCAGCAGTGACTGATTTGGTTCCCAGCCACCTTCCTGTTCCCCTGGAGTGGCTGGAGCATCCCCACAACCTCCGGAGGTGGCACGGGGAGCCCAGCTGGCAGCCAGTCAGTAGCCGCCTCTCCTCTTCTGCAAAAGGCTGGGAAAGCTGCAAAAAGCTTTGCTGGGGGGAGCAGGCAGGAAGGAAGGGTGTTCTCTCCTCGCACAAATACAGCTGTTTCCACAGATGCACGCCTGCAAAAATGCTGCTTTTGTTTCAGGCAGGAGTGCAAAAATCCAACTGGTCCTTCACATTCTGCCATTGCTCCTAGTAACCAAGGCCAGATATCCCGAGAAAAGAGCAATTCTTTTATATCCTGGAAAAGTTTGTCAAGAAACAATGGCAAAACCAGGCTTCATCTGTACATGACTGACAGACATGACTGAAAGTCTAAATGACAACAGTGAAACTCAGGAAAGCCCCTGTGACTGGATACAGATGTGGAAGCAAGCGTGGGATCACCCTGTCATCATTACTGGGGAATCCCTGTTCCCCAGGAAAATAAATTTCTGGCAGATGACGTCACCACAGCTCTTGCTGATGGCTGCTCCTGTCAGGCTCCCTGCTACTCCATTCCAAGCCTTCATAACCAGCACCACTCCTCCCCTTACAGAAGCAAGGGCGCGGTGAGCCTGCACCCTCCTGGCAGCCCAGCCAAGCTTTCAGGCTCTCACAAGTTTTCTTGGCCATTTCTGCCTGCACCCAGGTGCATCCTCCTCAGCCACAGCTATGACAAGCACCCAAGTGGCTCGTGTCCTGCTGCAAGCTCCTTCAAAATGCTTCCCTGGAGGTTCGCCCAACTTGAATGAAGCCATTGCAGTTCTCCTCATTTACACCAGGACTGACACTGGGCTAAAAATGGAGGAAGGTTCAGGATAACAAGAAATAAATGGAGTCCTTCAGGCAGATAAATTGAACTCCAAAACTTATTTCATCCAAGATAATGACAGTGGTTAATAACAGTCCAAAAAAATGATGTACCCCCAAAAATATGCCTTTTTAAGTCATAAAAAACCCTGAAAATGTCTGTTGCTTTGTCACAGTGAATGTGTACTCGATTAAAATGTTGACTGATCAGGTGGACACCAGAATTGTTTGATCTGTCCTGGTTTGTGCTGTGGATCCAAATGGCTACAGACAGTGAAATTATAGATGGCCCACACAGTAACAGGCACTGCGCAGAGGTAAAACTGCCAAGCAGCAAAAGTAGCCAAGTTCCATTAATCACTGACAAAGCATCCTGATACTAAATGCTTCACATTCATCCTTGAGCTTTTCACTTTGCAGTTTATTATAAACAGAGCTTGTCTCCAGAACCTCAGTAAACCCCCCATACAAAGCCACATTTTTCAAACTGTCATCCCTAACAGTCCTGCACTCTCCTGATCATCCACAAATGTTCCTCCATATTTACATTATGCACATTAAGAACATTTTTAATTTTTCTTCCAGCCTACCAAATAACCACCCACAATAACTTGGACACTGGCACTGTCTATCTGCAGCAGGCTACTGTGCTCAGTTATTTTTATTTTCACATACGGAGGGGCAAAGCTTTTCAGAACAAGCAGACATGAAAGAATTTTTTGCTCCTTTTTTTGGCTCCCCCCTGCCTCTTGCTCCTTGGGAGAACAGCCCAGTTTCCATTCACAGCAAGGAACTCACCTGGGGACACGCAATGCCAAAGGACCACTGCTTTTCAATGGTACCCATGTGCTTATACAAGAAGCATGTATTCCTTCTTACAGCTGGGAAGCCAGCCAGACCATACAAGTTGTACATTTCAGTGTATCGGAAAGCAGTATTTTTAAAGGATAGCAGGATCCTTTGCTTATATTAAAATGTTAGCTATCCTGTGGATCAACTGCAGTTATCTTATGACTCATCCTCCAGTGGCAGTGTGAATTTTGAGCAATTATATATTTTAACTAGGTAAGAAGATAAGAAACCTTTGGTTTTCCACAGAGCCCTATCATCTCAACAAAGGCTTGAGAGGTTTTCATATTTTCCCTTGCCTCCTCATCACATCTTTTGTACCACCCTTTTCCTTAGATCTTACAAACATTAGGAAATACTCACCAGCAAGCACTTAATTGTCTTTGTTCCTCTATCCACCCCACTCAGTACTCCTCTGCCTTTCCCACGTCCATTGGCCCACAGTTACACAGCCTGGCTCTCCCAGGTTTCCACAGAAGTGACTGCAGCTTAACATACAAAGTCTCCTGAATATGTTGACCTCAGCTCATGAATGCTTGGACCATTCCCCTCAAGTGCTCGGCTTTTTCATGTCCACAAATGCTCAGCAATTGCTTATGTGCAAAAGCACTGCACAGGAAGACATTTCATTTAATCTGCCACCACAGTGAAAAGGAAGCTGGAAAGACCCATAGATAGGATACAAACATCTCACAACCCAGTTTTCTGGGGCAGATACAGGATGCATTCAGCAGCTGCTCCTTAAAGGGTATGAAGACAACCCAACTGGTTTATACAATAAAAGCCCCTTTAACTGCAGCACTTCTTTATCAGCTGAGCCATGTACAGATGGTTCTTCAAAGGCCACTTGGGTTCCCCATCACCATGCCATCCATGCTCCACACAACAATTTTTCTGTATTATTGTTATTGAATTAAGTGGCAGAGCCAAACAATAGCCAAAGATGGTAGATACCTGAGTTGTCAGGTAAAGGTGAAACCTGAGCCCAGTTATATCTCTGTTCACTGAAAGTGGCTGTACTGCACCATTCATGACAGACACACGTGACAAAGATGGTCCCTGACAGGAAAAGCTCCCTATTGATATTAGATAGATTAGGCCAGATTCTTCCTTAGGGTAACTCTGTTCTGCAAAATGGAATTGAGCTAGAGATTGACTTACTATAATCATCAAATTATCATCATTTTTAGCAACACTTCTGCTTATCCTCTTCCCAGAACTTCAGCTCCTTGGTAGAGAGTTGGTAGAACATGAAGTGCCTTACAACACATCTGTTTGTACATTTTCCCAGTGAGTAAGGTTTAAATGCTGCCCGTGATGTCATTAAAATTACCATGGACATAGCATGGGGCAGTTCAAAAGAAAAGACATATTTCTGTGCCAGTACTCAAAGGCTGACAGGATGCTGAAAGCTCTCACAGATTTCTTGCCATCCAAATGGAAGCCTCAGCTGTCAAAATTCAAAATCAGCAGACTACAGCAGCTGTAAGTAAGACAGTCAATGTACCTTGGTTTCCAAATCAGGGCTATTTAAGCCCTGAGTAAAGTACTTGTGGACTCAGCATCCGCTATTCAGTTATCCAGTAGGCTGCTTGCTCTCCTAAAAGTTAGTGCTTTCCCAGAAACAGCCTCTAACTTCCAAAGAGAAGGGTAAGAAAATATGTTGGCTCAGCTCCATATAGACTGAAAACTTCCTGGTTTTTCCAGGGAAAGATTCACAGAATCCTAGAGTGGTCATGGATCATCATGTGATCAGTGATCATCATGGAAGGGACCTTAAAGATCATCTGCAGGGGGGTTGGAACCAGGTTGCAGACCAGGTTGCTCAAAACCCCGTCCAGTCTGGCCTTGAACACTTCCAGGGATGAGGCCTCCACAGCTTCTCCGGGCAACCTGTTCCAGTGTTTCACCACCCTCATAATGAAAAATTTCTTCCTGACATCTAATCTAAATCTACCTTCTTCCAGTTTGAAGCCATTACCCCTTGTCCTATCACTATATGCCATTGTAAAAAGTCCCTTTCCAGCCTTCTTGTAGATATTTGCCCCCTTCAGATACTGGGAGGCCACTAAAAGGTCTCCCTGGAGCCTTTTCTTCTCCAGGCCGAACAACCTCAACTCTCTCAACCTGTCCTCATGGGAAAGGTGCTCCAGCACTCTGATCATCTTTGTGGCCCTCCTCTGGACCTGCTGGAGATTCTCTAATTAAGACACTTAAACAGGCAACAAACTTCCCTCTTGAGGACTCCGTCTCATCTCCTGGTGCAGAAGGCACCACTGTGGCAGAACAGTGGTGTAAATAATTCCACGGGGACTTAGGTTGTTGTAGTTCAGAGCAGTTTCTGTACTCAGTCCAGAATCAGCAAAGCACAAAAACCTCTTAAAATAATCATTATGTCTTTCTAAGTCTCCTTTCAGGCTAGAATTCAACATAAGGCCTTTTAATTGCTCTCAGAACAAACAGGGACATTGGACAGGGGCACAGTCCAATGGTCCTCTGCTAAAACTCCAACTGCAGACCATGGGCATCTTTCATCTGTGACAAATGAACCATTCTATTGGGCTCTAAAGAGACACTTCATATACTGTGCATTCTCAGCACTAAGTATTTATCCAGAATAGAGCTTAGTAACAAGCTGTAAAAACATGTCAGCACAATCTGAGCTGAAGTTGCCAAGTGTCAAAATAGGATGGCATTTAAACATTTGCAAATATTGCTTATGATACAGCAGCACAAGGTAAATATACCAACATTAGCATTTCAAAAATAGTTTCTGAATGAAAGGAAGCTTTAAAAATAACTTTGTTTTCTCCTGGCATCCCTGTGCTAATAGAGTCTACTTTTAATTTTAAAAGTTTCTTGAATGAAGGCACAAGACATCATCATCTCCTTATGCAATTTAAGTTCCCACAGCAAAGTAAACCAGACCAGAGTCCACCTCTTACTTCCCCCCCAACAAACCTGGGAGTTTCTGTGCACAGACTGATGTCTCATGCTGCTCCAGAGTCCATATTCCATTCACAAGTGACAGTAAATTCAGGGCAATCCTTCCAAAGGAGCTCTTTCAAGTAAACTACATGACATCACTGAGAAACATGATTAGCTTCTCTTATAGATAAATCAACTCAGCCAGAGAGAAATAAATTTGTTTATCCAAAGTCATCAGATCACTGCTTGTACGTCATTAGTACCACAGCAGACAGTAAAGTATTAAAGTAACAGGAATCAATATAAAACTATAAGGTAGGAAAAAGTAAGATTCCTTCCTAAAAAAAATGGTAATTATGTTATAAATGACATAAGGTACCATAATGTGTAACTGCAGAGGTGGTGAATTCTAGTTACACAGGCCCTCCTTTTCCATAGAATGCTTTACAGTGCAGTGCCAACACTTTTCCAGATTATTTTATGCATGTGTTGCAAAATATGCTGAACTGTTTATCTTTCAGTACATTGTTTCTTTCCTTTTCCTCGAATTATCTTCTCAGGTTTCCAGCCCAGATCTGTGGTATGTAAACACTACTAACTAATTCAAGACCTATCTACCTGGAAATCTCATTAGTTAAGATAGAGAAAGCATTGCTAAAATAGATAAAAAATATTATTTTTGCTTCTATTCAGCAAAAGGACATAACGAACAGCTGAGAAGATCTAAAATTACACACTTGAAATGAAGCAACACAAAATCTGAGTAGGGCACTGAAACAAAAACCCTGGACAAGCAAGAATTCTGCAAGTAAGGTCCTCCCGAAAGTAACTTATTAACCCGACTTTTAATCTGTTTGGCCCAGTACAGCTTCAATGGTAAACATGCTCTCTTTTCACTCAGAATTCTACAGACTTCACCACTTATTTTCCCTAATACCTACTTGTTATAGTTTAAAAGATTCTATCTTACTACATGGCCTTTTCCTTCCCAGCTCAAAACAAACAGACAGGTAACAGAAGCACTGTGTTGGGCCACTGGTAGTGAAGAGACCACAAAGTTTCAAGGTATTTTGGAGCTGGTTGTTTTTCAGCTTTTATATGTAAGAGAGGTCATTTGTGTGGTGGTGCTAACAGCAGTGCCATTGAGAACCAGCTAGAACTTCAGTATTTCTGCCCATGTTCTCATCACAACAGGCCAAGTGCCATAACAGGTTAGCACCTCCAAGATACTCTGCAAGCTCCAGGCAGCTCCAAGACCTAATTCATGCCCAAAAGATGCATACCTTGTGCTTGATCTCAAATCCATCAGAATACAGCATCAGATGGGAGAAGGAAGTATTTTTTCCCCACCATCTGAAGAAAGTAAGGCAAGAAGCAGAAAAGGAAGGAGACTGTGTTGTAAAACCAGAATTAATATGTGCCCTGGTGACAAGACACAGACCTTCTATGCTACCATTCACCAATTAGCACTACAAAACATTGTGCCTAGTTTTAGCTTTAAGGCTTCTCATAATAATGTATTTATGCACATGCTTACACATTTTAAGAAGTAGGGCCTAATTAATATAATGATTAAGTTCCTTAACTTCAAAAGTGATGGACAAGTTTAAGCTTTTTATTTTAAGATACCTTCTCTGCCACACCCTGGAGGGGCCTGATTTTCACGAAGTACCACTCACCCTCTCTCCAGCAGATCCCTTCCTGTTACATCTCAAAACAGCCAGCCAGAACTGCATGCAGGTCACACTGGAGAGTACAGGACACACTATGCCAAACACCATGTGTATCAAGTGCTCAATCTTCAAATCCCCATCAACTCATTTCCTTCTCAACTGCGTGTTTCTGAGCACAGGACCTGGCTTGCTGTACCATACAACAAGCCTACCTTGTGCTCCAGAGTGCTCTCATCCTTCTTTTGCTGCAGCACAGATACTAAATCCTCCCTGTTGGTAAGAGGACAATCAGTCTCCAGGCTGCTGCCTTTCATGGCATATACCTGCTAAGAAAATTATACCGTGACACACAGCATCTCCAGGTATCAGAGCCCAAAGAGGACTCATCCTGTCAAGAGAGAAAGCTGCAATTCTCACCACTGCTAAAGGAATTGGCTGTATAGATTGGAAACCCTGAGCTTTTAACTACATCATCTGCCTGAAAAAAAAAAAAAAAAAAAAGGCAAGCTTTTCTAGGAAAGAAAAGGAAATGTAAATGTAAACGTGTAAGCACGAATTTTAGTCAAATGCTGTGGGCAGACTGCACAAACACATATAAGGAAAACCTCTATTTTGTGTACACTAGGGAAATACCTCTGGGTAGGAGCTCCATTAAAGCAGTGCTGGCTGGAGATACAGTGTACAGCTGCAAACATATAGTGTAGCTTGTATCAGTTCAGGTAATGAACAAAGGTATGCCAGGAACAAGACAACTTTTTTTTTTCCATTCTAGCTAAATTTTTCTTCTTTTTTGGACATTGTTGCTAGTCAAAAAATGTCAAAATTAAAAATAAAATAATCATATGCATATGCAACAACCAACAGCTGCAATATAGCAAATTCAATACAGCAAGGATTTCTACATCTTCACTGGCATAACCAGACTCACAAAGTCATAATCTTGTAAGAAATCCATCAGCACATAGCGCCAGTTTTCTGGTTCACTCTTAGCCCAGGAGAATGACAATTAATTTTAGAGGCTTGCAATGTTCTTTATTTCAGAGCTTCCCTAGACTTCAGAGGCTCTGAAATATTAGAGGGAAGAAAAGAAAGGTTTTCTTCTCCCCAAGCTCTGAACAGCTGGTGGTGCCCTACAGGAGCGGTCACACCATAGACGCAGAGGGTACAAGTCAATGGGTGGCTTAAACTGGATCCAAGCCCAAACTCCTCCCACATGGGGCATTCTCACACTCACATCTCCCCAGCCCCAAAGCAAACATTGCCACACTCTTATGTCAGCAGTGCAATCCTAGACCAACGCAAATCAGGAAACTGACCCAGGTGAAAGCTCACCTTTGGCAGTTTAGTTTGTGTTTAAGCGTATATAATTATTGATATATTGATATTGGTTCAAACTTTTATGTAAGAGTCAGCAACATCCCTGAAGTCCATGAAGGAGTACCACGGGACACTTCACCTCACAAAACCAACAGAACTTCTTCAGGAGTTTCAGAAATTGTTCACCCATATGTAACTTATCTTCCTACTTATTAATACTCACAAAACCCATCACCAATATTTATCAGCAGATTATATGGCAGTCACTTCCTAAAGCTGTCAGACATTTTTATTGCCACCTTGTAGGAATTAGTATTAAGAAATTCTGCATAGCACTCTGAGCTCTGGCCCTCCATTTCAGCAGAGGCAGGTGAAGTGCAGGAGGAGGAAAGACGTGTAGTGTTGCAAAGAGACGTGTAACACCATATGATATTTATATTGTGCTGTACAACTACTTAAAATTATCTAAGCTATGTATATTGTTGTAAAGTCTTCTGTGATTCTGTGATTAAATTGGTATCCTCAACCACACCCCACCACAGCACAGGGAAGCAGGCATTGAGGACAACAGAGCAGATTTCTATGGAAAATACCAACCTTGAAGGGAGACCCTACTCTGAATTACATCTAAGACTGATCTCTTTCCTTCTCTCTCCTGTCCAGGAGCTGGCCCTGCTGATCAGGTCTACCACCATCCACCCAACAGATATACAGCCAGCTCAAGAGTAGCCCTGGAGGCTCTGGTGCTGAGCCCCGCCAACCTGGTGGCATTTGGAAAGACCCGTTCTCTTTAGCCACAGATCCTGGCACCTGCAGGCACCACAGATGCCTGCAGCACCAGCCAAAATAAGGGCCTGCAATCTTGGCTAGTGCCTTGCACGTCAGCTTGCCCTGTTCAGGGCGACACAGCCTCTACCCTTCCCCATCATGCAGCCTCTCTTCTGGATGGCTGTCCAGCACAGCCCACCACTCCTAAGCTCCCAGTCAACCCACCAAACAGAACACTGTCGCAGACAGAGAGCACACCGCCACAAACACAAGCTCCCTCCCTCCAGCAGCACGAAGCAAAGGGGGCTTCTTGGACCCCTGGTCACCCCCAGCCCTCCTTGCCCAGCAGTGGACGTGCTGCACGGAGACAGACACCCTGGTATAACAGATGGGATTCAACGTGAGGATTACAGCACTGCTTTCATGTCTGGCCTTTAAAGGTCCCCAGACAACACCCGTACCAGTGCTGAATCGAGCCTCATAAATGTAACTGCTGAATGCATTTTGTGGACATAATTCCCAGGATCTTTGAAAACAATGCGCTCTGTCAAAATAGCACCCGAACGAAATGGGCTCTTTAACCACCCAACAAAGCCCTGTTTGATGTGCCACATTCCAGGAAGCACAGCTCAGTATGATTTTATCTCTGCGTTGTTGGGCCCCTTGTGCTTTTGTTGAAAAACTAATACAGCTACGCAACAGGGGAGAAAATATTCCTCCCTATTAAAGTATACAGCCAGAAAAAAGAGACGGGATTAAAATAAGAACCGTCATACCAAGTTTCTCTGGTGTCACACTTTTTGCTTTCTTCCTTTAATGATCTAAATGCTCACCTCCTAGAATTAGGGTCTCTCTTCAGGCCATCTGTAGTGACCAAAATATTTGTGCTAATACAGCTGGTAAAGCAAAAACCTGAACGTGTTTTGTTCAGATGCATCCCCTTCAACTTCCAATATCTGTGCATTGCCTAGTTTGCTTTTAAATCATTAGTCATGATGATCATTTCACTGAAGTCAGTGGGAGGCCTAAAAAAAGAGAAGTATGCTTCCTTTCTCCTTAGCGCGGGATGCTTCCGCCTCAAGATAAATTTAATTTTTCATATCTGTGTAGGCCCACACAAGCAAATAGAATACATTCTGCTATAATGACAGTGCACACCCAGGAGTGAAAAGTGAGTATCAAAGAAAATGAAGTCCTACCCAAGCTTCTCAAGTGCTCAGAAATCTCTGCATGATCACAACACAAGGTACATTAAACAAAAAGTCCATCTACATGCTATTCTTTTTTCAACAGCTGCTAACATGGGAGACTTACAGGAGAGCATTACGTGGTGGCTAGTGACACTCTCCTGGTACAGGCTCTCTGAACAACTTCTAGATATCTATGTTTGACAGACTTCCTGGGCCAGTAATTGCATTTTTGTGTTTAATAGCTCCCAATCAATTTTTATATAATGATTTTGCTTTTTTTGAACCAGCTCCGCTTTTGAAATTTCTATCTTTTTTTTTTGTATTTAAGCTTAATTACTTCTTGTATGGAAAAAAAAATGTATATTGTTTGGTTCTGAACCTGCTACCTTGTAGTTTTATCTGAGGTACCATAGCTTTATTACAAGCAAAAATAAGCAGTTTTATTCCTGATGCTCATGGGTTTGTAGAGCTCTGCTTCTCCTCTCTGTAGTCTCTTTTCTGGGATGAAGAACCTTTATCTTGGAAGCCTGTACTTATTTAGAAATCATCCCATACCTGGGACTGTTTTCTGTCACCCTACACGGTGACCTTCCAGACTAGTCCAGCTTGGCTGAGGTGAGATGGCCAGCTATGATCACGGAATGAGTCACTGCTTAGGAAGATTTTAAAGCACAGTGAGAGCTGAAAATTCACTTCACATCCCTCAAAGCAACATTTAGCAAATGCCACCAGCATCTGATGACCACATTCTTTTCCAATCTAAAGTTCCAGCTCAATTAATAAAATGACACCTACGACAGTCTGTCTTGCTCTCTTTAATGATTTCTTAGAAGCGTATTGACTGAGCCTTCATTCCTGCAAAAGTGTGCAGAGTCAGAGCATCTGCACATCTTAGTACTTCGGTGCTCAATGCTGCTATACTTTTTTCTTCTCTCTCTCTTTAATTTTGATGTCTACAATGAGAATGGAAGATTTCCTTTGCCAGCTAGGCTCCCACTGAGCTTCAACTGCATCCATGGAAGCGCACCAGCATGCTGGGCTCTGCACTCTGCTAAACTACTGAAACCCCATTGCTGTCCGTGGTGTGGTACAGCTGCCAAACGAGGTGGGTGGGATGGGAAGAGCCTGCCCAACATCTCCCCGCTCCTCACAAATGTCCCCAGCCACTGAGGCCAGCAGATTTAGAAGGGAGGGGCTTGGGGGGGTGGAAATCAAGAAAATTGTCACCATTTTGCTCCAGGGCAGCAAGGCAAAATTCCCTTGCATAAGAGTGAAGGAGGAAATGGGGGAAGAGGGGAATTGTTTAATTAAAGCTGGCATAAAAGTTTGCGGCTCTTCCAAAAAGGTGAGTACTACTAGCAGGCATTTAAATGATAAATTGTTTTCTAAACCCCTTCCCCAGAGATTGTGCACAAATAATTGTTTCAACCCATGAAAGCTGAGTCTGTTGAGCTAAAGAACAATGTATTTTGCACTCCTTGACAGCTATTCTATTCAGAAAACACACACCTTTGGAGCCATGGCAGGGAGGTGAAGCTATCTTCAACCTTGTCAACCACTACTGGCAACCATTAGCTTCTGCACACTAAGAGTCCATGCTGCCTGCGCTGCTCTGGTCTTCGCAATTCAGTTGCTGCTCTGAGGAGGGAGTAAAATTGAACCACTTGCATATTAGGATTGACTTGCACAGTTCTCTATACTATTGCATTTCCATATGGTACAGATGTGATTCCTTTTCTACCGCAGCACCTCTCTCCCTGCATTTCAGTTTGCACTTCTGGCTTCACTTGCTGGATTGGTTGGAGCAGATTTTTTTATAATAGTTCAAGCTAGACCTAAAACCTTCCTGGTGAATATTAATGTATTACAATTAAAGAATTTCTTACCCTATTTATGTAAATAGGGCTCTTAGTTCCTTTTTATATTACCTTACTTTTGGCTGAATGAAAACAAAAGTGATTTACATTGTTCTGTAAGCTGACATCCTCATTGCTTGCACTTCCTTATGCAAACTCTACCAACAAAACCCTGCACTATCAACACTAGGTATGGGAAGACAGGAATGGGTCTCGTTCATATGTACATATTAATAAATTAGTTTCAAAATCTCAGGCTTTAAATCCACGTAGAAGGTTAATTCAATATAACATGAGTTTTCTGGATTTTGCTTTTAATCAAAAAGACACATATTACTAGTTCAAATGATTTAGAGAAATCCAAGCTTATTATATAATCACTAGGATTTTTTATCATGAAAGTATATAACCCCATCAAAACAAAGAACAAGTTGAAAAATCTACCAGTGGTTAAACCATACTAAGTAGGAATTATATTTTTGCCTTTAATACTTTGGAGCATTAAATTAATACAAAGTCCCAAACAAACTGTCCCATCAACCTGTAGATAACATCAAATCAACCTGACCTATTAATTAGGGTTATGCATGTGGGCCTTTTAAACACCAGAAGGGCCTGAGTCTCACAGACCTTTGGAATTCCCTCAGTTTCCCGAGACTTGTTAAAAAACAACATTATTGTTTCAGAGAGCACTGCAGCCAGCTTCCTGACCTCTCCTGGGAGTTACTTCTCAGTACTGGAGGATTTCAAAACACCCAAGCAGATACTGTCTCACCACCTCTGCTGCCATGCAGGACCACCTTTCCTTTCCACACACCCCACCACACAAATGGAGCCAGACTGCCCTTCGGCTCTGGTGTCTGAGAGAAACAACCCCTGAGTATCTCTGCTGCTTCTGTAGCACTCCCCTCACATCTCCCTTCACATATTAATTAGCTCTCTGGTAAGTGCCATTTAGCCTGTTCTCTCCTGAGACAGAGTAACCTATAAAAAAATCCCCATCTCCACCTTGTGCTTACTTAAATATACAGCAGACAAAATAGTTTCAATATATAATTTTTATAAATACTACCTCAAAGATACAGCTACTTGTGTACTGGCACATTATCTTCTTATGTAGGCACATAAATCTGTGAGTGTATATATAGTCCTGTGTATATATAAACAGGCAATTGTGGCTTCTCACATATGGATATGGATATGGAAGAGAGATTAACCCAATGGTCCCTAAATAAGGGACTGCTTTGAAGTACTTCATAAACATACTTAGCATAATGCAGTTTGCATCCTGACTGGGGCTTCCAGAAACTACCAGAATACAAACAAATTATAAAGAAGTTTATTTCTAGAAATAATTGCGAGACTCATGTTTTCTGTTTTACACAGCACCAGTATTTTAACACAATGACCTGGCACCAAGTTTTGCCAAAATGTGACATTTAATTAACATGATTTCCTCTTGCCATCACATCAGAAAGCTCTTCCCTGCACAAGATAGCTATAATCTCTAAGAGCGTGTGCGTGTGTACACACATGCATTCTACAGAAGAATTTGCATGCTTTAACAGGTAACTTGATAAAGGACGTTAAGCCACCTCACTGCAATCACGGTAATCACTGCACCTTTCCCAGGTCTATTTGTGCTGGCTTGCCTGGTGCTTGGCTGGGGTACCACTAAGCAGAGCTGACCTAGCGTGGGGCTGGCGACTGACCTCCCCCAGGGGACAGGGGACCTTGCCCAGATCCATTGGAGCTGGGCTCAACTATTTTGAGTTGATTGTGCCTCCTCCCCTGGGTACAGTTGCACTAGCTACTGATATATATGCTCACAGATGCTGTTGCCTGATGCCTTTCATGGTCATTTGTGGTCTAAAAAAATTTAAAAGGCAGTTAGAAGGGACGATGGATGCCTTCCGTTAGTTTTACAGAGACACAAGAATAAATATAGTAAATAATGTATCCTATTACAGTCCCATCCTTTGCACTATGTCAGCAACAAGGCTCCTTTCTTGTTCCAGAAAACTTTTGAGTCTCTCTTCCACACTCCAAAACAGTAAAGGGTATACAATTAAATTTGAAGAGTTGCAGCACAAGCTTTCTAAATCTTTGCTCTCTCGCCTACAAACTTAGGGATATTTGTATCTGTCATTTCCAAGACAGCAAGCAGCCTGCACCTACAGCTATCATTAGCTAAATCTGTGCCTTCTGATACTTCCCATTTTCCATCCTTATCTATTATTTTCCTTCCTCTCACTTGGAGGAGCACAATCAAACTTGCTGACGTGCTAGAGAAAAGCTGAAAAACAGTCTGTTTAATAAGCAAAACTGTGCCCATTTGATTTATTTAGGCAGTTTCTCCGAACTCACTAATCATATTTGCATTCGTGCTCCTCATCTGGACTAGCTGGATGCTACAGAAAAAAACCTCATAAATAATTGATATTTCATGAAAAACATACACTTTGGGAGCTATTCTGCTCCTCAAGACCTTTCCTCTGTTTCTGTTCTCTTCTTTTTTATTACTAAGGACATTTGTAGACAACAGGATCATTAGTTCTTAAGTGAACATCTGCTATTAAAAGCTGTCTCCCAAGTGAGCCACATCTTGCCTGCCTTGGTCACACAAATAGTTTTATTGACTTCAATAGAACTATTTGTGCGAAGCAGACAGGACTTGACCTCTGCCAATAACTACATGCCATCTCCCTGCAGGCTGCTCTCGATACTTTGGTGATCTCACACAGTGAAATTTTAAAGTACTAGTAGTTTAAACAGAAAGACACTACAGAAAACAAGTTCCTGCTATTGTATGTAACTCTAAAGAGAGTCAGGAGACAACAGTATATAGCAAAAATTACCAAAATATGTTTATCACATTTCAGTGCCTGTTTTGCATAGACAAACTTCTCCCAATATTGTTTTTCTTCCCAAAGCTTAAAATAGGAGAACACTACAAACTCAACCCTCTTGCGTGGGGTTCCCAGTTAGTTTGGGGCTGGTGAACAGCAGCCATCGCTGTGCTGTGCTGGGGCATGAGATGGGAAGTTACCCGCAAAAGGAAACTGGAAGGTGAGCCCAGTCACACCAGCTGGCAAATCTGCAGTCTCTTAAGGGGTGTTACAAAAACCTGGTTTTACACCAAACGCTCATGCCATTGTGTCTCACACCTGGCAGCTTTTCAAATGCTTTAGTACAAAACTACACATACACAACATCTCCTTTCTACTGCCACAATGGACACACCTGGATAATATTCTTACTGCTTCCTTTGCATTTGTACAGCTCATAAGTGATAAAAGTAATGTTTACAAAGAGATTAACCACACAGTAGGCAGTGTTGAACTCCTCCATTCATCCATAAACCCCAGCAGTCCTACATCTACAACTCTGCTGTAATGTCACACCTTGTTGGAACTCTACGTATATTTTAGTCTATGTCTGCTTCTTTGTTTAAGCAAAATATTAGAGTCCATTGCTACACAGATGGGTACATACAAGATGCATATACTCCACCTCTTAAAGCACTGTCCTTGCATGGCTGAATCATTCAGAAATTTTCCAAGGATTCAAATGTGCTCCAGTCACAACAAGAGCTGGCACCTGGCTTTCTGTGGATGGCCTCTGTGCATGTCCTGCCCACACTGCTTGTGGCCTGATGGCAGAGGCAGCCATGGAGGCCCCTAATGAGGGAAGGATAACGAGGAAGGGAACAGGAGGCAGGCTGAGAGAGGAAGGCGATGGTGTATTTGCAGCAGCCCCAATTATCTCACATAGTGACTTGACTACATCTGTGCCAGATCCTTTTAAGGTATTCTACTGTCCAACTTGTACCAAAAACAGAAAATGAAATGGAAATAACTGGAACACAAGATATGATGCAACTAGTGGGAAAATTACCAATTCCCTGACTTGAATCCCCTGTACATCTTTAAGGGGATTATTGACAGCTCTTCTAAAGTCTAGAAGCATTGACAGACATTTGGCTTAGAAAACACTTATTTCCCATGAAAAAAAAAAAAGTTATCACTTTCTTATCAGCTATCCACCACCTTTTTTCCACGTTAGTAAGACAGTGAGGAAGCATAGCCATCTGACAATTCATTTTCTGTAGTTTATTGATTTCTCATATGAAGGCATGTTCCCCAGACTGTGATGTCATTTATTTCCATAGCAACTGTATAACATCAGAGGACTATACTTAAGCAGGTGGCGGAAAACCTTTAGGGAACAAGAATGTCTTATGGTCCTGCAAATCTGCCTGCACCAGAAAAAGTCTTTTAGAAAATATCTGAAAGCTGGCTCTGAATGGTGTTACAAAAGATTAAGCTGCAACAGCATTATTAAACATTTTTCATTAGCAGTGGTCAAATCAAATTCAGATGTGCAATGCCTAGTCCTCTCCACTCTGCAGAGCACTACTCCGTACATACCACATTCAGAGAAGTGGCAGAAAGACATAGCTTTTCACCAGCCCACTCCAACCACCAAAGTCCTTCCTCCCCCCCTCAAAAAGCAGTGCTCACCAAGTTACCAATGGACCCAGGGTGGTTACCAACTTTTCAGAAGCAAAATTTACCCTTCCAGATTAATACTTAAAACCTACATCATGCCACCAGTGTCAGCCATCCCTGTCTTTTGCAGGATGAACTTGTGCATCAGTTGGCTCCAGCCTCACAGTGGGCTCTGAAATTCCTCATTCTGCAAAAGAGATAGCACAGAAGTGGTCCAGGGAGAGACTTACTTGATTGCATGAAACACCAGTTACACTCATTACCTCCCTCAGAAGGCAATTTTTACCCAAAGTACCAGAGGTTCAGTTTGTCAAAGCCTTCACGGCTCAACAAACTCCTAGACATGGTATTGGCTCCTCTTCAGCAGTCACAGTATTTAAGCCAAACCTGATCTCTTTTTTCCACCTAGCTGGCCCATTCTTTTTCTCTTCAGAAGGCACAGCAGCTCCACTCACAACAGCAAGAAAACGACCCTGCTAAGAGCCCTTTCTTCACCACCTAAGGTGGTAGTATCAAGGAGAGGGGAAGGACATGTCCCAAGGTCAGCCTTCAGGGGCAGACAAACAGGCTGACTCACCCCTGAAGCACTTACCTCCTGACTCACTATCTTGTGAGCTAGCAGTGTCTAAAGGGAAAACAGACACGAAGGTGCTCAGAGATTATCAGTAGTTGACAGCAGCTGCATAATGCAGAGCTGCCTTCGCATCCCTGGGTTGGGTACAGACCTGCTTCCTTCCAGTTCTCCCACAGACATACACAGTGTATGTTACATCCATGCAGATGCTCAGATCCTATCAGCTCTTCCTACCACCAGTAAATATCAATAAGGTATTCTACTTCCATCATTGTAAAATACTTCTATAATCTATACTGATCAAGTATTCCAGGCTGAATTCTGCTTTATATAAAAAGAGAAAAGGTGAAGTAAGCCACTTTATACAGTAAATAAAAACAAAAGTGAAAAATAAGCCCTGTTACATCTTTTTTCTTCTGTGAAAATCAAGAGAGATAAACACCTTAAATGAGGTTCAGCTAATTAATCTCCCATACAACAAAAGCACTAGATGGAAATGGGTGCCTATTCAGCAGGTTGCTAAATCCATTACCATGAATTCTTGATTTAGTTCATCTTAGCAAAGCATAAAGTGAAGCTTTTGCTTTGAAAATCTTCAAATTGCCACAAAAAGCTAGTCTTATCTTTTCTTATTAGTCAAGTATATAAACTGATAAGGGATGCTTTGGGGAAATTCAAGACTTGAATTATTCATTAGCTTGACTAATTAACCTGCAGTTCAGTAGAGGTAATATTTTCTTTAAAGTAGCCTCAGAAGTCATGGAGATACAGAGCAACAACTGACAGTGCAAATACATAATTTTCCTTTCTTTCCCCTGATTACCACCACATTAGGCTGTGCATAAAACTTTCTTTTGACATCTAAATACTTTCCCATTGAGGTAACACAAAATGAGTTCAGATTATTGCTGCCAATAACCAATATTTTCCATTTTTATGATCTCTATATCCTTCAGAGGCTTCTCTCTGCTTTATTGCCCATTGCCCATCCATTCTCAGTTCTCGCCAGCATTTGTAACCTGTTGCCAACCATGATTTGATTTACTTTGCCAATAATGCCCCTTCTTGTGCCCTTCAGTCTGTGCTTAAACATAAACTATACTGACAGCTGGAGAGACTTGACTGACAGCTTCCCATGTTTCCCTTTCTGAGTTTAGCCTGTGTCCTGGTTTGAGGTAAAACAGAACTAATTTTCTGTTCAGTAATTTTACTTTTCCAGCTGGGCCTCTTCTAACTAACGAAACTCTGAAATTAACAGCATATTGTTCAGAAACAGCTCGCTCTCACAGTGATTATACCAAGGAATGGTATGCAGAGAGGCCTTTGCTTACACTTACCACTATAACAACCAAGATCAGGCAAATTTGTTACTTGCCCCATCGGAGGGACGGAAGCAGAAAAACATAGAGGGGTCCCACCTGCAGGGAGGAGTGGACAGGACAGGTGACCCAAAACTGACCAACACGGTATTCCATCCCATCCGCATCATGCTTAGTATAAAAGCTGAGGGATCAAAGGGTCAACCCTCTTTCTTCAATGGCCGACGTCCGAGGAGGACCCTGTCTGTTCATCTGCCTTTGATCCCGATCCGAGCGTTCCTGACTCCAGATCCGGAATCCGGCTCCTGTCCATCACGGAGTCCAGCCTGGGACTTCCTTCTGTGCCTGCTGGTGACATGATGATCACCCTGGGAGCTTGATACGGTTTTTCCTTTTCCTTATTATTATTATTATTATTTCATTATTTATTTATATTTTTTCATTAAAGTAGTTCAGGTTCTTTTCTAAACTCAAAAGTTTTTTTTTTCTCTTTCTCTTTCCCTTTTCCTCTCTTCTCTTTTCCTTAGGGAAAGGAGGGGAGGGAGAGGCCATCTGTCATTCTGTAAATGCTGGGTATAGTCTCATGAAGGCACATAGATGAAGAGCTGACATCACTGAAGATGCTTCAGTGGCAGGCAGCCTCCCTGAAAGACTCTACATATATTCTCATGCTCTCAGATGCACACCAAAGACAACAGGGATATTATTCAGCCAGCGGTCCCTGCACAGTTACATTGGAGAACATGCAACAAATTTAAATAAATTAGTAACTAGCTGTACCATAAAATGCTGTTCTTCCCACAGAAAAATATATAATTCTCCAGTCAAATCCCTGGATCAGTTTAATGAGTTGACTGATATTTTTCTACGTTAACTCCTTGTTTTATGTTCAAATAGTACCAGACATCTTGCACACAGGCATTCAGCCTGTGCTGTATTGACCTATTGCTATTATACAGCTTCTACTGTATAGTAGCAATATTTACATCAAGGTCCCTCCCTCAATGGAAGAGCCTGCAGGGCTGAATTCCTTTCCTCCTTTCCCAGGTACCCCAAGAAGTGACTGCTCAGCTGGGAATAGAGAACAAGAGAAAGAACCTTTTCCTCATCTGGCTGAGGAAGAGTTGTTATAGAAAGACACTAAGGGTTGTTCCTCCCACACCTGCAGAAAAGGTATTGCAGAAATCTGTGCTGGATAACCAGGGTAGATGCAGCAAGGGGAGTATTTTTCAAGCCTCCAGAGGAGGCCAGGTGTCTAGACACAATGCTTGGGGACCCATGCAGAGGCTCAGCCACTGCTCACAGGGCCACCGCATGGCAAGGACACCCTGGGGCTGGCAAAGAAGTGTATTCTGAGGGGTAAGAGTTCCCCTCCACCAGGAACACATCTGCAATAGGATCAATGAGGTCGTCTGCTGTGATGATATTCAGATGCACTGAAAGACTGTGATTTTTTCAAAACAGAAACCCACACCTAGAGAAGGAGTTAGTTTCAAACTCAGCTTCCATTAGTCCTATTTACCTGAAGCTTAAACCTGCAAAGTCTTTGCTGCTCCAGTGGTCACCCAGCACAGATCTTATCTGTGTGCTCAAACACTGCAGTACCTCCCCCATCACAACAGAGCGACAGGGGTGCCTGCCCAATGCATGCCTGTGTCACATGCTCCACCTGGTCTTTATTGACACCCGCGAGGTGAAAAAGTTTTGGTCTATGTTAACAAATCATTACTTAACAGATTATTCCATATGAAATATCAGAAATTAACTTTAACTAATTCTTACTTGTATTTCAACTCAAATTCAATTAGATGTAATTAATTTGGAATGCAAAATCATACTACCTTTTCCCAGGTACTAACTCTCTCTTACATAAGACATAAATATCAAAATAATACGGATCCCCAACTGACATTGGTATACATCACTATTACTTCTACCACTGTATTACAGCCCATCCAGGTGTTTCAAGATCATAGCATATTTTGCAGTCTTTAAGATCATGCTCATATTACCTAGAACAGGAAAGCATAGCATTTCAAAAGGATTTTCAATTCTCCATTTAAAACTAACAAATGGAAAATTATTTTCATTTGGGCAATTAGCTACAACCCTAAGAAAATTTTCCTACTGTATTCATTGAGCAACAGCAAGAGCTCAGCTAAAACAGGAGCAGAAACAAAGCAAACTGAAGCAAGCCCATTTATGTCTAGTTCTGTTCCTTCGTCTTTTGTGAGCAGAAGGACCACATATGACGGACAGCTACCAGCCTCTTGAAATCAAATCAGTTTCTTTCAAAGAACATTTGTATTTTGTAAACCAATTAAACCACATGAATAGCACAAGCATGAATAGGCTTTTGTTTTATTCAAATTAAGATGTTTTGGATTTGTAAAGATGCAAATAGATATGACAAAAAAGGTAACAAGGGTACAATAGAAAATTGTGGAGCAGGGAGAAATTTAATTACATGCTTGTTTGATTGAAAGTTCAAGGTCCTTTTTATATTGCTTCAAATTTAAAAATTCACAGATCCCTTCTTTCTGTTTTCCAAATATGTTCAGGAAAATAAGTTGCTTGAATTTGCCTTTCCATGGCTTTTAATTGCAATTGCATGCTATTTGGATCCTTTTATTTCTATGGAAATGCAAGACCAGTTCCAAGTCATGAACTAACACACTTCCTTTTAATGAAGACTGTATAAAAATCTGCACTCCTCCCACAACAGAAAAGTCCTGCAGAATTTAACAGTGCACAATACCCCTTCTAAAAAAAGCTTAAAGAAAACTAAACCAGCCAGCAGAGCTCTACAACACTGTACTCAATGGCCGAAAGAGCAACAATCTCCACCAAATACTGGAAGTTTTTAAAGCAGTTTAGTATTTCATTCCCATAAGTGAAATCCTTCCATTAGATTTAAAATAGAAGCTCCTACTGGCACCAGCAGTGGGTTCTGCTCACATCTCTGCTGCAGCCTGACCCTGTGGAGCTGACCACCTCCATCCCTATCGCCTCCCCAGGGTGATGCCCCAGCCTCCTTCAGCACCACCCATTAATTCCCATTCACTTTAGTTCACTGGGATTTTTTGCTGGATTTAAAGTTTAAAAAAAAAGATACCGATAGGCCGATACATGGAGTTCTGCTCTACGAGTCTTGAACAAGGACTTCAATCATCTGGGTCTAATCATATTCCCCTGAAAATCCCCAGTAGTTTTGTCAGCTTTACCGGGAGCCACATGATGTGCGTGTCAGTGCTGGGGTGACAAGAGACCTATGGAAAAAGGCACTGAACCTGGGTCTTTGTCAACTACTAGGTAAGATCTCACTACAAAGAAACGCATGTGGTCATTGCCAAACCCTACAGGGCAAGTGAGAATAAGAATTAGGAACACAACTCCAAGTAATAACCTAGTGTCACAAAACACAGAAAACTGCCCCTTCCTCTCAGCACAGATAACCTTAGCCTCTAGGAATATCTGTCTGTTTTCACTCCGCCATCCTTTTTAGTGCAATCCATTGGCCTCTGTCGTCCCAGCTGTACAGACAAGCTGCCTGATCACCTACAGGGATCCACACAAGTGGTAACTTTATCTCTGCAGGTAAACAGCTAAAATATACAGTTTGTGCTGTGTAGAAGGTAAGGAAACATAGGATCTACCCAGCCCCTGATGTTTCCCCACCTCCTGTCAGTTATGGGACACATGCCAAAAAAGCTAACAGTGCAAGGTGCCAAGTATCTCCTGTAAATTAACTCTCTCTGTTGCCAGTCCTAAAAGGGGACACAACAATACAGGGTGCTGTTGCTGAAAGGATACTCAAATAGGTCTTCAAGCATTTTTACCCCTCCACATGACAGAAGGAAACCATTCGTACGAACAATGACTTACAGCAAAGAAAGCAAGCCAAATGCAAAAACATATGCCGAATATAGCAAGAAGAATGTAATGCACATTTCAGCTTTCTCCATGAGACTGGCTCCATGGCAGCTCATGGCTGCTTTGGCCCTGGCAGCTCAAGCTGAGAGCCACCCCTCAGAGCACCTCATCCATGGCTAATGAGGCCAGCTGGAACACAGGCAACTGCTCACCAGAGCCAACGTCTGCCTCCTTGCCATACTGAGGGCACAGGTCAGCAAGAGCCAGCCCAATCTGTTACTGTTGAGAATGGCCAAGTCAGCTGAAAATGAAAATAAGAAACTGGCCTTAGACCTCTGCAGAAGTTGCAGGTGACCTGTTGGTACAGTGTATTTGAATCCAGCAGCAGTGAGGACACAGCCCTGGTATGCTACCATGTCATTTCTACAGAGATGGTTTCCAGAGAGGAGCTGCACTTGAAATAACTAAACCAAAGGAAAAGTGAGAGTGCTGGAAAGCTATCTAGCCCATTGGCCTGCACAATGCAGTAGCTTTATAATAGGTCTTGCAAGGTAATATATGTGCTGCAATTAATTCCAATGAACGCTGAAGTATATTAAGAACATTTGGAATGAATTAAAGCTAGCAGCACCCATATACAAGGAAAGG
This sequence comes from Gallinago jamesoni, assembly GCA_025769975.1. Taxonomy (NCBI): domain Eukaryota; kingdom Metazoa; phylum Chordata; class Aves; order Charadriiformes; family Scolopacidae; genus Gallinago; species Gallinago jamesoni. The sequence goes on along the minus strand of JAOQGH010000077.1, from coordinate 27,987,314 downwards.
TTCTGGCTTTAGCCAACCTTCTTTGAAATGTAAACAACAGCTGAAGATTTGGCCCAGCAAGCATAAAGAAAACTCAACCAAATCCATCATCTCAGCCTTCACAACAGGTGTTCGTGGGATGGAACAACTGCAGTTCATAGTTTTCCTTTGGAATTTCTACTGGATAAAACATATCTAACAATTATAATGGAATAAATTCAAGGCCATAATAAGGTAAGCTGGCCAAGGAAACTATCTGGAAACTACTCAGTGTGCAGTTCTCTTACAGAGAGAACTCATTACAGAGCCAGTGGATGGCCGCTGACCCCGTGTTCAAAACAAGAGGTTGCACATTGAAACATGAGACACCAATGGTCCTTGAATAAACTCCTGATTCCCCTAATCCACCTTAGCTACATTTGCATTATTCCTGCTTTTCCTAGCAGAAAATGTTTGTATGGCAATGTGCAAGGCATGGGGCTGCCACCAATACTTCTACAACAGCATCCGCAATCAAAATCTCAGCCTAGTCATCTTCCACCAGGCACTGACGCTGACAAATAAAAACTGTCACTTAAAAACCAAAATTAAATCATGCCCTCCATAGCAAACAGTAGCCATTTAAAATGTAGATTTCTCTAGGGTTTTTGTATTAGTTGTTGCTTTAAATAAAAAGCAGACTAGGAATATAGGCTACTGCTTAGTATGTTCATGCACTGCAAACGTAACTTTGTCACCAGCCTATTTCCTCTTTTATAGTCAGGCTACATAACTCATCTTTCACAATAATGTTTTCATGTTCAAATTGCACACATTCAGAGCAGCATAAAGATCACTTTTTTTTTACACTTCACTTACATGATGGCATGCTAAAACTGATAAATCGCATATACACCGAGTAACATGTGTGTCCAATTTAAGGGATTATTTAAACAGTTTCCTGCCTGTGCAAATGAAGGAAGCCACAAATTTAGGAGTCGCACAGAATTTATAATTCTGTCTCAAAAGGGGTAACATAATTTGCCCCTCCTTTATTTAGCTTTGGTATTTGTAGGCTTTGAGCCATAATGTGTCTGACAAGCCATTTCAGGAGCACACTTGGCACATGGGGGAGTAGTTTGTCCCTTTCCACACATGCTCCGCAGACCTCACGGACTAATTCTTGTCAGTCTGCAAGAAGTTACTAAGAAAAGAAAACCTGCCGCAGGAAGCTCACCATCACTATCCACACCTGCCTCTCTTGCTGGAGAGCTCTTACAGGTCTGCTAACTGGAAGGGATTGAAATCCTGTTTCGTGTTTTGCCACGTTCTACATAAAGTCACCCCAGAGCCAAAGGAGCATAATCATGCCAAGTGCAGAATCACTCACACTGTCTGGGAAAAGGTAGGTCCTGCAGCATAGAAGAGAAAATAAGAAGGGAAAAAACTTTCCATTACAGTAGTAATACAGACTTTCCACACGAAGGAAAGGTAGGTATTATTATTTTCCATGCACTACAACTTCCTATGTACAAGCACCGCTCCTCCTTTTCTCCCTTCCTACATTTCCCTATAGAAATTTCCAAGTACTTCTCCAACAGCTGCAGGGTGAAATCATGCCTCTTCCAACATCAGTGAGAAATCTGCCATTGACTCCAATGGGATCAGCCTGTTTTGGGAAGGATCTTTGCCTCAGTGAGTGCCACAGGACTTGGTCCAGGAAGAGCTAGTGCTCTCCTCTCAGCAGCACAACTTCTTCCCTTGCCTAATTTCCATAATAACTCAGAGAGAGCAAGAATTCCCCTCCCTGCCACCCCCCCACCCCCAATTAATTCTAGCCATAATAGATGCTCTGTAGAAGCTGAATGTTACATCTACAAAACAATCTCTGGATCAATTACAGCATTTAATGCCCTTACGTTCTCCAAACAAGCTGCGTATACAGGCAGTGCTTCCTATCCAGAATTTGGCAGTATTTCTTTAAAGTAGCTAGTATTATGTTTCTGTGGGTATAAATACAGGTTCTCTTCACTCTTCCTGGTAAAAACCTTCTCTTCAGATAAAGGAACAGATCACCAAAAACTGCAGTTCTAGTCAACTGTTATTAATAATAACAACCTTAATAACACAATCACTTCCATACGGTTTCCATCTCAGTGATTTCACACATACTCAATAAACATTCTTATACCTGGGTAGTCAGTGAAATATTGATTATCTCCTCTACTTCATTTTGTCTTTTATAAACTAGGAAGTACCAGTGAAATTACGTGAATTGCCTGCAACAAAGCAGAGCCCAGAACTCAAATATTTTCACTTCCCAAATTGCTCAGGCCCTTTCCCAATGTGTAGTCGCACACACAGCTGCTTTCCTTATTTAGGCCATCTTTTGGTTTAGTTTAAAAACAGACTATAGTTTAGATAAAACATAATTCAGGAACACCCACAATAAGCATTGCCATCAGTACTGACACCAGCTAAAGAAATTTTACAAAGCAATTGCAGCCTCGTATTTGCAATGCTGTAAGGGAACTTCAGTCCTTCAAATGGCTTACTTACTCACATTTTGCTAAATTTATTAGGAAAATATTAATCACTGTTGGTTGTCAAATTCAAACAGACAATTAAAGTCAGATCTTTTTCACCAGTTCAAACTTACCATTTGTACAGAAGGATGGAAACTTTAATTAAAACAAAGACTTTTCCAAGCTAAGCATGACATCAGTCATTCTGATACCTCTGGCATTTTATAGCCATTCCCATTTTTAAATGAATGCAACTCTACCTATGGCCTCCAACATGCTTGTCTTTTAAGCAACTAAATGTGACAATATACCAATGTGACAAATAGGCCAATAACCTGCCTTACCACTGTTAAGCAGAAATTACTCTTGCAGCATAAATTTCAAAACCCACCAGTCTCATTAAAAACAAAACATGCACATGTAGTACGAGAGCAGAATCTCTCCAGAAAGATACCATACTCTACCAGCTTTACAAGACAAACTCACAAACATAACATTTAAACCACTCTGCAGAGGAGAACTCCAATAGAGAGCTACTGCATGGAAAGAAGCATCAACTTACTCCATGTTGCGTTTCAACATGATCCCAAAATCCTACACTGGTTTCACAGGAGAAGAAACGATACTGCACACTTTATAGAACAAAAGGATCTTCCAAAGCTTCCTTTTCAAAAGCTCTGTCTGCCAGTTACTGTTTTGAAGACTCACTGAGCACCCTGAGCAAGCATGGGTATTGCAGCTGAGATTTTCCCCAAATGGGGGAAGAAGACTGGAGCTCCCAGCTCATCAGGTTGGTAGGGAATTTTTGAAATGCTTTCCAAAACTTTACATGTTTCTAGTACTTTAAGGTTAATTCATTAGCAGGAAATCAACATGTTTTTTTCAGAAAAAACGGAAAAGGAGACTAGTTGACACTGAAGGAGACTTTCTGAATGACAAAAAAGGATAGGCAAAAGTCTGTTTTTTCCTCTTCTGAAACCCTTTAACACAAGGAGGATATTAAAGAAAGTTAGGGCCTTTAAAATAGACATTGGACATATACTACCTGCTGGAAATAACACACCACACATACACAAATATCATAACTACATAAACAGAGCACAAATAATTGTGCAATAATGCTCCAAAAGTCTGCTATACTAAAAAAAAAACAGGATGCATAATACTTTCAGTGCTGGCCTAAAAGTAGTCCACAGTATTTCACTTCAACATATTCGTTAAGGCTCCAAGATTTGTTTAAGCTTACATAAAAGCAAAATTAATGGATATTGTTGAAACAGTAAGTATGATTTGATCTTTACAATAATAACTAAAAAGCCTGTAAAACACAAAAGCAAGCATCAATGAGGCAGGGAACTAGAAAGCATCAGGTTTCCTATTATACTCAATTAAATTGTTAATCATGTCATGTACTCACTTTTTAATCTCTTTAAACCAATACAGCAGTATGATGAGTAATAAATTTGTTTTTATGAGAAAGCTTCTGATATACCCTTGGTTGCCAGGAATGAAAACTGTTTATGAAAATGTAATTTACAGCAAAAGTTTATATGAAGTATACAGCTTCATGGATATCAAGCCATATGAAAAACAATTCAGAAAAGACAGAAACATACATATGCTAAAGTTTAATATTAATTCCTTGTATTTCTGGGACCTTTAATATACAGTTTGTGAAGCTTAATTTTATAAAACAGTGTCTACTCTTTCATAGTAGTTTATATCTTTCCAATTCTTCCAAGACTGGTGAGATCCTGTTTGTAATGTGCAATGAACACTATGCAGTTGGTATGTTTTGAAAAGTCAGTCTTCATTATGGAATTGGTTGCCTTTCTGTTAAATAGATGAAGCAAAACCTGCAACAAAATTAATCATAATCTACATGCCTTTGACAACAAGAGTGTTTCTCTGTGCTCGTTTTGGCTGGGGTAGAGTTAATTTTCTTCATAGTAGTTAGAATGAGATTGTGTTCTGAATTTGTCCTGAATACAGTGTTGATAAAACAGGGATGTTTTAGTTACTGCTGAGCACTGCTTACAGACTCAAAGCCTCTTCTGCTCCACGTACTGAGAGAGTACTTCTACTCCCCACCACAGAGTAGCCTGGGGGTGCACAAGAAGTTGTGAGGAGACACAGCTGGGAGTGCTGACCCCAACTGACCAAAGGGATATTCCACACCATATGACATCTTGTTCAGCATATAATGCTGGGGAAAGAAGGAAGAAGGAAGGGGAGGACGTTCAGAGTTATGGCATTTCATTGTCCCAAGTACCCATTATGTGTGATGAAGGCCTGCTTTCCTGGAGATGGCTGAACACCTGCCTGCCAATGGGAAGTGGTGAATGAATTCCTTGTTTGGCTTCACTTGCACGCACGGCTTTTGCTTTACTTATTAAACTGTCTTGGTTTCAACCCAAAAGGTTTATTTTCCATTTTCTCCTTCTTCTCCCTACCCTATAGGGGGAGAAGAGGGAGGAGGGAAGCAGTCAACAAACTTCACCTCACTTCTTTTATCATGCCTTTCCTCTTACTTGAGTATGAATCCTGCTCCCAACCTAAACTACTAATACCCTTGCAAAATGATACATAAGGCTTTTGTGTTTGATGTCACCAGCATTTATATTACAGATGTGATCTGTGCAGGATTCGAAGTTACATTGAACTGCTTAACCCTTTTATACCCCACAAGCCCTCATCTTCTCAACCACAACTCTGAATTTTGTCTGGAACAAAAAACTAAATGCCATTAATGTATAAATATGACATTCATGACTACCAGCCATCTCCTCACCCACCCTAACATACAATGTAAGACTTGGACAGAAACAAAACAGTTCTCTCACCCAAATTGTACAGAAAGATTTCTAACATTAAACACAATCAAATTATTATTACCTGCAAAAAAATGAGAAAAAGCTTATTCAAACATGCCAAATCCAGCCCACATCACAGCTCTAGGACTTGTTACTTTTACAATTGCTCATCTTCTTTTAACAAGCCCTAACAGTAACAATAATGCCAACGTAATAAATGCCCAAATAACTGACTTCACTAACAAAGTTTAACACAACTCGTCTTCCCAATTCAACCCATATCCTGAAGCTGAGGACCACAGAAGACTTAGCAAGAAAGTCGAAGTCTTACTCTTGCGTTTTCAAAACTTAACCGTACCAAATCCTAACTCCAATCCTTAAGGTACTTAGATCAGCAGCAGCTACCTTGAAAATAACCTGGCACATTCACCCCCAACACCAGCTCTCATCCCACTCCAGTGGTTCCTTAAAGATATTAGGAAGAAAGGGGTCTCTGATCTTTCCTCACCCTTTTCTCACTATCACTGTCTTAACGCCTGTGCCTACAATAAACCTAAATACCCCATAGTCCCTCCTGCCAAAAGCAGTTCTTGTGCCACACTAACTGCTCCTGGAGGGAATTCAGCAAGAAACTGATTGTCTTCTCAAGTGGAGAAAAGGTGGCAGCTCTGACACCAGCCTAGAAGGAAAAAGAGGTGCAGAAAAATCAAACACAGTGACTTTGATGAATTTGTCATTACTTCGGACCTAAAGCAGGGAGTGACTGTCAGAGCCTGCCATGTTGACTGTTTAGAAGCTATGGTAATTCTCCATGCATTTCCACATGCTCCCAGGCCTTAGGCAGGATGATTAATAGCCCTCTCTCACAGCTCTGTATGAATGGGAAGGTAATGACAGTGACAGATCACTGTAGCTGAGACTCTCCTAGTTGCCACGGGCTTTCAGGAAGTTATAAATACTGTAAATTCTTTAAACCACAGGTAAGGTGTGTCAGTATCCCTGTCTCTAGTTAGAACTCACAATTACAGCTTCATGCAAGTAACTCTCAGCTCAACAAAGATCCTTTAATAGTCTGGCAAAGCATTGATCAGGGTGAGAGCACTAGAAGAGTGTCAATCGCCAGCTAAGCCATAAATGTTTCATTAAAAAAAAAAATTAAACAAGTTTATTTTTTTTAATTATTTTTTTCAACTCTAAGTGTGTAAAACATCTGCATTTTCAATAAGGCCTGAGACCCTGTCATTTTGTCCCTGTCACATGCCCTCATGATCCTCAGAAGCTCTGAAGTCTACTAAATCTAAATTCCTAGAGGCATCCTGATAACTAATAAAGGCAAGTTATTCATGCTATCCGCTAGAAAATCAAGGCTTGCTTTCAGATATCTTCCCTGCTCTGAAATCCTTGGAAATTCAATTTGCATGCCTAATTAGCATCTTTGCCCTCATGCCACACCGTTTATAAGAAGCAGTCCTCATTACACAGTTATGCATCTACATTTCCTCCGCTTCAGGGTATACATTGTGCATTCTAATTACACAGAATCACAGAATCTTAGTGGTTGGAAGGGACCTTTGAGATCATCAAGTCCAACCACCTTAGAAAAAAAAAAAAACACAAAACAAACAAACAAAAAACAACAAAAAACCACACACACAAAAAAAAGCACCCACCAACTAAACCCCACACCCACAACCCCATGCACAACACCCCAGCACAAACCAATACTCTTGGCCACTAGAGCATGCCCTGAAGAGCCATGTCTACACGTTTCTTAAATACCTCTAGGGATGGTGACTCCACCACCTCCCTGGGCAGGCTGTTCCAGTGCCTGACCA
>JAOQGH010000077.1:27953633-27979813 GCA_025769975.1 Gallinago jamesoni | reverse complement strand
GCCGAGTACAGAGGCACGATGACTTCCCTACTCCTGCTGGCCACGCTATTCCTGATACAAGCCAGGATGCTATTGGCATAATGGAGAGAGGCTTGAATTCTTGAATCTGTTTCACTTGCTGGTTTGGGTGTAAGACACACACATTAACACATTGAACCAACCTACCACCTTCAGTCTGCAAATACTCCAGATGCTGTGCAATGCTGCTCATGAAACAGCACCAGAAAAGCTTGCATGGCAAAATCATCTGAGCAAGACTGGCAAACTAAGAAGTAAGCTTACGCCTTTTATATCCCAAGCTTAACATCTTAAAATTTAATTTGCTTTTGTGACTCATTATGAATGCCTCCACAGGTAGTGGTCAGGTTATTTCGGTTTTGTGACAAAACACCATCTTTGGACCTCTCCAAACCAACAGGCAGGCCCAGAACAGAATTTCATGTCTTGTCATGGCCTCTCTCCTACAGCTGCTCCATTTCCTATTGTCACCCTGACTTGAAAACCCAGAATTCTCAGATGCATTTTTTGCCTCTATGTGCAAATACTAACTGGAAATACCTGCACTGATGGCCTAGTATTTGTTCTTAATTTATGTACATTTTAAATTTTCTTGTTTGATGTATTGTTTTGATGGATTCTTAACCATTTTGATATGCTTCATCTGCTAATCAGAGACAGTATTATTTTAAGACTGGGCACAGCATGTTGAAGTTCCATCACAGTACAGTCCCTAGGTGATAAAAGCTTGGAAAAAATGTGTTAAACTGTATTAAAAAGAAAAAAATCATCCTCCATCTTCTAATAAGCAAAGCTGAAATTTATTGTTTTCTGTGCACTAGAGTACAAGGTGCGTGAGTATGTGTTACTACAGTGAGGGTGAGCTCTGTCAGAAGTCACCAGCCTCTAAATTCCTTGGTAATCAAGCCAACGTTGTGGAGCTGTTCAATAATAGTATGGTGCAACACAGATGAACACTGTGTCATCGCTGAAAGAGTGATGTTCCACAGAGGGAGGAGATTTTCCAGCATTTCCCTGGACCCAGGAGGGACATGAGCTCTAATGGGGTTGCTCTGACAATGCAACACAGCATAAGGTCAGACTCAACACCCATCCAGCCAAGGCACTGGATGGTCAATAGAACAAGGCTTGGTCTGAATACAGACTCACCCTTTCTTTAGCATTTGGTTTTCAGAAATCCAGAGGTTACAGGCTCCCACAAAGACTGGGAAAAACGCATCTTTGCCCTGTTATTAATGCTCTTATTCCTGCAGCAATCAACAAAATAAAATCCTCACAAGCAGCACTGCTTTACAGACAAATAAAAGACATGACCCCTGCCCCCAGCAGTTTACAGTGGAATGAGAAAACATGGTAAAAGGCAGGGAAGTGGAACAAGAGAATTGATAGAGCATAATGTCAGGAGGGCAGCTGCTTTCACAGTCTAAGCATCCTGCTACTTCCATCTTTTAAAACATTGGCACAAGCCTTCAGGACCTTGCCTTGCCATATTATCACCAACATGCCAGCATGGCAAGCCTAACTTTCACAGGAATGACTCCTTTCTCTAAAATCCTCTTTTCCTTTGCGTGCAATGCTTTTGTTTCTGTAAGATCTCTTTACATATTAATAACCATTCACCCATTGATTCTGATTCCAGATGGAAAATACCAGCTATATAGGGGCTGGCGGAATGAGATTTTATTCACAGGTCTTAACATTTCACTCACGTTTCCAAGTTCACCATGGTATTTGAAGCAAGGAGAGAAGACACAGCCTGGCACTCAGCCATGCTAAGAATCTACTTGACTTTTTCCAGGACTACAATGTAATTCTGTGCCTGCTTATATTAACCAAGAGTTTGACTCTTCAATTGTCACCTCAGCCCTCTGCCAGCTATGTTTTCCAGCCAGCTATCCCTTCATGTCTCTTTGTCTCCTCCCGCTCAAGCAGGAGAGCTATTCACAACCAATGCAGTGGGCTTAATCACGATGCAGCCTCCTGTGATTAACAGTCATGAAGCTCAAATAAGGATATTGATGATAAGTGTATTAACCACCATGTGAGAATTTTAATCATTTCACAGTCTTCTGCACTGGAGCTCTGCTTGGTGTCTCTCAGTAAAACATAATGGCCACATATACTGTAGCTTTATAGCCCTGTTCACTTCAACTGCTTACACCAAATACAACCATACATCACCGCACCTCTACATTGTATCTTATTCCTCTTTCACTGCCACCATCCCACATCATGACCCTGGTAGTCACTCAATGAAAATTAACAGTGTTTAGAGTTCAAATTCTTTGACCTGAGCCCCATAATGTCTGATTTCTTTGCTGTTTCTACTGTTCAGTCTTTGGAAATGGATCAATAAAGTATTTTCAACAACATTAAAGGTAAGTCTGTGGAGGAACAAAGATCCATCTCCATATCACAAGGCAATTATGTCAATTTAGTATCTTAGGTCCCCAGGCAAGCTTCCTATCTGTTAATAAGAAAAGCTAATTACTAGCCAAGGTTTGAGCATACTTACACCTTACTGGTGCAAAACAATCATTCTGAATCAAGATGCTCTATTAAAACAAACAACCCTTTTAAACTGGAAAAAAATTACTTACTGGGAAAAAAGTGTTATTTACGTATCAAATCACATCTTCAGGTGTTTGGGTTTTTTTAATCCTATGTTGCTGCAATTTTAAAGAGCATAAGATGTACATGCAAACAAACCATACTTACCAGTAAGCAAGATGCAGTCATGTGGAAATGTACACACAATATAAAGAAAGTTTAGTTACAGATAGAAATATTTCCATGTGTAATTAATTTTTATTAGTATCTCTTAAAATTAAAGCTTGAATAGAATGCACTTTCTTGCATATATTTGTAAGCAAAGGCTGGTATATTCTTTACAACTGTTATTCCTCCTTCAATGGCCTGCAGGCCATTTGACTCAATACCCAAAGATGTTGATTCACTTGCAAACCTGTGGGACCAATTCCATTCTGCCTGGGAGTAACCAGGCATTTAAAACTCCCCTTTCTGTGTTCAAAGCATTTAATTAACTTCCCACACATAGCATACTACACTACCTGCTCTGTTGATTTTTCTCGAAGTTTTATCATTCTCCCTGTCCCAAAAAAGACTGCTTTTCCGCAACAAGAAGACCAACATCTCTGTACCGTTTCTCCAGTTTCCTCTGTGTATACCTCCATCTTCAACTAGAAGGATATGAAACAATACTGTAGACGCTATATAGAAATTGAGTTGCCTACATGGCTGACACACACATAGAACAACTTGACAATAACCAAACGTGTCTCTAGAGGATATCAATATTTGCAGTTCTAAAGAAATTATGTTCTATATTTAGACACCACTAGATGATGCTTTCATGCTTCAGTTCACGAAGATGCCCAGAAAGACAAGTCTGGAATGTCTTCTTTAAGTTACTGATAGGTAATTTCTGTTACAGTAACTTTCACTGTCAAGCACCAGTTGGTGATTAAACTGTAAATATGTCTCACTGAAAAATACACAAAGTACACAAAGTGAACTACAAAGAAAGGACACGTTTAAAAGAGTTGCCCTTGAACAGAACCATTCCTTAAGTATACAATACCCCTCACTTTCTCAGTTATCTATGCCTGGGAAGCTTCCTTTAGCAAGCCCACTTTTTTTGTTTATTTTTGCAGAATCTCTGCAAAACATGAGTTAATAATCTTGGTGGGTAAAAGATAGGCAAGTTCCAAATTTTAATGAATGCTGGGATTCTTGCAGAGGCTGCTGGTATCTCTGGTACTTCCAGTCACCTTGTCAATAGAGTAAAATTGGGATGTCTACAATTCAGATCCAGCAGGATCCAGCAACACTGGGGGCACACATGACACACAGAAATGAAAAAATAACCAACATCAACTTCAACCCATGGCTTGCAAGAACATTGGGTGGTAGGTGAGCACAGACACAGGAAACACTGCAAAAGAAAAGTAGTAAGAGCAGGAAGAGCAGCACCTTTTCCCAAACTCTAGGACTCTAAACTGACTACCAGTGAAGCTGGCACTGCTGTCAGGAGGGGGAGAAGGAGAGGACCTCTGCTTTGCTGCCAGCCTTCTAGCAACGTATTCCCACCCCCTGGTACTCTTCCAGCACAAGCATTTACGTAACTGTGCAAGCTAGAAATAACCCAAGTACACAATAAACAACTATGGATGGAGTCTCCAAGGTCGATGAGTAAGAACAAGGAAAAGACAGGTCATTTCATCCCTCCCCTCCAGTAGCTGAAGGAGGAAGTTAAAATGTCCAAATTGCAACCCCAAGGAAGCCACACTTTCCTAGCACATGCTCTTCCCTGTAGCTGCAACTCCACAGCATCTCAACCACTGTCATTCACTGACAAAGGTAATTCATTGACCTTAAGAATGCCAAAAATAGTGACTGGCCCTTTCTATTTAAAAGTTCAGAGCCCATCTCTGGTATTTTGCATGCAAATACACTGCTTTCAGCTAAGTTTTCAGCCAAGACATTTTTGCATTAGAAAGCATATGAATAGTCATTGTATTTTAAATGCAGCTGCAAGCAACTGGAGAGGAAGATACCTCCTTCACTCCCTGTGATAGCTGAGTAGTTGACACTGATGGAAACAAAAAAGAAGTGAAAAATCAAACTGCAATAACCTATGTTAATGCAAGGTGAGCTCTTTAACCTCCTTCTGACCAGTCCATTCCTCCTGACATTTAGCAGACAGTCAAATCCTCCTTATAATGGAGGATTACTGGAGAACCACCAGGGTTCTGGTACATAAACTTTCATTACTTACTCACAAGACAGAGAGGCAGGTTTTATGGCCAATAGTACTCCATATCATCTGTTTGAATACTTCTGTAAAAAGTAACAGGTTGAGGCAATTTGTATCTGCTAGGCTCAACAGCAGCTTCAAGACTTCTTTTTAAATATTATTCCTTACTCAACCAACATGTCCTTTTCTCCCCCAATATGTTACACTTTTCAGAAACTTAAGTTCAGTCATTTACAGGCTTCTACTAAAAATCCACTTTAAGACTAAAATCCACTTTATCTACTAAAAAAAAAAATAATCCGGCTTTAGTGACGTGTACCCAGTCTTCTGTATACTCATGACTACTTAAAAAAATTGAAGCTATTTAATACTTAGGTCCATTGGGACTTGTATACAAATAAATCCATCAGAAAGCATCATCCTTATTTTCCTTCTGCCTTATGCTAGGCCATCTGTGCAACCCACTGCACAGCTAGAGAAAGAAAAAAAAAACCAGAACCCACAACAGAAAGGAGATACTCTAGCATTAAAGAAAAACAGTTATTTGAGAGAAAAGCATTTTGCTGCTGGTAACATCTTCAGCAGACAACAATTTTAAATTAAAGTAACACTTACTTCAAGGAAGGTTTGCCTTTATCCACATCCTGATGGAAACTTCCAGCACACAATCATAGCGCATAAATGCTTCCACCACATTCAACTCTTAACAATACTAACAGATGTTTCAGTATAGAGAGGTTATAAACATGCAGGGCCATGGTGTAAGGACAGAAGTCAGTAGATTCTCTGAACCAGTCTCATCTTTGCTTTTCCTGCTCATAACTGTATTATCAGGGAAAGAGAAGAGTCTGTTTTTAAGCCTCTTATTTTTGTTTCACAGTCTTAATAACAAAACCTGAGCACTTGCTGCTCACCTTAAAGCACAGGCACAACAAAAAAAAAGAAAATTTAAAAAAAAAAAAAAAAATCCTTTTTCCAAATGGCAGTTTTGGCATCTGAAATGTAGCCATACACTGGGGGCCTTGTTGAACAACAGCCATGTCCTGCAGTGACAGCAGGTATCCCAACAGTCTTTGTGTACCCAAAGGCAGCAACACCTGCATGTAAACACCAGAAACTAGAGAAAAATCCAGCCTCAGTGCTCATAAGACTGCCAGATTTTGAAAGGTGCATTGGGACTAATCAAAACCTTAAACAGTAGGGTTTTACTCACCAGAGTCAGTTTAATGATACCTTTCATGCCACCTGTACTGAGACTGATTAATATATTTGCACCATTAATTTATTACTTTCTTCTATCTTCCCACTTCTCTTATTTGAAAGATCAAAGAATCATAGAATGGTTAGAGTTGGAAGGGGCCTTACAGACCATCGTGTTCCAAATCCCTGCCCTGGGCAGGGACACCTCCCAACAAACCAGATGCTCAAACCCTCATCCAGCCTGGCCTTGAACACCTCCAGGGAAGGGGTATCCACAACTTCCCTGGGCAACCTGTTCCAGTGTCTCACCACCCTTACAGTAAAGAATTTCTACCTAGTATCAAACTGAAAGATGGCAGATTCAGATTAAAAACCATCACCCCTCATCCTATCACTACATTCCCTCATAAAGAGTCCCTCCTCATCTCTCCTATAGGCACCCTTTAGGTACTGGAAGGCCACTATAAGGTCTCCCCAGAGCCTTCTCCAGGCTGAGCACTCCTAACTCTCTCAGCCTCTCTTCACAGGAGAGGTGCTCCAGCCCTCAGATGATCTTTGTGGCCCTCCTCGAGGCTCACTCCAAAACGTCCATATACAACCTAACCAAAAGCCAGCACAGTTAAGGAGTTTTCCTAATAGGTCCACCAATCTTAGAGGATTAAGAATTGAGGAAGCTCAACTGGACACCTACAAATGTTCAATTTATATTTTTCCCACTATAATACAACTTTTTATTAAAACAATGTTTAGTCCAGTTTAAAGGGGTTTGTTTTCCTGAAACCGGCCTTTAAAAACTACCATTTTAATTACCCATTTATTCTGACCTCCCCCCGCCTCCCAGTTTCATTTGACACAACAGTTCATTTTTCGCATATTTTTATAAATTGTCTCAAGGACTGCATCACAGTAGGGATGAGCCCAGCAAGCCATCCCCATTTACAGCTGCTCCCTCAAAGGAGCACTAGTCACACAGCGCCTTCTCTGCACACAGAGGGTTGTCTTCCACAGAGCACAAGATTTCTCAGCACAACTCACCACTGTAAAACAGCTCGCCATTACTCCTCAGTCTCAGCTGAAAATGCAGTATATTAAAGACCATCTTTTCTCTCTCCATTAATACTAAATCCAGTTGTCAAGAGACAGCACAGAGCATTAGGCTTTAAAATGGTTAGTGAGTCATTTCTACAAAGGCAGTTTGGGTCCCTCTTCTTCAAATAAGCTTTTCTGGATAAATTTGTCTTGGAAGGAAAATAACATCCTTTAAAATCATAGCAAATGCATTACAGGAGACAGCCTGGTTGCACTACCTCAAACCAGCACAATGATGACTTGCTCACAAGAGGCACACCCCTCCTTTCAAGGATTAAAATTGGCACTAATCTGTCCATCACCCTTACTAGTAATAAAGTTAGCCAGCCCTCCAGCAACCTCTACCTTCAGCTCCTCAGTCCAGCCATAGGAGAGGGAGAGGCATTCAAGGAGCACAAACTCCCAAGCCCTGCCTGTTTTCCAGGGAAATAAGATATGGAAGAAGAACAAAACCTATTTACTCCTCCAGCCTTGACTGACAAAAGTGATCCCCAGAGATAAATGTCTCATTGCAGGGAGGAGATACAACTGGATGACCAAAAGACCAGATCAGTACTTGCTTGTTCCCCTCTGCTTGTTACATACAGAAAATACTATATAGTGGAAGCCATCTATGAAACTCTTAATAGATTAGTCTCCAAATTCTTAATGAAGTGCTTGCTAGATCTACATTGTGTCTAAATCACTACATGGGGTATTAAAAAGAAACGTAAGAGTAATACAAAGAAGATGGTCCGGCAGTTGAAGGCCCCACTTCCACATACAAGCAAAACTGTGACTCTTCATCCAGACTTGCAGATGTATATATCTTGCAGGCATATAAATTGTCACTGCAGAAGCAGTGAATATTTTTTTCCATATAAAATTAACCAACCTCATTATAGGCATAAAATATTCCAAGTTTCCACATTGTGTCACATTTGTGAAAGCTTCCACCGAATAGATCGTCATTTCAGTATTTAAAGCCACAGAAAATTTGGAAATTGTCTTACATTATTCAAAAATCAGGAATAAGGATGTTTCTTTAGTTTGTAATTAAAAGGGAATTGTTTTCCATAACTGTCATCATATTAAGATGCATCTTTTATTGGAGTTAGCCTCTATCTTATTGGCTTGTTTCAGCTGTTTGGGTCATAATAAATTCAGATTTCTGTTTCCCTGCAGCCCAACCTAACAGACCCTAGATCTTGCCCTATTAATACAAGGTAATGAATGGACAAGGTGGAATATGTAAGACAGAGGACATAAGGTGACAAAGTCTGTTTGTCAATCTTTATAACTGTTTCATCATTATAAGATCACTGCTAATTTCTGTGTTGTCGCTTTTTTCCACTGCAGGAGATGGGCAGCACCACAGCTGAAAAATAGCCACAAGTTCTCCACGTGCTCTGCTGTGATCCAGCCTGAAAACAGGTGAAATTGACATGTGAACCAACAGAGGAGTAACCTGCACAGATCCGCAGGCTGTGCTTGCTGACTCTCTTCAACCTTTGTTTCCCTACTGTGATTTGTTTTCTCTTCCACTGCTTGTCAGCTCAGAAAGGTATCTTGAGTTTCACACCATATGCAGATAATGAGCAATTATTATGGGACCTGTAATCTAGAATCATTTTATATAGCTTGCACTACCTACAGTAAGATGAATGTCTAAAGGATCCCAGAAGGTGACCTGCATCCAGCCCTCCCACTAATGTGATAAATGAATCCTGTAAATGAAGGTCAGAGTAGCAAACATATTTGCCTATCGGAAGCTCTGGTGCTATTGTATTCTTTCTGCATATCTGTATTTTTCTGTATATCTGCTGCACTCTACTAAATTTTTTAAAAGAAAACTGAAAATAAGTTTTAAAACCTGCTTTTCAGGGTTATATGCCAGTGCAACAGAAACACACTAGATAGCTCCATATTTCATCCCTTAAGTAAAGCACAAGGCAGTTAGGTTTGTTAAGACCCTTACTCTATGTACCTGGATGCCAAGGGTCTAGACCTTCTCTCTGCCCTGGGAAGGCAGGGCTGGTGCTCCCCAGGCCCAGGAGGCTGACAGCATTTCTTCAAAGCCTGCTGCTTACAGCCACCACTGAAGGATCCTCTCCCAGCAACTCTCTCTAGCAGTTACAGCACTCCTCAAGTTCATACATGCTATTCCATGCTTATACCTAGAAATGTACTATATCTACTACACATCCACTACCAAGTAGCTAATTTCAAAGAATCTGAAAATGAAACATTTTTGCTGAACGCTTCCTTGGCAGAACCACTCAGATTTTCACAGATAAAGTTTATCAGTCCTTGATGACCAAACACTTCTTGGGAGGGGAGACGACGACACCAAAACAAAAAACATTCCCCATATTTTGTCACAGATGGCATCTACTGAGGCAAAAAGTTTTTTCTTCTAAAGATGTCGACCCAAAGACTGCCAACCACATTTCCCATCCTGTGCCCCAGGCAGCTTTGCAACTTCTCAGTTTTATGATGACAGTGGTTTGTTGAGTCACAACCAGATGTCTATTGAGTTTGAAAAGCTTATTAGAAAGATTTGGTTGCTTTTTTCATCATAATTTTCTTACAGTTTCATTGTATCTTCTGCCTAATTAATCTTCTCATTCATTATCCCAAACTCTTCCAGTAAATATCCACTAGCCAGACCTACGAGTACTCTACATGGGAAGACTGGAACATTTACTAGGTACCTTATAATTATTCTCTGAAGTTGAATGGGTTTCTTAATGCAGGCTCACCAGCCATGATCAGCCTCTACAGAAACAGCCTGCTTTCAATGGGTGGTTCACACTTCTCAGTACCATTCATAAGAAATGAACAACAAAAAAATTACAACTTATAAACAACATGCAACACTTTGCACTTTTGATTCTAAATAACAATTAATTTAATGCTTTCTAAAAACAAGCCCTCTCCTCTATATAGCAAGAAGGAAAAAGGAGCAGTAGAGACTTCAGCTTTGGTCCATACTATTTTTCAAACTGCTTTTCAAAACAAGCCAACCATATGGACATAATTTATAAAAATTTGAGTCATACTGTCACACACTACTCAGCAAGACCTACCATAACAAATTAAAATCACTTTCAAATGAACATGAATTAGCTCTTTTGTTCCAAAAAGTGAGAGACAAGAAATTGTTTACTTTTAAAATAACATTACCAAATATTCTCTAGATTGAAATATAGCTATTCCCACACTTCATCATTACCTAGTAATGCAAACCAATTATGAAACAATTTTAATTTAAATCTAAATGCTGCAGGAACAGTAAATAGTAAATAAAAATGTCCTATTTGAATAAATAAATGAAATACATAGATTGTGCAATTATTTCAGCAATTGCAGAATAAACACTGAGCAAACATCTGTGCTTTTATATAGTCTGCCAACCCAAGAGGACCTAAAGGCTCAAATAAGGTTACAGAACAAAGACTGTCAACCCTAGAATCTGAAAATATGAATTTGAAACAGCTTCAAAGGGAACCAGACTCAGGTTTGACTTTCAAGAACAGAGTTCTCCACTCAAGTTGGGGCTACATTCATTCCTTACTCTGTGAGAATATATCAACTGGATCCTCAAGAGCAGCCACATTCCCATGAATGAGCTTTCATAAAGCAGCTGCCTGCAAATCCACCACAGTCACTCCCTCCACAAACATCCAGTTCCAAAGACATGAGCAGCTAACCAGGCAGCAGTGTCTGGGGGATTAACATGCATGTAACACGTTTATGACCATTAATCAGGTTCTGCAGAATTTTTTTGCACACTAATACTGGGTTCGTCTGTCTGAAAGCTTCTTTTCCCTTAATTCTATAAGTGGCAAGAAGAAAGAGGTTCATGCATACCCTGATTAAAATGAGTTTCAAACATGAAAAAGAAAGTCTTGTTTTCTGATCAATGAAAACATGCCCCCATGTCTTCATCAGCTGTACAACTGGCTATAGTATCTCAATCCTGAGGTAGATGGAAGGTAAAAATACAGGGTGAAAATGTTCTCCCACTACATTAATACAAGGTTCGAGGGACACAAATATAGCACAGCCATATCAGCTTTTATCAGGAGATATCTGAGGCACTACAGTATTTTTGTACACTAGCAGCAAAATAATTATGATATGCTAGACTTTGCAGCATACTCTCTGCTGACATGGTGAACATGGCCTTTTCAAACAGTCTGAAGTTATTCAGTCCCCTTTA
Organism: Gallinago jamesoni; assembly: GCA_025769975.1. Lineage (NCBI taxonomy): Eukaryota > Metazoa > Chordata > Aves > Charadriiformes > Scolopacidae > Gallinago > Gallinago jamesoni. The sequence goes on along the minus strand of JAOQGH010000077.1, from coordinate 27,968,525 downwards.
CTATTACTGTTGAATTGTTCTTGACAGGTTTTTTTCCAGTACTTCATCCAGTTTAGTTTCATATGCCCCTAGATGGAATGTGATTATTTTGCTTGGGAGATAATCCCCAAACTGAATGGGCCTCAGTGTCTAAGAAGAAATTAAGCCCTGTGAACCCTAAGAGAAATTCAACCTGGCTTTCTTCTTTTTTTAATTTCACCTAATCAGTCTTAGAGCCCCTCATAAGTATAAACTGATTGCACTCGATGCTTTCATGATAATGCTTGTAATCCATTAGAAAGTCATCTGCAATCACAAAACTCAATTTACGTATGACCTTTTAAGCCATTTGACCAAAATTATTCCAAGTCACTTTGGTTAATGTCAGGTCTGACCTGCAGACTTAGGAAGCTCATTAAGTGACATACTCAACTGTACATGTTGATGTTTCTCTCTGAAGAGAGAGTGTATTTCTCAGAGGTTCCTCTTCCATTCCCACATGAATCATACGCTATGTCATATGTTTTATCTGCAACTGTCATCTGCTTTCAAATTGCAGCGTCAGGAGAGACAGTCAAGGATACAGCCTCAGATGCACTAAAACATTTCCCTGAGCCAACCCAACTTCATGGCTTATTGTGAAAGGTAAGAAAATAATGTGAAGGCAGGGTACACCAAACAAAGTATGGCATTAGGCATGCAGAAAGTATTCACTGGATCAGTTTATTACCATCACTGTAAAATGATATGCTATCCTACTTAGCATCTTTATTCACTGAACTTTACATCAAATACATCAGATAGATCAAACTTCTAAATTAAGTCTCCTAGAAAGATGTAACTGATCTTCTGAAAGCTGTGGCTCACAACATACCAATTTGTACTTTTTTTTTCTCAAGAACCCAAAGCAAGCTGCCTGTGTTCAGCCCAGTTACATAACTGCCTAAAATATCACTAGCAAGTTAAGTGTTTATAGGGGCCACAGGATTCATAATGCAAAAATGATCTGCTCTCAGAGCTGGTCACCATATAGCCTGGAAAGAAAGAGTTACTGTCATTCTGCTTCACTTGCTAAGAAGGGCCCTTCTGCCTGGCTAAACCCTGAACGGACTCAATTTAACTATCTGGGAAGTTTCTTATCTCATCCAGACACATCCAAGGGACTTCACAATATCCCAAAGCAAAAAAGGACAGAAGGACAGTCAGCTACTGTGAGGGACACCAAAATACCTACCCAATACAAAAAAAAAACCAAAACAAAACAAAAATCAAAACAAACAAAAAAACAACAAAAACCCAAACAAACAACAAAAAAAACCCCACAGCTGGGTTGGAAGCCTAGAAAGGAGCAAATATCCTCCCAGATCATCTTGTCTAAGCACAATACCTAGATGAAAACAAAGAACATAAAAACTTCCATCAGGAAGCCCTGAACATGCTGCGAGGAGAGAGGAACCTGTGGAGCTAACCTAAACAGAGAGAAAGGTAGATAACAGTTGTGCCGACTTTTTAATTTCTGTTTATCCCTGCCTTTGTAAAAAAGTGTTGTCCCCTTTAAACTTCATAAATATCTATATTTCTTTCTAGCTACTCCGTGGTACAGTTGGTTTCTACTTACTACCAAAGCCTTCTGAGCAAGGCAGTCATTAAAACCGGGATACCCTCTCAGGGCCCAGAGTTCCCATGCTCTTCTCTGAAGCACTGCGCATACCCTCAACCAAGCCGCACTTGCCAACATGGGACACACCAGCTCCTGGTCTGTACTGAAAAGGTCTGAGGTGAGCTGTGTTGGCTGGGCACGGTCCTGGGTACCAGCACAGAAGCAAGGGGAGTGCTCCACCCGAGCAGCCAGGCAGTTTGTAACAAGCAAACTGGAATACAAAACTGCTCATGTAGATGGGAGTTTCCAACGCGTACAGCAAAAGCACAAGAGGAAAAGCCTAGATTGAACACCATGCAAAAATGCTTATTAGGAGAGCTTGCCACACCTGGAATGAAACACTGCAATCACACAGAGCTGCTGATAAAGTCCACTTGACAACTAAGAACCTCACAAAGTAATAGCAAAACACAAAGCCAGCTGACTAGAGTGTCCTTAGCACACTCCTGCTAAACATAAAAGGAGTTTACACCATATTCACAGTTTTCAAAGAACTGTGAGTGTTATACACAACAGAACACTGCCTTGTAGCTTCTTGCTAAAAAAAAAAAAAAAAAAAAAAAAAAAAAAAAAAAAGGCATCTTAAACACATTAAAGGATGGGATCTTAAAAGGCATCCAAAAGCATTCTATTCACATCTCATCCTGAGACAGGAATACAGTATGGCTGAAGCCTGCCAACAGGTTAGGTGTCAACTCGGATAAAGCACAAGAAGATCCTTTTGAGGCTCCACAGTGTTCATGGCATCTCTTTCCTGCAGCCCTGCTGTAACAGTCTTTGTGCAATTTATAACTACCTTCACCTATTTTCAGGCTAGCAGGTCAGTCAAAACACTGACCTAAAAAGTAAGATGTCACCACATCTTTCCCCTTCCCAGGCTCGCTTGTCCACAGCCCCCTCACGTCCAAGGATGACTTTTCTACGGCTGAGGATGTTAAGAGGAGATATCCAGGCCCACTGCCCTCTCTGTGCCCAGCACAACTAGTATAAGGCTGCTCATCCTATGCTGCTTTTTAAACAACAGCTTTTCCTCTGTCCCTCTGTCCCATTCTGCTCCGTACAGCAATCTCCCACCTCCCCCGATCACAGAAGACAACTTGTCACAAAACCAAGGGCCAGCCCACGAGCTTGCAGCTGAACCATCCTGAAACACAGCTTATCGCAGCCCAAGATGCATTAAAGGTCACTTACTCCTCCATGTCCCCTAGCAGCTGAGGCCACACTCTGGGAAATGAAAGCCAGAAGACATTGGTGTTTCCAAGTATCCCTACAGGGGTGCAAATTAACAATAACCAACTAACACCTAATCGAGCCACGGGGAATTAAAATAGAAAGAAAGGAGAATGAGGGACACATAAAAGTCAAAGAGACAGAAAGAAGCTAGGAGAGAGTATAGAAGGTGCATTTGCTTAACTAGCAAAACAGTCAGAAAAGCAGGGCTGTGGAAAGTAATAACAGCCCTTCAAAATTGGAATGATCCCTCTCCAACCTGTCTGCAAAGCACCTCCCCTCTCACTGCAGCATTCACAGTACTCATTTCGTTTATCTCATTACCACCAACAGGCATCTGCTGCTGTTTGCATCCTTGCTCTAATGAGCAAAAGCAGCAGCCAGATCTGGCTGGAGCTAAGGAGGAACACGACCGCAGAGATTATTTTTCCTGAAGTTCATCAGAAGCACCTGCTCCTCAAGGAGATCCAGAACTGTCCCAAAATTGTGAAAAGGAGGAGAGGAGAAGTACATCAAAGAGATTAAAGTAAGAAGAATTTTAAAATGAAGCAATGAAGGAGAAAGTGCACCATCTATATGTACATCCAGGGCTAAATGCTAACCCCCACTGCTTAGCCAGAGGGAGCTGTTTTGGTAGGGACCAAAAGGAACTGCTGCCTTTTTTAAGGCTGCAAAATTCAAGCAGGGGTAAATTCAATTCATGCACAACACAATCAGAAGTTGTCTTTTCTAGTACACCACAATGGAGCTGTATCCTACTTCTGATGTAAACATGGGACATGATGCTCCAATTAGAGGTGTCTCCAGCCTGTAATACAACTCGGTTAAGTGACATTTCTGGTTTACCGCCTTCAACATAGTCTATTTAAGAAAGCCTCACAATGCACAAGAGAATAATCTCTCTCAGAACAGAAGCAAAGATGGTCAGAGTCACTCATTCAAAAAAACGAGGGGTTTAGCTTCTTTGCAAAGACACAACTCAAAAAAAAATTAAACCTGCCTTTTAAAAAATGTTGCGACTATCCCATAATTCTGTTCAAAATGCAGATTGGCACATGTATTAATGTTACTTACCTTGCAGGGAAAACAGCCGTCTAGCAAATAAATGCTTAGGAAAAGCTATTACTGACCCTGACAAAAAGGCACAGATGGTGAATTCAGTTCCAATGAGTCTGATAAAACGCTGCACAGAGTCAATAGATGGAATTATTCTTTTTCCGTTTCACGTCATTTAGACCATCAGCCCTAGAAGACAGATGTAAAACATTTGCCTCAAAAACCAATCAATCACTTGTAATACACACTAGTAGGAAAACACAGACTGAGGTTTTAGGATAAGAGAGAAGTATGGGATTTTCTCTTTTAGTTTATTAGAAGTATAAACCTGAATATGAGGTATTTCCTCCATATTTTGAGATGCTCCTACAGTACTTGCCTTAGCAGAATTTTAATTTCAGTAATTCAGATACCTTCGGTAAGATTATTCCCATGCTTAGGGGGATCGTCAGATCTAAATTCTGTAGGTATAAAACAGAAGGAGCTGCAGGACTCTAACAATGGAAGTGTGGCTATAACACCTGCGCATGCCAAATGCACAAATGCCAAAGGAGAGCTCTGGATGATCCATACCATGATTTTCACAAACCCCTTTCCACAATACAGTTTGACATAGTTAGCAAACACATTGCAGCAGTACCTGCACTGTGGTTATGGCCCAGTTCCACAAGCAGTTGTACATATCCACAGCTTCACTACCACAAATAAAGTTGCAGCCTATTTCCAGCATCAGCACATTGGCTGGCAAAACTATGCTTCATCAACAGTTTAAGGCAACTTCCTTCTTCTCAGCAACAAGTACGGAGTAAAAGCAGTTGAATTGCCTCCCTCAGAACACAGCAACCTCCATCTTGCTGTATTGCAGAGCTGTCAGTTTGGTTACTTGAACTTGCATGACTGGTCATACTGATAACAGACTTTCCTATCCTGTCTCCTCAAGTCACGTTTAACCCGCAAAAAAAAAGGAAAAGGACTTTTGTTTATTGCCGTGTCTAAAAATCTAGCTTGAAGATGTTTTATATCTGGACTTCAATATTTGCACATTGTTCCTCTAAAAATGCTCTCAAACTGCATGCACACTCATAAAAGCTCTCAGAACATGATGAAACTGTTCTAAGTGACAATCTGAAAAAATGTAGAGAGATTATCCTCCTTGGGCAGAACCACTTTATTTCCAGAAGGAGATCACAGGCAGGAGACAGATTCTTTCCTATGAGAAAGCAACGGGGGTTGGGGATGGAGGGAGAAGTGTAGATTATCTACCCCAGCAGAAAGAACAGCAGGCACCTACTGGTGCAAATATTTGACTTTGGGCTGCTGGACAGAAGCCCTCATCACCACGAACTTCAAACTTGAAACAATCATACCAGTACATTGAGAAGAAAATCAACTACACTAGGAATGCCCCCAAATACTGACAAAATTATAAATGAAGTACAGATATTTGCTGTTCTATGATGATGTGACCTGCTTCATAAACTTAACTAGAATTTGGAGGACCACTGAGGCAGAGCACTGTTTTCTGCATGGAGAAGTTAGGAAAAGGTCAGCACTACCCCCTGCCTCCTGCTGTTAAGATCCTTGGAAATGCATGTGCCTGGTTTGCTTAATACTGTGCAGTAAAATTACTTACGTAGTGACTGTTCATTAGAGGGTTGGGTTGGTGAAAATAATCCTTCCCCGAACAGTAAGTGCATTCTCTGCTTCCCAATGGCAACAGTTATGATTGCTGAATGTAAGAAACATTCACAATTACAGCTGGATTCCAGCCATGCCCCTTGGATATATTCTCTGTGAAGGACAAGTGTGCTAATTAGAATTGCTACAGCTCTAAAATTACAAAAGTCTTTCAGGCAGAAGCTTCGGATGTTTTTAACTACTTCATGCTTTTATTTTAATGCCTGTTTCACACTAACCACATAGCATGCAATTTGGATGCAAAAATACTAGCATTTGCTTGGGGTTTTTTTGCTATACTTAATGTAGCTGAGGCCCTTTCCTCAGTCACATGCTGTAGACCAGACATTTTTTCCAAAAGAAGTAAGATCTTTTATAAAAATAAAAACTTAGAATCTGTTCTTTACTTAGTTTGCAAGTGGACCGTTACTGGGACTTTAAAGACCTTACCCACAAAGTTCCTCAAACACCCCAATTAATTAAGCATGGTAAAATTTGATTGGCAGGCACCAAGCGCAATACCAAAGAGTTCCCTTAAGACCTCTGAATTTTCAGTTTTCTCAATTAGCCTGGTTTTAGGGCAAAAATGGACTCTTCCATTCCTAACATTCTGATTCTACAACCTAGAAGGTGACACTGAAAAACCAAGCAACTTTTTATTTTAAAGAGTGTTTTTAACAGAGCCGGTAAAAGCTTCTCTACCAACGGCCCACTTAAATATATTTTGAAATGTATAAAATCCTTATTTTAAAATTACACCTCCTTGTTAATCTTGGGGAAAGCATCTGGCTTATAGTAGGGTCATCCAGAGTCCTGAAGAGACACTGGCTTGTCTTTCCTGTGGCACACCAAACTCCTATTGATCTCTCTCCCATGATAAACTCCAGGTCTGTCCAGCACTGCTGCTTTCCAAAGATCTTCTTACATGGAATATCTGTGTTTTGAATTATTTCTCCTCAAAATGTGCCAGCCTGTATTTTTCCACTTTGAATCTCATTTTATTTCTTGAGTGTGTTTTTAAGGTCTCTAGAAACTTTCTCTCATTTACATTATTTCTCTGATTTGCCAAGCAGAGTGAGCAAATTAATTCCACTGCCGAGTTTAAGCACTTCTGCAGCTCACCTCTGCCTTCATAGAGTAAAAGTGTTAAGTGGCACATGGCATTTTATGAAATCACCTTTACTCCAGGTCAGGACTTTGCACACAACAGAGTCAGGATCCCAAATCTGCATGTCTGATAGCCTCATTAAAGAATCACCTTTTATTTTCCTCAGCTGAGCTCTTATACAAAACCTGATCCCTATATACTCCTCTCAGTCCTGCATATTGCTCTTCCCCACTCATTCCCCTAAACTGCCACTCAGCCCTGTTCATCCCATAGCTCAGGGTCATATATACCCACATACAAACCAACATAAAGGCTACAGCAAGAAGCTTCTGCAAGACTATCCCTTCATTACAATGCCGTTTCATCCTTTCCTAGATAGAACAAGCACTTTATCACCTAGTTGTGTAATTTGATCTAAAGTTTTGATCAAATCTGCCTGGCAGAATTTGTCCTTTATAAACTGATGCTGTTTATTGCTCCTTGATCTTCTCCAGACTTCCACTCCCAGCTCAGAGCCAAGAAACTGCCTCACTGCTACAGAGCTATACATATTTAATGACTCGGAGTCCTGTTGATTTTATTTTTCACCCCCTGAGATCCTCCTTTCTGAGCACCTTTTCACCAAATTCTCTTCTGGCTCTATGTAGTAAGTGTGGTTTCTGAGAGGTGGCTGCATAAGGCAATCTTTTTCCCCGCGTTTTTGAAAGGAGGGGTTCTCCAGCCTGTTAATATTACTGGAATATAGATCATTCCAGGGCCTGTTAACAGCTGCTTCAAAACTCCTGCATTTAAGGGACAAAACTGCCCCTTGGTCTGTGTGAAGAAATGTGAATAAATGTGGAAATACAGGTTAATTCTATCTTGTTTGAGTTAATTCTGCTAAGCCATTGCTGGACCGTGCCCTGATTGCAGGACTGCCCTTCAGCCCCGGTCCAGCAGAAGAAAGGGAAGCACATAAAAGGTTCCAGCACTTCCCTGGCTCCCTGCAGGGTGCAGGATGGGGGATACCCCTGCCAGGACCCACAGAAGGAGGAGATGCCCCTGGCCCTGCCTCTCCCACCACATCCCTGTCTTGGGCAGGGCACCACTGGGAGATAACGATTTTTCTAGGTATTTTTCTGTAGGTAGGCCAAATTCCCATAGAGTCACTGGTGAAATGGCACAGAGCCTTCTTCCCAAATAGTACACATTGCTTAAGAACTGCCTCATATGCTGTTGGCAAAAGCGAATTTTCTGGTACAGACAGTGTTTTTCCTAGAGTTTTTCTCCAAGATCAGTTCACGGTGTAACTGCATTTGGAGACAGTGATAGCTTTCACTACTTTCCACTGCACTAGGGATTTATTAAATTTTTTTTTTCAGTTGGTTAAACCTTACTTTGTGTAGGGGGGGGAAAGACTCTAAAATGTAAACTTTTACACCCTACAAAGTCTGTTCTTACTGTGCACGTAAATCCTTCAGATGACGATGAGTGCTATTGTTCACATATTTAAAGGGAAAGCGACCTTGCTCAGAGAGTCAAAAGTGCTCTCAAAACAAAAAGTACACTAAGCCAATGGAGAAATTACAAACATTGCAGAAGACAATTCCAGGAGTAATGTCACAAAATACTCACACAACTTTAGTAGTAATTAGGTGTCTCTCATTCCGAGTGTCAAGTTAGTATGATACCTATGCCATGTTTTTATTTTTCCTGATTAACAGGGTCATAAAAGACTGTTCCATCCCAGTAATGGTTTGTGTTAACCACAGGGCGCACCACTCAGTTCTTTCCTTGCCAGTTGTGGCTCTGCTGAAAACAAGAACTATTTGCATGTGTCTGAGCTCAGCCCTGAATGTCTCCTCTTGCCAAGACTCATTTATCAGTTTAAGTAAACGATAATGTAATTTCAAACAAAACAGTTTTTCAAACTACTAGCTGGAATATTTCAAGAAATAGCTGGACTATTTTCCATGGTTATTTTGCAGCACCTTTCAAGAAAAAAAAAATACTACAGAATATGTATTTTCTTCACAAAATAGTCATCTTTTCTTTCTGAGAAGATTATTGGGCAAACGCATGAGTGCGGAAAGTTGGCATAGCCCCAGTAAAAACTAATGGAGCTACGTAACTTCACTCCAGCTAAAATTCCCACATTAGCCATGCTATATATTTTATTGGCTAGCATGTATTGCATTGAATCAGTCACACCAAAACAGGATGAAGAACTGTGTTATCACTGTTGAAAAGAATTATGCATCCTAAGCATCTCAATCCTTTTGCATAGCTCTATTGAACACATAGCTTTCTCAGAGTTAACTCACAGAATCTGTTACAGTAATTTTCCTCTAAAAGCGTATGAAAACTACATTTGCTGGCCTACACTATACATTGAAGTGGATCACATGAAATGTTGTGATTTTCATATTAATACAGTTGTTCTATCTTTTCCCTAGAATATTAAGTTCTAATCTGTCCTTATCTGAATCATAAGATTCAATCGAACAATTTATGCCTCCTGACAGCAGTTACTTGGAATTATTTCAGCAAAGCCAGTATAATTACTAATCATCTTATGACTAGTTATTCTCTTCAGTTGCTCAGTAAACCATCCATAAATTCATTCCACCTACTATCTGTTTATCTTGTCAGGCAAGCTTACTGATAGAGACTAAGAACAGCTTTTAAAAGGAAGGAACCAAACCAAGCACTTATGCCTTTGCCCAGAGGGATAAATGCAACTATTGAGGCAAGCCCTCCTCCAAAATCTTTGAATCCAATGGTCATTGTAAATGCCTGTACCAACATCAAACACCGCTCCAAATAAATGTGCAGCCACATGCAACGTCCACATACAAAATAGCTTAAGTCAGTGGGTTTTTTCCATTTTTCTTGCAAACTTGATTTCTTCCCCACTCTTCTGCCTCTGAGCCACGCCTTGCCCTCTGCAACATCTTTTTCTTTTCCTTTGCTTAGAAGAGGCAGCAGCAGCTCAGCTCCTCTGGAGCAGGGAACCAGAATCCACCTGCAACCATGAGCTGCAAGTGCAGCTATTCCCCAGCTCCAACCAGACGGATGAGTGGATGAAGCCAGTTAACAACAATCTGCTCTTTCCTGATCCATTTAAATACTTCGTGAACTCCTTTAAACTTTCCCACAGCTCTCTAGAGGATACAACCCACTTTGACAAATACAAGCCTGAGGCAGTATTTGTCTGGTCACAAAGCAAGCCAAAACACACAGCACTGCAAGGTGGCACAGCAAAACGCACTTCAGTGATCGTTTGCTTATGGGTTCTGCCCTTCTGTATTGCTCCAGAAGCACTCATTGCCACAGCCCTTCCAAATACAGGCTGACATATGTTTTAAATTAATCTTCATAGAAGCACCCAGGTTCTGGTAGGAAACAGAAGCTCTTGAACAAGTTAAATGTGGTGTTTGCAGTTGAGCCGGCTGAAGATGGGGAAGATACAATCACTTCTCCGCCTCAAAACCAAACCCATGGCAATCATGTTTTTAAGAAATAATGGATTTAAACCTAATCTTGTATATATTCTTCTCGATGAAGCTACAACCACCACTTTTCCAATTAGTCTATGCTCCTGCAGGCTGCTTGAGTTTTAGAGCTATCAAAAGCCCCCTTAATCTTTCAGATGTTTAGATTCCATATTCTTTATGTTTACATTTTTATAATTCAAAGGAAAGTTCTATGCGGTTGGGGTTTTTTTGTTTCGGTGTTTTTTTTGTTTTTTTTTTCTTTTTTCTTTTTTCTTTTTTCTTTTTTTTTTTAAATAACCAATGCTCTTGCTCCAAGATTTAGTCACAATGGACTGCTCATTTTTTTGGCATGTCTTCCGAGTATTTGCAGCACATTTTCAATTGCATTATGCAATCATTTAATTAGTCTCAACTGTTTCACTTGGCAGTAAGATGCATTATAAAATGATGTCATCCCCCGGAAAAATATGGAAGCCAAAGGAGGTGACAGTTTCAGGGGCACACAAACCCCAAAATCGCAGCCACTTGGAATTCAGAAATCCCTGTTTGTATACCTGTGGCCTCTGGTTTTCACCAATAAGCCATGACATCATATCACAGTTATCAAACACATACAGAGCTGCTCCCCACCACTACGCCCCCGCAAAAATTGAAACATTTTAGACCCATTTTTAGAGAACATTTTGGACTACCAAAGGTAAACTCACATCCAGTTCAGCACACAAGGCAATTCAGTGATGTACAGCATGCACTCTGTGCTCTTTACTATTGCAATTTGACATTGTTTCATGACATGACAGCTGTTTCTTGAAGAGGGGGTCTCCTTCTCCCATCTTCCACCACACTGTATGCCAGGTGGGATCCTCTCTTTAGGGGTTGGGGAAAAGTGGCAAACCTTTTTAATTTTGGTGTTTGCAGTTCTAATTTCCCAGACCACCTGTGTCATCTTGGCAAGTCTCCTTTGTGAAATGTCATGTAGCCAAAACAGCCAGTACACTGAACTACGGCTTGTGAGGAAACTTAAATCTGCCTCCAGTTTCAGTATGGCCTCAAAAAGGTCAGTTATCTTCATTCTGCTCAACTTCCCCTCTCTGCAAAACAGAGCAATGTCCACAACTGTAAAATGCTTTAAAGAAAGTCACAAAAATAGTATTTTGTAATAACAGTAGCATGATACAGATTGAACAGCACAGTCAAATGGTAACTAACCAGTCAATATATGCAATATGAAAATCAAACCAATTTCTACCGATAAGCAGTAATAGTGGAAGATGGTTGCGTGCAACCTTCCTTTCCCTGATTCTCAAGTATGAGGGTCACTTGCCTGTTAGCGTACTAGACAATCTAGGAGTTCAACTTGTGTGCCACCATGGGAAAATTTCAGATCATGCAAGTAATCTCAGTGAACACAGTCCCTTGATTCTCAGCTAATTCTTGGGTAGCTTTCCATTAATTTATTAACCCCTCACCACAGTTGTCTGTGACATATGAGCACAGAACGTCAGCCTGATGTCCTCCCACTTTGGATGCTCTTTCATGTCTCCGCATGCCAGCGCCATGCATATCTGGGAGGAACTGGACAGCCAGTCTGACTCTGCAGAAGGCTGCATTTTGAACAAGCAACCTGCAGTCCTGGGTGCTCCAAATTATAAACAGATATGTGGAAAATTTAATTTTATCCATGTCCGGTTATCTTACGACCACTTGCCACATTCAAGCAACTGCTGACAAGCAAGAGAGATAATGAGAATTGACATGTTGGCCCTCTCATCTCCAGAGATCTAAGGCAGAATCAGTAACAGAGTAGAGCCTCCACTGCATACAGACCCCAAATACTACTGCTGTTGTTGCAAAACAGGCTGCTCTGAGCATTTGGATCTTTTCCCAACTCCAAAGCAGATGGCATTGCAGTCTGGGGATCACATTGCTTCTGTCAGCATCAGGGCTTGTCATTAGCTTTTAGCACACCAGAGGGGATAGGGTAATTTTCACAGGAGGCAAGGAAAAATGAAAGGGACACGCGAGTGGGGGACAACCTCTCACCCACAGTTCAGCCTTTTCAACACAGCCTGCCAGAACATGGCAAAAAGAGGAAGAGGAAAAATCCTATTGTCAGGGAAACAGCCACAAACTGACAGACTCCAGAAATGCATCATGCTTTCTGATATGGCAGAGTATGCAATTTTATAAGCAAGAAGCAATTAGAAACAGAACAATGCATAATACCCAGTGGAGCAAAGAATGCTGACAAAAGCTATTTCACCTATATATGTCAATATTTTTTGACAAATATCTACAGATGTCTCTGTAACCTACTGTCAGTATGAAATATACCATAAACAAGAATTCACATTTTAAAACAACATCACTGAAATGACACATCATACATCAAGTGGATAAGTAATCATTATGGGAGTCCACAAGTAAAATTTGTAGGGTAAAGGTAAGGCAACCAAAATCAATACCTCATTTTTGTAGCTAGAAGAAACTATTGTTCTTTTTTCAATGGATACATTCTGGTTTTAACACATTAGACTTGAAGAAATGATCCTGAAAGCCTTTAAAAATAAAATTGAGTTAATATTTGTACTTTTCCTCTAAGCCAAGCTCTATGAGCACTAGTAAAATTATTTAATTGCAGTTTTATGTATAAATCAAAATTACTGGGAGGTCAGAGCAGAAATCAACAAGTATCTGCAAAGACCACAAATCAGAAAGTAACAAAACCATAAATAGTTTGGCTCAGTTTCAAATACACCTTTAAATACTGTCAATCTGAATAAATAAAAAAAATTAAGAAGTTAACCATAAGAAAAGCCAAGAAAAAATGTAGAAGTTATTTGTGGCAGTACAACAGCATTCTTTTTTCTTTTTTCCTTTTCTTTGTTTTTTAAATCCAGAAACAGCACTGGATGAATAGACTATGCTTGTTGTGTCTATTGTAGCATACAAGTCACTGGCAAATCTACTATAGCAATGCATTCAGCACACATTTGCTGACCTGGATTTTCTTCTTCAAACTTTATCATTTTGCCTTCAGAGCACTTAGATTCAAACACTGTTCAGAAAACCACTCTTTAATTAAGCATCTTTTCCCTGCGTTTGAGATAATAAATGCTCAAAGGAGAGCAAAGCAGGCTCCTGAGCAGGAATAGCCAAGTACTTTTACTTGCTTGGAGAACCTCAGCAAGAGCCATGAATTTGTGCTGATAAGAATTTCTGTGATTAACCCATTAACTGCATTAAGCTATGATTTGCTAGTTCAGAGGTGCTCACAAAGTCTACAGGGGATGCCCAAACCATGAGAAACTATGAGATAGCCCACATGGTATAGTGTTAAATTCATGCTACCACTTTGAGGTGGTTATTGTGGTATCCGGGTCTCTGTGATGGGCCTCCTGGGAAGGCCACAGCCAGCTGGGATGCTGGCAGAGCCCTCTCCTTGCAGGAAGAGGGGACAACTGTCAGAAATGGGAGCAAGGGGATGATACGGGGTAAGACGGAAAGAATGGAAGGAGAAGACACCAAAATACTTCTCAGAAACCTTGTTCTTCAGGGCTTTTTGTTCTAGGATTCATCTAAAGAAAGCCAGCAAACACTTTTTTTCACCCACAGCTTTGATAAGCTCACACAGTCTGGTAGCTTCAACAAAGCAGAGCAACAAAGAGTGAGCATGCCTTTATTTTGGCACGATACAATATGGCATAAATAACTGCTTAGGAAGAATAACTAGACAAACATTTCAAACTGTATTTGTCAAATAAACTGGGTAGAATACATTTGGTGATCACCTCAGCCTTGCTATTGTATTTATTAATTTGCTTTTTAATCCAGCAAGCAGTAGCACTGCCAGCAGGTCTCAGTCATTAATGAAGTCTAATTGTTCTTTTTAGTCCTCATCCCCCAGAGGGCCCATTGAAATGAATGGGCCATTAGAGAGAGGAAGGCTTACTAGCCTTACCAAATCCAGGGAAGGCAGCCAGCCCAGACAGTGGGAGATCTGGGTTTGATCTCTTGGCCAGACTAGCAGCATGCTCAGGTTTTCAGCACATGTGTACATCTTAGGCTTGGCACAGCAAGGAGGAGACGTCTCCACTCAACACTGGAACTCCTCTGCAGTCACTGCAAGGCAACACTGGGGGCTGCAGGGACAGTGACCACAGGAGGACTTGAACCCGTTTGTAATTTAAGCCCTGTGCAGGATTCACCATGTGGGAATAGCAAGAGCTTTGCTTGTATAAACTTCCACAAACAGAAGTACTTGGACATACTTTCTTTGCTGTTTAAAATTATCTGAAAGCATGCAGAAAAGACTTTTCAATAATAAGATCTGCACAGCTGGGAATTTATGGGGGAAAATCCTATGAACAAGACAGTTGTAAACATACCTAAAGCTTCTTAAATTGAATGTGCTGTTTGCACTACAAGCAGCATGACAGTACCTCTGCGATTCAGCATGAAATTAATTCAGTATACAATCACAGAATCACAGAATCACCTAGGTTGGAAGGGACCTTTTAAGATCATCTAGTCCAACCAATAAAAAAACAAAGAAAAAAAAAAAAAACAACCCACCCACCACCACATTCACACCACACAAAACACCACCCAATGCTAATCCATATCCTCGAGCACCGTGTCAACTCGTCTCTTGAATACCTCCAGGGATGGTGCCTCAACCACCTCCCTGGGCAGCCCATTCCAAT
>JAOQGH010000077.1:27936166-27953533 GCA_025769975.1 Gallinago jamesoni | reverse complement strand
ACATCCACAGCCTTTCCTTCATCCACCAAGCGAGTCACTTTGTCATAGAAGGAGATCAGGTTTGTCAGGCAGGACCTCATGAACCCGTGCTGGCTGGGCACAATGGTTTTAAATATTCTCTAACTTTCTGAAAACCACATTTATAACTTACATCTTTTTTAAAAGAAGTTCAAAAATGCTAAAAATAAGCACCATCATTTTCTAACAGAAACCTTTGTGTACCTACTATACCCCACCTCTGCTAGACTGCCTTGTTTGGGGGGGGGGGGGGGATAAGAGGGGTGGCAGTGTAGAAAAATAAAGTATTTTTCCTAATATCTCATCCAGTACCCTCTATTTTGAAGAGCAGACATGCCCTTAGAAATGTGAAGGACTACTATTAAAGGTAACATTCCAACTTTTGCCCAAGCAACCTTTCCAAAGGAAAAACATAACCCAATACACCTACCACCCTGTATTTCTGAGGTCTCATCTCTGATGGATCTAAGCATTACCTCCTTCCTCTTGGTAGGCTTCTATTTTTCACTCATTCATATCCTAGAATGAAAACAGCATCACAGATTGATTGTTGCCAGTCAGTGGCGTTATTTCTTATGCCTACCTCCTGTTGTTCACAAGTCACTTGGAAAGCGTAAGAGTCAGCTCTTCTTTCTCATTGCTTTTCAGTCATACTGCCTGCATGCTTTAGATCCCTAAATGTAAAAGGGTTCAAAAGTGATCAGATAAGTTCATGGAAGAAGTGCCTATCAAAAGATATCAAAACATGACGGGGTAGACACAAGGTTTAGCTTGCAGAATCATGATCCTGCAAAAAGAAACAGGTCATATCTCATGCTTTTTTAACCTGTAAAAGTTGTTGCTCTTCCCCATTCCCACTATTTTATGGGTGGTGTGCATTTTGTTTTCACACTGGTTGAGCTGTCATATAAGAGGATTGTGCCGTCAGCAAAACAGAAATCTTCTAGCACCATTTTTAAGCTATGTGAGAAATGTGCTGTTGTCTGTCTAGGATTTTCTACAATAGAGTCAAGAGCAGTATTAAATAGGAAGGGTGAAAGGAGTCTTTTCTCTTTTTTTTGACACTAGTGTTTATGTTTAAGTAAACGCAGATTTGAGTGACATTTAAATGTGGAAGTTGCAACCTGATTTAAAGCCTCAGTGTTGTTAATTATTTTTTTTATTGGCATACCCTAACACTTTAAAATATGCCAGAGTGAATTGCTACAGAAAATGTCAAATGGTTTCTCAAAACCTATGCAGTTAGGAAAAAATTGTTTAATTGCCAAGCATTACTCTCTTTCATGCTTATTTTGGGGGTGAAAAACTGGCTAACATATCATCATCTAGGCTGAAAGCAATTTGGACCCTCCGCCAGCTTTGCTTCAGCTGGATTTTCTCTGCCTAAGAGAGCAGGTAGCATCCAGAGGCCAAACAGCCATGTCAGCCCCTGCACAACTTCAGCAACAAAACCACAGCTCTTACATGGATTCAGCTGCACCTTTTTCCACTTGGAAGTGTCTGCTCCATCACTGTGCAATAGCCATGGCCTGGCTAGCTTGGAGTTGGAAGCCAGACCAGAAAAATTATTAAGCCTCTTGCTACAAAGCTGAGATTTCTCCAAGACAGAGGATTCAGTTTTAATGATGGCATTAACAAAATAAGAAGTGCCCATAGCTTTGGATGAAAAGAGACCTTGGTTTGATGATTTATAGTTAGCTGAGGGAGTAAAAACTCCTGTGCAGTTTTCACCAGGAGTACTATTATTAGACTATTTATTTAGTACTAATCCTTTATGTGACTGAAGTCACATTTCCTTTTGAAACAATAATTTTATATTTCATAGCCATCTTGTGGAAAGAGCTATCTGACCACATTCTAAGCTCTAATACTTGGAAAACAGCTTTATGACCTCCTGCATAGCCTTTCTCAAGACTCAACTGAAGAAGAGCATCTATGTAAACCACCCCAGACACTTAAATTTCAGTCACTTGGATCTTTTTAAATTCTCATCAGTGGTAATGAGCATCTTTATTACATTTTCCAGCAGTAAGTAAATAAAGCAATGGCTTGCAGTTAACTAATTATACATTCACCTAGAAAGTATCACTTAAGTTTCTTTTAATAATACATCACTATTCATTTCCCACTAGCCAGATAATGATAACTTGAATACTACACTTTTTAAAAAGTTATAACTGTCATAAGAGAAGAAGTGCCTGTATAAAAAATTCTGGTGAGTTCTCTCTTTTAAAGAGACTCAAAGGAAATCAAATGAACCCCTGTGAATTCCTACAACTAGAAAATTTTATTGCTGAAGGAAGGAAGAAAAAGTATCACTCGTGAAGTTAAACAGCCATCGTTTCTGCTTGATAACAACAAATAAATGAGGTAAGTGTTCCTGCCTTCAGGCCACTGAGCTCTGACTTGATACCACTAATTAAAACAAACCTATATCATAAGAAACATCTCAGCAACAAGCATCATTTGAATTATTAAAATTCAAAATATGAACTAACAAATTCCCCTTATTAAAGAATAGTAATAAGTGCTAATAAATTATCCTTTCCAACATGGCACTGCAAGCAAGAGATTTTGCTGTGATTTTTAATGCTAACAGCTTTAGCTGACGGATGGGAAGGGCTAATCCTTGAGCAAACCTGGGAGTTGTTCTGGCTGCCTCCAACAGCTCCAGAGCATTTAGCCACAGTGAATAGCCTTGACAGTGTGCAAAGTACTTGGATCCTGCAAATACCATGGCTAACTTGTTCTTACTAGAGAGACTTTTCTTCAGACTTTTGGGGGATCTGTACCCTCATATGAAAGGATTTTGATTGTGGTTCCCCCTGTACAAATGCAGAGCAGTGGCTGGGCTGCACTTCATGTAGCTTCCTTTAGTACTCCGTGTTTGCAGAAATCTCCAGTCCAGCAGATTCCTTCAGCATACACATAATTTTAAAACACTCTACAACTGTTTTTAAACTGTGCACATGCTTAGTTTATTGGATCAAGGTATGAGTATTTATGTCTGTGTCTCTACACGGATAGAATATTTTCTGTGGGACTTGCTTTGGGCAAAATTCCTAAGCTTTTGCATTGAAGATTTTTTCCTGCACTGTCCAATAACAGTAAAAGTAACTGTAAAATAGAGAACATAAACCATTTCTTCCTCCTTCCCCTCAATCCCCTTGCAAATATATATGTATATATATATATAAAAAGGCCTGAACACAACTCTATTCCAACAGCACAGATTTTTTTTTTCTTTGCAAATATTTGTTTAGGCAGCCAATCCACATTTGATATAATTTCAGTGTGGTACAATCCTGGTCACTTCTGGTCCCTGCCAACATTATCCTCCCTTGCTATATTGCTTCCACTGAAGAAAGTATTTAAATGAAATGCACACTCATCTTCTTATGCCCTGAAATGGACGCATCTGTTATAAATACCTACCCTTTCTGTAACACAGACCCTCCAAATACACATTTCATACAACCCCTAGATTTCTCCATGGCAATATGCAGGAAACCAAATTGAACAAAGCTGATCCTAATATGGAAAGTTATAGTAAACAAAAATGTTCAAGATCTTGAGTTTATTCTCAGCAGTTTCATCAGTTTGCACCTTTTACACCCACTAAACAAGTTAGAGCTTGCCAAATAGCAACACACATTTGGAAGTCTCAGCAGAATCTATCAGGGTGAAACAATATCCTGAGGTCATGTAACTGCTCCATTTTTGAGGAATGTGAAGAAAATGCATGAAAAAAGCCAGCAGGAGTATCTCTGGTATAGCATGCAAGTGCTACTTCTCTTAGAAAGAACTAAGTGGAAGGTAAAAAAACCAACCCAAAACAACGGTAACTAGCAACAAACTCTTTAATCCAAGCCATTAACAATGCATCATTTATCAGCATAAACAATACACAGTTCTGCAGGGTCCTGGTTGTTGAATCTCTACATACATAATCATTACTGCAACTGTTATTTCAAAATAAGCAAAGAAAACTGTAGAAGTGTTAGCTCTGGCAATCAGAAAAACAAACCACTTTCAGAAAAGGCCAACTAAGTTCTCCTATATGCCTAAAGGACAAGTAATACTCTAATAAACTTTGTCGACTACTGGATCTGCATGTTGTGTTACAGCCTAGAGTTGTGTTGGTTTATAACCCATGAGAACCTGATCCAGCCTAACTCAGAACTGTTGGGTTTCTTGTAAAGCACTAGATGGTGGCAGCAAATACCGCGTTCTTAAGATTTTACCAGTCTTTCCAAAAATATGTTGAGGTGCTAGAGATTTACAGCAGCTGTGTCCCAATGTCCTCAAGGTGCCCTTTGCCTCACTCTTAACGTGTCACTCACTCACTGTACTCATCACAGACATAAAAGACATCCGTGAGTTACCTGGAGGTGGTTTCCCACCAAACACCATCCAGACACTCAACACACACAACTGTCCCCAGCAGATGAAGACATTTTAAACAATACAGCATTCTCAGGGCAGCCCATTTTTATGATCTGAAGAGGAGGCATTTCAGGTCATGACATTCACTGGAAACCTTTCCAGGAAGGTGGGTATTTCAAAGATCCCATTCACGCTGTCCCCAGATAAGTCCTAACAATGTTGTTAACCTAGGACATATTTTCAGTGGTAATGCTACTTCAGTTTGTATAGGTCAGATTCCCACAAGACTGGAATAATCAGCATCTCTTTCACAGCCTCAGCAAAGGGACAGATGATTGATTAAGTCAGCAATTCTGCTCCTTCTTCCACCCATCCAATGAAGTACCCAGGGAAGGTCAGGTAGTGGTGGATTGCATTACTTTTAGTCGAATTGGTAAATATACAGTATTAAATCTTAATTCTACCTACAATGCAGGGGCTGTGGCAATCTTACCTTGTATGGTAGCTCAGCCCAGCATCAGTGCCTTTGGTAGGAAAACACACTTCAAACCCTGCTTTTACCCGCTCAGTTCCAGCTTCGGACTGCAGCTGTCCTAAAATATGTTTTTCAATCATTAAAGCAGCTCATTGTCTTGACCTCAGCTGCAGGCCAGAGGTGAGTTTTCTAAGGTCCGCATATCTTTCTGGAGAGCAGAGCAGGGATCGCAGGAGTCTACAGGTGAGGCTCTTAAGGTACAGTATTACCAGACCAAAGATTAGGACACTGGTTTATTTCTCTTTACAATCAGATAGTAAGATCAGGGTGGCATCAACCACGCATACAACAAAACACTACAGGTCATCCGATGATCATGGAGGAGATCTTGCATCCTCTTTGTCCTTCTGAAGCTGTGGGTGCCTTTGCAATGTGGGTAGAATGTTATGGACTATGCCAGCCCCATGCCTTGCAGGAAGGAGGTATGATGAGGCTGTAACCCAAGTTGATGAAAGGCAGGCATCCACAGGCAGTCTCTGGAGACCGCTGGCTGCCAGTTGGGTGGGCACAGGCAGAACCCTGTGGGATTCCCCAGGCGGAACACAGGGATCCCTTGGCTCTACCCTAGAAAGGCATCAGTGCAGCCAACACATGTTTTTTGAGCTGGCAGAAAACCTTGTTTTCTCTGGAATCGGATTTTTTTCTTTCTTTGTTTTGTTAGGAAACAATTAAAACCTTACTAGTGGCAAATTTTATGTAAAATAGAGAAAACATCTTGGACCACCTCAAGACTTGCAGTCTCCATAGCAGAAAGAGTTTTAACATCAAGATTACTTACACTGGTAATTTCAATCAAGATTTACTGCAACATAATAGTTTTTAAAAGCAGATTTAAATCACTGTCCTATTTTATCAAGGCTGCTTCTTTCCTTAATTACTTTCCTAAGGAAAAGCCTATTTAATCTGTGGGAGCACAGCTCATTTCAGTAATGAAATTGCAGTTCAGTACATTCAATCTAGTTCTTTCCATTTTCCAATGGTAAAAAACCAAAACTAAAAGAAACCAAAAAAGCCAAACAAAAAACCATCCCAAAACCAGAAACACCACTAAGTCATGTTTCCTATAGGACCATGGGCCTTATCTGCAAATGTCTCCATGCAGAAGAGTAGAAGAGTGAAAAGAGAGGCTAAAGTCCATCTCCTGCATTTCCCAGTTTCAACTTTTTTTTTTTTTTAAATCCTCATCCCCTCCACATGATTCTTCTCAATATTTGGTATTTTAACATGATTCCTCAAGCCTAATTCTAAGCTAAACCACTTTTATAAATGGTTTTACAGTGCAATTACTCACACTTCACGCTCCAGCAGCTGGTATGCCCTGAGCTTTGCATTTTGTTAGCCTTTATGATTGTCCATGCTCTTGCTTCACGGAGGCCCTGCTCCTGCAGTCTGACCTGTTTAGGCAGAGCCCTACAGACCTGAGCCTATAGAACTTCATCATACCCAACAGCCAGAACAATCTGCTCGCAAAGACCCAACAGCAATGCTGTACTCCCTTCCTCACTAGTACTCTCAAAGGGGTGTAAGATTTATAGCTTTCCATAGTCTACACTTGCCAGACTTAATCTGTACTTGCTTCTACCTTCAGACACCTCTCCAGCATTTTAATTATTTATTGCTCTCTTATCTAAACTCCTTCCAGTTAGTCTATGTCATTCTGACACTGAAAAAGCACTGAAATAAAACAGCATTTTTAATCCAGGCACCACAGCTTTATAAAGCAGATCTATAACCTACAGGCAGATTCTCATTTAACTTTCACCTTAGTCTCCTTTGCCATTATTGCTTGCCAAGTGTCTTACCCCAGTTAAATATCTGCTTTGGTTTACTTCTATTCAATATGCTTGCTTACATAGGCTGAATTTCACTGTTTCTTATTCATTCATGTTCCTCATGTTTCATGATGTCATATTTTTATATTTTCTCCATCTTTAAACACATTTGTAATTCCTCTCAGTGTGCTATAGTTTGCAAGTCATCTCATTTCTGATGCACTAGACTAGAAGATAGGTCTTCATGCTTGCTTGAGACTTTGTGGGAAATCTCAGCCAGACTGAGGACCTGGAGAAGGTACACAACAGCTTCCTCCCACATCAGATGTTTGAATTTCTTTCCAACAGAGTTCAAGCATCACATGTGGAGGCTGGCAATTATTCTGGACTTAAAACATTTCTCTTGCTGTCCCCACTGGCAGGTCACCTCCCCTCCAGACTGAGTGACTTTTCTAGAAGTCCTGTACAGCAATAGCACCTCCTCAATGATATAGCCCAAGGGACAGTAGTATTCAAACAATTTGGATTTCCCTGCCCTCCTCATGAGGCACTTGCATTACTAAAGTGAGCTCTGCCCAAGTGCAAGCAGATGAATTCTTCATAACACCATTACCCAGAAAACATTAAATCCCCCACAATCATTTTTGCTGTGCTTTTCCAGACTTCCTCATTTACTGCTGTTGTCAATCTCAGCCCACATCAGCAGCACCCATCGCTCTGAGTAGCTCTGCCAACACAAGTGAGCACCAGAGAGAATATGATGCCTGGGTTTCCATGCTGCTCAGCCCACAGCTGTCTTTGCTTAGACCTTCAAGGAGAGGGCCCAGACCTGCTCCCTTTAAAGGACTCCGAGATCTCTATGGCCTGCATTCAGCACCTGCTGCTGAACATTATCTTGTGTCTGCCACCATCACTATTCCTCACTTCTTTTAGCATGGAAAGAAATCCCAACCAGACTCTTGCATGCTCTAAATAATTACAACTCCAGTGAACCAAGCAGCTGAGGATCTCCACCTCAAAATGGTAATAGTTTCCTAAGGAAATTTATTCATCCAGGCCAGCCCAGCAGTACATGCATCTGAAACTGTGGTTGAAGCAGAGTGCTGTCAGCAGCCATGCCTCTTATATTATGTCCATAAATGCTTACAATCCATGTGTCACACAATACAACCTGCATTACCATTTTTCTCCTTTTTCTACAGTTACTCCTTACTGCAGTAGCTGAGCATCTTCTTGTAAAAATAAATGTTAGGGAAGTCCCTCATACGTTAGTGGAAGCCTCTTGCACTTCTTTTTGGGGGAATAATTACTTACCAATGTAAGAAGCAAAGCATTTATGTTTTAATAATAGCAGTTTCTCATCTCTTGGCTACATTTTAAATATTCATTTTTTTTCTTCTTATCTCCACATACTTTCTTAATAAACTTAATGGCAGTACTGTGACTTTAATTTCAGCTGGAATACAACCAAACCACTAAAACTACTCTGGAGACCTACTGATTTATGGTCATCTTTTAATAAGTTCTTGCTATTGGTAATATTAAAGCACTTCTGGGTGCTATTGCAGTGGAGCTGTTTGCAATTGCAAATGAACAATGAGGCAGATTTTCTAAGAAAAAAATTCAGAGGGCTGTGGAAAACACACACAAGAGAAACAGCTTCACCTACATGATTGCATCTAATTCGGTGAAATGGCAAATTGTTATGTACTGTGTTGAAACTAGACTACGACAGGTCTTAAGAGGAAATGGGGAGTTTTGATTGCTTCCATAGTCAAATCTAGACAAACTTGTGCCAGAGACACATTATAACAAAGATGTATAGTAGAGTTACAATACAAGAATATTTTAAACCCTCAAGATATTTCTAAACAAAAAAGGGTTTTAATACACCCTGTGTAATGAAATCAGCAATGCCAGGGAAAACCAAGGGAACCCTGAAAACCAAGGGCTATTATGCTAACAAAGAAATGGTTGGTACTGAGTTTGTGTAAAGTATACTGCAAGTTCTGGCCACACTCTATTTACAACTTCCTTGGCAACAACTCAGAGGAGGCTATTAAGTAGACCTGTCAAAATTGGATTCTTCCCATCATAGCATCTTCTGTCAAATCATAATGAGAAAAGGAAAAAGGAAATAAAACTAGGAAAAAATCAGCAAAGAGAAACCACATCATGGATTAATTAAGCTTATTGTGTATTCCAGGGCTTTCGGTTTTGTCTCTTCTTTGTCATGATTAATTCTTCTGCAGACACTTCGTTGCATATTATGGTACAATGGGGATTTGAGAACAAAAGACAAACTGTTGTTATAACCAAGTAAACATTGAATGGATCATTCTAGTTTACTGTACTTTGAAACGGCAAAATCAAGTCAACCAAACTGGCAAGGGGATGAGGAAGATAGACAAATAAGTAGAAAGTAAAAGCTGCAAGCTGTACTATAAACTAACCACTTCAATTAACTTTGAAGCCTTCTCTGAAAAGGCTCCTCTTCTCCACCCCCACTGCCCTCAAAACCAAAGAAAAAATACCCCAACCAAATAAAAACCCACAAAAAAAAAAGAAGAAAAAAAAACAACCAAAACCAACAACAAACAAAAGACAAAATTCCTGGTTTTGCTTGTCACAGAGCAGAGAAGGCACTGAGGGAAATTTGACTTCACCCTGGGATTGGGTAAGATTATTTAGGGTGATGAGAGGATATTTCTAAAACTTAAGGTAGGATCCCAGACAAACAAGCTGTTTCTCAGAAACGCTGCACACCTAAGAGGTACTAGGTGATTTCCACCTGCAAGCATGAGGAGCCAGGCACTACCTCCGAAGTGAGCAGCAGGATCTGGCACAGGAGAATCAGGGCAGAGTCATGACTGCAGCCTCATTCTGACTTCAGTTCACCAGCTGCTACCTGGTGTGAGTAAAAATAGTTTCTAAATACTTATGACTTCTAGCAAAACTGGAATCTCAAAAGGTATGGAATATGGGAGGGGAAATATAACAGAAATTAAAGTTCAGGCCTCTTTTTGACGTTTACTGAAGTATTTGAATGACCTGACACATTCTGCAGGGAAGCAAAGGCAGTGTCAGCAGCGACAACCACGTCCACAATCCCGTCATTCTTAGCCCATGGAAAAATGTAATGTTTGACATTGGTGTTCAAAAACATCTTAAATGCTTAATTAAGTAGCACAGAAATTAAGTCTAAATACGAGCTATCACATTGCTCAGAGCGTAAACCTGATGCCTGGGGGTGTATGAGTGGGAGGAGAAAGCAAGCACAACATTAGAAACAAAAATGCTGAGTCAAGAGTGATGTTTTATTCCAGTGAAGCAAAACCTGATTGCATCTTGGTTTGTGCCCCACTCAGCCCCTCAGCAAGAAGAGCAGATTTGTTCTTCTTGTAAGTAAGTAGTGGGGAGCACATAGAAATTGCATATGCACCCCTCTCCTGCAGGCACAGGTCTCACTGAAGCAGAAAAGGGAACTTTCCAGATGCTGATAGAAAAGCACCACACAGAACAGTTTTGTATAAATAACAGTTTTCAAACTGTTTTCAGCTTTTATTTTCTAGTGGCAGTGTGAAATGCTCTGAAGCGTATTAAGTCTGACTAGAGAACTCACTTCACCCTTCACAAATCCCTTAGAAGTAGTCTGTGAACCAGGTGTCTGTGGTCCACATGCTACCCTGGACGGAATCTGGTCTTCAGTCTAAGCAAAGAGTTAATCGTTCACCTAGAGCAGCAAAGAGAAAAAGCAGGGAGAAAGCAGCAGCAACAAGAAGGCGGCCCACTCTTCACCCCAAATTTGTTCTGTCCTGGGAAAGCTGGAGTTAGCTCCTGATCTGCCACTTTCTCTCCAACTCCCTGCCCTGCTCAGCTCTGCCTGCTGCCAACCCCTCAGCCCCCTTTGTCCCACAGGGCTACTGCCATCACAGCTCGCAGCCCAGGCTACTCTGGAGGCAATGAAGCCAGAAAGACTCACTTCTTAAATAGTTTATCCTAAATGGATGCTGCTTTGATAGTTTCTTTACTGAAATATACTTACAACATTTTTAAACAGTCAGGCCCAACAAGCACTCGTTCACCTGAGCAGCTCAGGCCATTCGCTCTTTATTTCCACCATCCCCTGCTCTAGCCCTTCTTGCCACAACAGGTAAGACAACTATTGTTTAGGGGAAAATAAAATAACATTTCTCAGTGATAAAAAGAGAAGTTTGAAAAGTCTGCTTCCATCTCCACCTAATTAATATGTGCTCCAGTCTCTCTGGGATGACATTTAGAAACCTATTCCATGTAGTTCTCATGAATTATATAGCCCTGGGAGCTCCTCATCACAGACTTAACCCATTTGAACTCCTCCAAATTCACAGCATCTCACCATGCACAACAAATGCTGACAGTAATATACTATTTTCTTATTTAAAGGAATAACTTCAGTGGATGCAGAACATTACATAAAAGACTTTTTCAATGTTATTATGGCTCTCATAGAAAGGCTTTGGATAACTGTTGCCTACTAATCTCTCTAATCTTTAATTATTATTTCATAGAAGACCAACTCTGTTTCATGGTTACTGGTAGAGATAGAAGGAGGATGAATAGGGACAGGGAGTAACTCAAAAATCAAACTGGAAAAGAGATGTACCACCAAATCTTACTTTCTCGTTAGCTCCACAAAGACGCAATGACAACACAGGCAGAAGCAGCATCTTCTTCATCACAAACTCACTTCAGAACACACTTAGAAACACAAACTTTTAGTGCTTTTTTCCTGCTTTCAGGTTCTGACTGCAAAAACAAACCATATTTAGGGGACTGAATTCTTCTCTATACTAGGAGTAATTCAGTTCGAGGCATTGAGCTGAATTGGGGCATGCACTTTTTTTAAAAAAATGAGATTATTAATTTCTTACCAAGAAAAACAATGTAATCTGTATATACAAGATGTTCCAAAGATGTAAAGCCATGGTGAGACATGTAGATTTCTCCTCCCTCTCCCAGACTGGATAGATACTAGGTTGTGGTTCAACATTTTTAAGTAAATTCACACACACCCCAAGATCCTGGGAGAGATTTAAGAGACATAGGATTGCATAGGCTTAACATAATGGCTATTACAAAAGAACAAACAGTCTTTGCACCTCGATTTATGACCACAAGGAGTCAAATTTTCTTACTTCATACTGATTTTAATACATCAAGCTCCAAGCAGCAAATATTTTAATTTTTTTTTTAATTGAAAACAAAGCTATGTTTATTTTGGAGTGCTCCTGTGCCTATTTGTTTTCATAACATTATCTTAATCTTGTCATTTCTAGAATACAGGTATTGAAGCAACGTTCCAGCAATGTTCTCCGAAACACAGACATCATTTCCACTATTGCTCCTAAGAGAGAAGCCCAAACAAGCCCTTATACCCAGTGGGAATCCTGGTCTGACAAACAGGGATAAATATAAAAATCATGCGCCTGAGGTTACGCCTGAGGTTACAAACACAGCGTGCAACTACTGCTTGCAAAGCTTCTGATACACCTTACACTGACCGTTATCACTGTGCTTTATTTTCCCCATGTGCCATCTGTGAAGCAAGATAAAACAGTACCAGGCAAAAAGAGGTATGATGTCTTCAAGGACAGGTTAAATCAAACCGTGCCATAAAAATGCTGTTTTCACAAATATATTTTTAGTATAATCCCAAGGATGTAATTTTATCTTGCTCCCACACAGTGCTTTCTTATCAAGTCCCACAGTCTGTTATAATTCAGGGCAAATAGCCTCGACTGCTGGGATCTGCTGTTGCAAAGAAAAGCCAGTACTATTTACTGGCTTTTAAACACCACATACAAAGTGAAGTGCATTGCTTGTACACAAAAATCTTACTGAAATTATTCTTAGACCATTTCAATTTTATTCCAAATAGGAGAGAAATCACATCAAAGAACTATAAATTGAGAGTAGGAGGACAAATTTAAGCACAGCTCATAAAGTGATGTGATGATTTAAAAAAAAAAAAATCTCACTTTTTAGTTACAAAAATGATGTTGTAGCCCTCACAGTGGTAAATTTGAAAGCGTAACCTGTGAGTAATCCCTACAGCAGTATTTGTCCAAGTCCATAGCCAGTCCCAAGTAGCATGAAGGGCACTGTGTATCTGTCAGTATTTCTCAGAGTCAGCAGTCTGGATGACAGTGGGGGAGTCTCACAAAAAATTAGCCTCTTGAGAATTTTACCGGGTTGGATGGCAGCTCCTTCTGTGAGCTAGGCTGGTTTCTATAGAACACACTTAGTGTCCAGATTGAAACAATAATTAGATTTCACTTTGGTGGTCTTTTTGCTAAAACTGTTTACAAAATTGTGTCTTTGTGCTAAACTGTTTGTGTAAATTTAAGAATTATGCTGCAAGTGTGGCTTATGGCGGATCCAGGAAACAAATCACCATAACAGGGTGCATGAATAATAACTTCCCCCACCCCCTTCTTTGTAACCATATGTGGGGAATCTGGATATTTCCATAGCTCTCCTCCCTAACAGTGGGAAAGTCCTTGCCATAGACAAAATAAATAAAAATTGTACTTTACACTGAAATACTGTAATGTACAATCTTAAAGTTAAAACCTTGGAGAAGGAACAGAAGGAGCTGAGGATTCACTGTTACAAGTGACAGCTACAGGGCCACAATTCTCTAAGAAAAACTTAAAGCTCATTCATTATCTTATTACCTGATAAGTTCTATTGCTCCAGACTGAACCAATGGGATCACAGCACTTATTGCTGATTAAAAGTATAATAGTGTTCCCCCTTAAAACATTAAATATAAAAGCAATTAATAATTGCATGCATGGGAATAAAAATGACCGGTACATCTGGAGATCAAAGAAGAAAGCAACAGCAATGTAACTTCAAAGTGTTTCTAACTGCTTAAGTTTTTTCAAGGACACTTCCTTTCTCTTCTAATCCCTGATTAAATGAGTGCCAAATGGTCTGGCAGAAACTCCATCACCAAACATGGAAAAACCATTTGGTGCAGGTCTCTGTATACACAAGCAAGCACACACATTTCTGAGAAATTTCTCAGTTTTATCTTCTCGCAGAACCAACAGGGCCAGTCCCACACAATTTTGCAGATAAAGTGCAGTAGTAGGATTACTTGAAACATTTCTGCTTGGTCTAAAGCCCTCTTCTAGACATGGTTTATAGTAGTTTCAAAGTACTGGGACAGTGTCAGTACAGCATGTACCTTCACCAAAACAGGTAGCTCATGGGACCAGACAGCTGTAGCAGAAAAAAAATGGCTCTCATCCTGCAAAGTAGGCTTGACTGCCCTGGTCTTCCACTTAGTTCCTTTCAAATAGGTAAAGGAATTCTTAGAAACAATACCTTCCCAATATGATTTTTTGCAAAGATAGACTTATCTAAGGGGTGCTGATGAGTTATCTTCCTAAACAAAACAAAAGTATTACTCATCTACTGGTATTGAGAACCACAACAATATTTCAACAGCAAAAGCATCCAAGGGTTTACTCATCTTTGAAAAGTTTTCTTTCTCCATAGCAGAGTTTGCTTCTACCTACCGTCTGCACTCAAACCTCCACCAAGGCCAATGCAATGCCTTGGTTTTCTCTAGAATATGCTTGCAGCTCACCAAATCTGCCATCCCAAGCTTGGTCTCAAAGTTCTTACATGTGGCAAGGACAAATGCCAACCCCTTTGAGTCTGGAGTTTCACTGACAACCTGAGCCCTCTCCCAGAGTCAACTGCCCTTCCTGGAGCAGTCCGTACATTGCAGCAGCCCAGGCCCATTGCTCTTTTGAACAATCAGGCTTCAACTCAGGCTGGGTGAGGCTACTGACTGAGCCCAGCACTGCTGGGCACTCGCACAGCTTGAGTGGGCTCTGCACTGAGACATAGCGGCCCCTTTAGCTCATCAGTGTGGCAATAAATTAAAAAGCAAGTGAACACTTATTTGATGTCTGGGAAAAGTCAATAAACTTTCAATTGCAAAATCAGCAGTAGGTAAACTCCTTTTATCTCAACACTACCATTTTCAGCTCTACAAGAAGGAAAGCCATAGAGCTTTTCTACTTATCAGGCCTTTTGATCTGTGTAAATCTCTGCCTTCTTAGGTCTCTGTTATTTTAACAAGTACACACAATTTTATATCAGACAAGCCTTCAAACTGCATGCATGGCTCAAGTCACTTCTTTTTCTCTATTAATCTTATTTTGAATATGCCCAAGATGTCAAGACTAACATTTTCATTCCGTGTTCAAGATAGGGGTCATCCTAGATGTGCTACCAACTGCTTCCCTCTTCTCTGTCCCCCACCCATAAACAGCAGTTGTCTCCAGACAGTCTTCAAAAGGGTTTGGGTTTTTTGTTGGTTTGGAGAGTGTGGGGGGTGTTTGGTTGGGTTTTGTTTAAATGCTGAGTGAATGTTTTAGCACACTTTCTTGCCTGCTTCCTATAAAAGCAGAACAAGAAGAATGAAGAAATCACCTTCTATCTTAATGTGAGGTGCCAGATTATGTTCAATTTAAATATAATTATAATGCATTTGCCTTTTTTTAAATGAAATTATTGATTTTTTGGGAGTCTTAATTTTAAGGTAGTTGTCCTAACATAGCAAATGTTAGCATACCTGATTTTAATAAGATATACAGTGGTGTGAACCCATTAACATACATAGCATCACATTCATAAAGCATCCATGAATGGAAACAAGTATGTATTTTATTGACTATAAAATCCAAAGAATTTAATTAATCCATTACTATGTTTCAAACTGATAGTGAAGCATTACAAGATATTACTGGATTAGCACCCCAACAAAACTAGCTTTTATTTTGAAGGAGCTAATGCGCAACAAAAAGGGAAAAAGAGACCTAACTCTGTAGTTACAAGTGTTTGCCAATTTTTTTATGACTCTCTGACACAAACACCTAGAGATTAAAATCTAGCAGATGGCAAATCAGTCTAAGTAACAAGGCCTTTTCTTGATGAGTGGTTAAGGTCTGAATGCTGTAGTCTTCTCTACTGCTTGATACTGCTGAAAATTTTATCTAGTCATAGTTATTTTTCTTCCAATTATTTCAACTGTCTCTCCCTGTTATTTTAATTATTAACCAGAATATTAACACTAAACAGTCACTTTCTGCCACCTCTCAATATACTCCATGCCTCAACAAAAATTTATATAAAACTGGCCAAAAAAAAAAAAAGAGTATAAGTGTGATTAACACACACACACGCAAAAGCCTTATATGGGAAAAAAACTAAAAGCATCATGCAAGGACACAGTATTCTGCCAATTTACCTGAAGGGGGGGGCCCTTAAAAGGAGGTTTCATATTTAGACTGCACTTGAGAAATACTTTTAAAACTTAAAATTATACCTGCAGGCTGGAAAGTAGAGCAGTACAACTGGGAAGGGAAATCCCACCTTCAGTTATAGATAAAATAGCATTTTGCTACTCTGTCAAAACAAGGATTGGATGAACGCAATGGTGGTTGCAGCCTCTCTTTCCCTTCTCCAGCTGCTGAGATCTGATTGGACTGATAATCAAGACACACTGCCACAGCAGTGGGAATTATTCAAAACACTGCTCTAGTCCCATTTCCAAGGCAATATACTCCAAGTAGAAGACGCAACAAAGTGTTCAGCGCCCCAGCCATCCTCAACTCTCTTGGATGCCTGGGAACACTGCTGGAAGTCTAGGCTTTAGCTGCATGACAGCATAACTATCCAGTTTACAATATGCTAAAACAGCCTTCCCAATTGGGTTGAATTTTAACTTTCAACCTAGAGATAAAAGGCCCACTTCTGAGCCACATTGTCCCTAGGGTTTTCCTATTGTAAATAATTCAGTCATGCGTATCTTAAGTAGATCATGAAAAGGACAATACATATAAACATCATTTAACAGTGTATTTAAAGCAGAAGCAGCAGTAGTTGTGGTTATTTTTATACCTTGTCAAAACAAGGAATTACTCACCTGTTGCCACCTCCTGTCCATGATCCAGCAAAACAAAAGGAAACTATGAGTTCCATTTAGCACTTTCAGAAAATCTGAGAGGGATATAAATATTTTCTCTCACTTTCAAATTCATGGTAGCACATTAATATCTGAATAGTAATGTCATGAAAAGAAGGAATAGATGACAATTCTTAAACTTTCGAAAGCGTATGATCAAACTTAGCACTACAGTTTATCTGCATTTACGTCTAAATAGCTTCTTCTTTCATTTTCATGCTAAAATGAGGTTCTGAGAGGAAATAAGTTATCTAAATAGCTAAATTAAAACATATCTGAATCTAGATTTCAGTGGCTGTAGAAGTGGAAGTAAAACCAAAAAAAAACCAAACCCACAACAATATGCTAACCAAAAATGTATTACGTTCAGCATTCATTCAAAGCATGTGATAAAGAAATACAACAAACAAGCATTGTGGAGTATAGCCTGCTCATATTCCTACAAAAATGCTTGTTATAAAAGATGCTTGTTATAACAATCAGTCAAGGACAAAACTATGCATTGCTGGGACTTCTGATCCTGCAGTAACTATTGCTCTTTAGTGTTCTCAGAATCACAGAATCACAGAATCTTCTAGGTTGGAAGGGACCTTAAAGATCATCTTGTCCAACCATCAACCTAACTG